>CM028380.1:87359991-87430951 GCA_013146195.2 Codonopsis lanceolata
ACGCTATCCTCCGTTGCATGAAAATCGGCGACACCATCCCAATCCCAATTCGAGGATCAGGCGTCAACCTCAATCCATACGAACACAACAACTAACCACCCACCATAGTAGATCTTCTCCCCATCCCAAATATTTGTTGAGCAACGGCGATGTTTTAATCGAGTGGTTCAGGAAGGTCATGCTCGATCTTGCATCACCGCCGCCGAATGAAAATTTCCATGCTTGAAGAGGAAAACTTCACCAACGGTCATGGTGTCGACCCCAATCCCACCCCAATTCCACCCGGCTCTTGCAATCTACAAACTGCCGAGCCGCTCAGAAGGAGCCGCCACCTCCGCCGAGTCCCCAGAGAGCAAATTATCATAATACATTAAAGAGCTCTGAGAGTCCTGGTACCGCGAATCGACTTATTGAGGTTTAGCGGCTGAACCACCTAAATCGATCACCGACCAACCTCGTTAATCCGCAGTGGTGCGTGTTCCTGTTTGTTGATCGTCATGAGACCGCAACACTTGAGAGTCCGAAGATAATCTCGATTTCTAGAATAGAAGTCAAAATCGAAGAGATCGATCAAGAGTGAGAAACGAATTGACAAATGGGCCAAGGCTCAATAATGGAATTCAAGAGAATAATAGTAAGAGGGTACGAGAATAATGAAGTTGAATTTAGGATTTTGAACCAGAAATTCAGAGAGTCCATTGAAGGACCAGAGTCCTGCTCACTCTAATGATAGTGTGTGGGTCGATAAAATAAGAAATAAAGAGAATAGATTAGGGAAAAAAATTGTTTATATTCACTTTGCCCCCTATTTTGATGATGTTACATATAACTCCTTTATTTTGTATGTGAGTGGCACATGTTTACTTAATTGAAATAAACAAACGTCAGTTAGGCTAGGACCTTCGATGAGCAAAAGGCCTACTTAGGTCAGCAGAAACTTTTGAAAGTTTGGGGACTAATGATGTGTTTGGCCAGTTCGTGACTAATGGTACACTTATCCCTAAATACTAAATGGTTAACTAAATAATGAAGTTATAATCAAATCTCATTGTGAACCCCAAGAAAAATGATTAAAATAATCTTCATGTGACATGCACATACCATTTTTCGTTACTATTTTCAAAGACCCACGCACTAAGGTGGGACAAATAGAACAATAAGGTATGGAAGTGAGACACTTCGTAGGTTGGGGTGCAATGTGAGATTTATTGTGTAATTTTGAGAGTTAATCATATTTTGGCCCAATCGAAAGTAGTTCAAAAACAATATAAACGGCTTTATGAGAAATTTATTAGAGTTTAAGCTAGGGACGATAAAGAAGGATTGAACCATGGCATGCCTCATCTTTGTTGTATACATTTGTGATTCGTTCAAATATGAGTTTTGAAATTCGTGGTGTATGTTTGTGTATTATGTTGTACGAGAGAGAAAGGGAGAAATGTCGAGGGGCTGTGACAACTTTTATTTTTTGTGGGTTCTTATTCGTGCGCTTGACGCCCGACATTATCCGATCTTCGCTTATATCTCTCTAATATCCGATATGATTCCGCTCTATTTTTATTTATTTTTCAATAGAAAATTTTGAATAAAAGATTCATACTCTCTTGAGTTTTATCTCAATTAAAATTTATATAAGAGGTCATTGATGGAGAAGAAGTAGAGAAAGAGTTGTTGGAGAAGAAGAAAAATAAGTTTCTCTGGGTAATATAAAAGCGCAGAAAGCTGCCAAAAATGACCAAAATGCCTATACGTGAAATCTCATGTGCACCTTAATGTCAAATTGGTAACTGACACTGGAAAGTATGGGGAAGTAGGAGGAAATACAAGGCACACTCAACACTCAACACTCAACACTCACCACTCTAGGAGTCCACCAAAGAGTTTAGAGTAAGATATAAGAAGAACAGATCTATTTATTCATAACTGTGTTTTGTTCATTACAAAATAACCCTTTTATAGGTAATTAAACCCTCCAAGATAAGTCAATGAACAAAATACTAGCAGGCTGCTCATTTTCCTTAGTGTCAGAATGAGAGAATCACATAATACCAAAAGTTGGAAGGACTCTTCAAATTTACGCAGGCGTATTATTCACGAACTTACGGCAACAATCCGCAACTTTTCGTGTCATTTGAAGAGTTGCGGATTGTTCTAAGTAGAAGAATCGGAATAATGCTCGCGTAAAGACAGAAAGAGTCCTCAAACTTTGGAATTATGTGATTCTCTCATTCTAGAAAAATCACTTAGAAAATGACTCATCTAGTATTTTTGTCATGGTCTTATCTTGGAGGGTTGTTCAAAAGCTTTTTTCTTTTTTTCTCAAAGGTCGGCATGGGAGGTTGTTCCAAGTTTGCCTATAAAGGGTTATTTTGTAATGAACAAAACACAGATTATGAATAGATATTTTGTGAGCTTTTGGCTTGTTAAGAAGATACATTTCTTCCTTTAAGCCATGCCTCTCCAGGCATCGTCAACTTTCTTTCGTCAAAGGGACCTTCGTGATATCGAGTTGGAAGAATTAAGGAGACAAGTGCAATAGCTCGAGCATTGTCTTACACGTTGCGAACCTATGGGCGTGATGTTGAGGGTCATGTTTCTGAGGCTGATTCTACCAATAATGAAATGGAATTCAATGTTTCATGGTGAAGCTTCAAGTGACAACATCGATCTCTCATGGTCAAGGATTTCGAAGGAACAACGTTCGTGACAATTTTTCGACTTTAAAGTTGATATTCCAAAATTTGATGGCGGAAATGATCCCAATGAGTTCATTGATTGGCTCAACTCTATTGAAAAGTCTTTGAATTGTGGAGATTCGAGAAGATAGTAAGGTCAAGTTCGTTGCTATTAAGTTGAAGAAATATGCATCAATGTGGTGGGAGCATTTGAAGAAACAACGTGCTCGTGATGGCAAGCAAGGGATCAAAACGTGGGACAAGATGAAGAAGGAACTATCTGAAAAATTTTTACCAAACAATTATCGTCATGAAGCTTTTCTCAAATACCACAATTTTAAGCAAAAGACCTATGCGTGGAAGATTATATTTGGAGTTTGAGAATCTCATGATGAGATGTGATATTGTGGAGCCAGGAAGAGCAAACTATTGCTCGTTTCCTTGGAGGGATTCGATCTGAAAGTGGAAATGTTGTCCAATTGCAGCCATATTGGACTTACAACGATGTGTGTAAAGCTGTCTCTCAAGGTTGAAAAACAACAAAAAAAGCACGTCGGTTTGGTGGGCGTTTTCTCCAAGTGGTGCTATTTCCAACCGGGAGCATGCGGCCACTTCCAAGAACACGACAACAACACAGGGGAAGGAGCGTAAAAACCGCTGCTGCAAGTATGGAAAACAATCTTTGGTTTTGTGAAGCCAAGTGGTTCAAACAATCGAAAGCATGTTTCAAATGCAAGAGTTTTGGACATTTCGCCGCAGATTTGGTGTCCTAATCGCAAGATTATCACTCCCTTAGAGGCAGAGGGGATGAGGAGTATTGCGAGGCTGCACCTATCTATGATAGATTAGATGATGAGAAAAAATTACATATGAAGATCATGGAGAATCTTTGGTGGTGCGGCGTCTCCTCAATGCCACTTCCTTAGAAGGCGACTCATGGCTTCGTAACAATATATTCCACACCAAGTGCACTTCTCATGACAAGGTGTGCAATGTCATTATTGATGGAGGAAGTTGTGAAAATGTTGTTTCCACTACAATGGTGGAGAAGCTGAAATTGAAGACCGAAGATCATCCTCAATCTTACGAGGCTATCATGGCTTTGTAAAGGTAATGATGTGAATGTAATAAAAAGGTGTCTTGTTCAATTTTCGATTGTTAGTAAGTATAAAGATGAAGTTTGGTGTGATGTTATTCCTATGGATGCTTGTCATTTACTTCTTGGTAGACCTTGGCAATTTGATCGGAAGACACATCATGATGGTTTCAAGAACACGTATACTTTTGTTAAAATGGTGAGAAAATTATTTTGGGTCCATCAAGTTGGAGAGTGTTCCTAAACCTTCAAAGGGAGGAAATAATATACTCTCTAAGTCTCAAGTTGAAAAAAGTAATTTGTGAATCCATGGAAGCATTTGTTTTAGTAGTTTTGGAGGAGAATGAAAGAGGAAATGTGTCCCTTTTTCAAGTTCAGCCCCTTCTTTCAAGAATTTCATGATGTGGTACCTGAAGAACTTCCTGTCTCCCTCAATGCGAAGTATTCATCATTGCATTGATTTGACTCCCAGTGCCTCACTTCCAAAGAAGGCAGCCTATCGAATGAATCCAAAGGAGCATGAAGAGTTGCAGCAGCAAGTTGAAGATCTTCTCGTGAAGAGTATTGTCCAAGAAAGTAAAAGTCCTTGTGCAATTCCATCCATTCTTCTTCCGAAGAAAGATGGTTCATGGCACATGTGCATTGATAGTAGAGTGGTAAACAAAATTACTATCAAGTATCGTTTTCCTATTCCTCACCTTGATGATCTTTTTGATCAACTTCATGGTTTCAAGATTGGTTCTAAAATTGATCTTCGAAGTGACTACCATCAAATTCACATGAGGCCCGGAGATGAATGGAAGACAACCTTCAAAACAAGAAATGATCTTTATGAATGGTTGGTTATGCCATTTGGTCTCTCTAGCTCCCTCTACTTTTATGCGACTTATCAATCATATTTTTAAACCCTTCATTGCAAAAGTTTGTTGTGGTGTATTTCGATGATATTCTTGTTTACAGCTCTAGCCCGAAAGAACATTTGGAGCACCTTCGAAAGGTATTTGAAGTGTTAAGAGAGCAGAAGTTGGATGCCAATTTAAAGAAATGTCATTTCTTTACAGTAGCCTAATTTTCTTAGGCTATATTATTTCCTCGAATGGCATCAAGATGGATGACAATAAGCTTGAAGCTATCCTAAGCTGTCCAATTCCTAAATCTATTCATGATATTCGGAGTTTTCATGGCCTAGCTTCATTTTATCGTAGGTTTATTGAAAACTTCAGTACCATTATTGCTCCTATAACTGAATGCTTGAAGAGTGGCAGTTTCAAATGGACAGAAGAAGCTCAAAAGAGTTTCAAACTTCTTTAAAAAAGGTCTGAAGCTCCAATATTGCAGCTACCAGACTTTGACAAGGTCTTTGAAGTAGATTGTGATGCTTCAAATATAGGAATTGGGGGTGCTCTTGAGTTTTATCTCTTGCATAAGGAGTTTGTTCTTTTCTCGGACCATGAAGCTTTGAAGTACTTGAATATTCAACAAAAACTGAATTCTCGTCATGCTGAATGGGTTGAATTTTTGCAAGCATTTAATTTTGTTATCAAACATAAATCTAGAGTTTTAAATCGTGTAGCGGATGCGCTTAGTAGACGACATTCCTTGTTGTCTAGCTTGCAAGTAAATGTGGTTGGGTTGGAGGTAACTAAATATCTTTACAAAGATGATCCATATTTTGGAAAGATTTGGGAAGAATGCTTGAAGACTCCATTTAAACTTTTTTTGATTCACAATGGGTTTCTTTTTATAGATAAACTTTTGTGTATTCCTGAATATTCTCTGCGACAAGCTTTTATCAATGAAGCTCACCATGGAGGACTTGCTGGACATTTTTGTAGAGATAAGACTCTTGCACTTGTTCAGGAAAATTATTATTGGCCAAGGATGGATCGAGATGTCAAAAAGTGTATCTAGCGGTGTAGGACCTGTCACATTGCCAAAAGTCATGGAAAAAATACTGGTTTGTACATTCCATTACATGTACCAATGAGTCCATGGGAGGATGTTAGCATGGATTTTGTTGTTGGGTTGCCTTGCACTCAAAGAAACAAAGATTCAGTCATGGTGGTGGTTGATCGCTTCTCAAAAATGGCACATTTTGTCCCTTGCACAAAGACTTTGGATGCTACACATGTCGTTGATCTTTACTTCAAGGAAATTGTGCAGCTTTATGGTATTCCAAGGACAATTACATCGAATCGGGATTCAAAATTTATGAGTCATTTTTGGCGTACACTTTGGAGGAAGCTTGGAATTATACTTCAATTTAGTTCGTCTCATCATCCACAGACCGATGGACAAACAGAGTCTGTGAACAGGAGCTTGGGAAATCTTTTACGAAGTATGATTGACAAAAATGCACGTCAATGGGATGCAATATTGGCTCAAACAGAGTTTGTGTATAATCGATCTTCTAGCCAAACTACTATCATCCACAGACCGATGGACAAACAGAGTCTGTGAACAGGAGCTTGGGAAATCTTTTACGAAGTATGATTGACAAAAATGCACGTCAATGGGATGCAATATTGGCTCAAACAGAGTTTGTGTATAATCGATCTTCTAGCCAAACTACTGGTAGGAGCCTATTCGGAGTTGTGTATGGTCATAATCCAATTACTCCATTGGATTTAGCTCCCCTTCCTATCACTCAACATTTTAGTGGTGACGATGAAGAACATGCTAAGTACATCAAGAAGATGTATGAGCAGGTTCGACAAGAAATTATCAAGCAAAATGGAAAGTACCAAAGAAGTGCAAATAAGCATCGGAAGCAATCAGCTTTCAAGGGTTGATGGTCCGTTCAGGATCTTGAAAAAGATTGGTGGCAATACTTATGAAGTTGAATTACCAGATAATTATGGTGTTTCATCAACTTTGAATGTTGCTGATCTCTATCCTTTCGTTGGAGCTGAATCTGATCAAGTAAACTAGAAAAAAAATTATAAAATGATATGTAAATGATACAAAACATATGTTGTGTGTGACAAAGTGGGACTTCATAGATACTTTGGTGGAATTTTATATTTTTTAGTATAACTATATACTTTGGGGTTTAGAGTTTGATTCTCCAACACAATTTTTTTTAAAGGGTCATAAATTCCATAAACGACATAAGCAAAGTCTCCAACAACAATGCGCCTACCTAAGATAGTAAGTTTGAATTGTTTTCAATTTACAAACTGATAAAAATGAATGAACTCATGTTTGATATTAAAAAAAGAGATTTAAAAATAACCAACAAAAAAGAGAAATGTGTAGGATAAATTGTTATACAATGACTAAAAACATATATTATAAATGACCGAAAAACAAAGTATCATAAATGCTAAACACACAACAACATAATTTATAAGTCTCAAAAATTGTAAATATTAAAACACACAAAAATTTAATAATTAAAAGTCAACAGAAAACATTAACACCACGTGCAACGCACGTGAACCTTACTAGTATAATAAAATATATCATCATCTCATAACTTTCATGTTTCTATGATGCATGCATGCAGTTTTAAATTCTTTTTTGTATTGTAATAGAATGTAAAACTAATAGAATATTATACTTTAAACAATATCACCCGTTTCAGATATTTGACAACTATTTGTAGAAACAAATACAGAGTAAAAGTTTAGGAATAATGACATAGCCATTTCGTTGATTGAATCACCTATTTATAGGGAGAGTTATAATTAGTGTTACACTTGGAGTAGGGTACAAGAATCCTATTCAAAGAAGATAGCATAATAAGGAAAGAACTATACAAGGTAATTACCACTAAGTAATATTTACAAATAAATAAGAATAATAATAAATATATTATTCTCTAATATGCCCCCGCAAGATTGTTGAATCTTGCACTTAAAAAGATTTGCTTAAAAACATTCCACTTGATTGTCAGCCAGGAAAATTAGATTATATTTGGTCAGCTGCATATCATTTCTGTCAGCCACTTATCTTAGCTGACCTCTACGTGCTTAAGTGTCAGTTTACCTTTCCTTATTTGATTAATCATACACTTGTACTGACACTTTCCTACTTTGTGTTTTTGGTAGATATCCTATTAAAAAATATCTCACAAGATCCTTTGAGATCTTGCCTCTGACAAAACATATTTTCAAATTCAAATGTGTTCCTAACGGGTTGCTTTTGAAGACTATCTATAAATACCCACTGGAAGCATTTTGTGAAGACAACAATTTTTACACAAGTCAAGAATCCATATACTCTCAATCTCTCTGACGTTGTCCTCTAGAAAACTTTAGCTAGATATTTCTCATTGAATATTTCCCTCTAGTTATTGTTTAGGCAAACACTAAGAGCTTCATTTCAAAATATTTAGATATCAGTCAGTTTGTCTCACGAGTTTGATTGTTTCTCAATCATTCTCCCCAAACACCGGTCTTTTGTTGTACACTGATCCATTAGAGATCAAATAGATTTTTAATAAAATTAGTGCACTTCAAAAATCCAAGTCTGACCAACTTGGTAGTGGACGTAGCAGTTTATCTGTGAACCACTTCAACTGACTTGTCAGCTGTCTCTTATACTCTTGCAAACTGACTCAACACTTAAGAAGTTCTTCAACAAATTAAGTGTCAAGTCAGTTAACAACAATCATTTGCTTAATTGTTCAGTTAATTTGTACTTCAATTTCTTCTCATATTCAAGTGATCGCTTTTGAAGAAAATTTCTTTTGCAAAATAGTTGTGTCAGCCAGCTGACCAACACTCATCAGCTTAAGGATTTTCAAAGTGTCAGCCAGCTGACCAACACCTCAGCTGACTGACAAAATCAAGTTTTCCGCTGCCAATTTTTAAGCTTTACAAATCTATTCCCAAAAGTTTTTAAAGGCTATTCACCCCCCCCCCCTCTAGCCTTAACTATTGCCATCTGGACTTACAAAGATGGACGCCCGAGAGAGAGATCAATCTTGTGAAGTAATTGATGAAATCACCAAGCAGCAAAGGTTTGGTCAAGACATCGGCCACCGATCAGAGACATGGCGATCATAAGCCCATCCCGAACTTGTTGTCGAATGAAATGAAAGTCCAAGCCCACATGCTTCATGAGAGTATGAAAAATCGGGTTCGAAAGCAGAGACTCGTGGTGCCATGTGTCAATGAAATGAGTTGAGTCGAGGAGGTTAGATTGAGTTCGCCATGAAGAGACACAATCCACCTGACGATGAAGGAGGATGCCCGCATTAATACAGCCATAAAGATACCGAAGAACTCGCTTAACCGCATTCTAGTGCTCGGTGGTCGGCCTATGCATGAACTGAGAGAGTTTGTTGACAGCGAAGGCAACATCAGGTTGAGTAAGAAACAAATATTGAAGACTTCCGATGCCAGAGCTGTACATATTGAAGAATGGACTGAGGAAGATAAAATTATCGATGGATCGGATGCCGAGAGCACATATCCCGTCCTAGTGCCGCACTGATGAAAACTACAAGCGTATATATGATCTGTAATCGCCAAGGAAATTTGGGATGCTCTTGTAGAATATGTAGAAGGAGATCAGAATACCAAGGATAACAAACTGTATGATTGCATACAAGAATTTGATGCATTCAAGAAGGACCCAAAAGAATCTTTAAAAAATGCCTACGACAGATTCCTCGAGGTGAGTAATAGATGTTCTTCTCTTGGTAAAGTGTATAGTATGAAAGATTTAAATATGCGTTTTCTTAGTAGTTTGGGAAGTAGATGGCATGTCAAAGTCACTGCCATTAAGGAAGCTAGAGACTTAAACAAAACTCATATACGTAGTCTTGTTGCAAGTCTAAAAATTTATGAAAAAGAAGTTCTCAAAACTCAAGAAATTGAGAAAATTTTAAAAGTATATCTCTTCAAGCTGAAGAAGAAACTTCAAAAACTTCTACATCACTGTCAGATGATGACTTTGATGAAGATGAATTTGCTGCTTTTGCTAGACAATTTAGAAAGTTTAAATCTTTTAAAAGGAACTTCCAAAAACCTTCAGCAAACTTTCAAAAGTCTTCATCAAACCTTCAAAAATCTTCTTCAAGCTTCCAAAAACCATCTACTTCAAACTTTCAAAAGCCTTACTTCAAAACAAATGAAGACAAGGTTGAGAAAGAAAACCGTTGTGCTTTAATCAGAAAGCCCGGTCACTTTGCTTCAAATTGTCCTTTACAAAAAATGAGTATTACAAAAGAGCTCCCATAAATTTTGAAAAACAAAAGGGTTTAGTTGTCAAGATCAAAATCTTGCAACTTGATTGAAACAGATTCTCAAGATGAATCTGGTCTTGAGCAAGAAGCAAATCTTTGTCTTGTTGCAGAATCGGCAATATATGATTCAGAAAATGAGTTTCCAAGTCCAAAATATTCAAAGATACCTGAAAATGAGCTGTCAAGCTCACCTATTACAAACTGCAGACTGACAAAGGTCATCAAACCTGATCAGTTGGTGGTTAAGAAAATAGGAAATGGATTTTATGGACAAGGAATCATAAGTCATCCCGAAAAGAAAGTCAAGTCAACTTCTCCAAGGACGCTAAAGTAAGTCATAATTCAAAAAGGCAGGAGGAGAAAGTTATCGACTCAAGTGTTGATGATTTATCGAACAAATGCAAGAAATGTATTCCAAGTTTGAAACACTTAAAAGAATTCATGCTTCTTTATCCGGTGATTTTAAAAGAATTTTCAAGAAAAGAAAACTGTGAGCTTCAAAAGATCAATGAGTTTTACAAAGTTCAAAGAAAAAGAATTGCTGCAACTAAAAAGTCTCAATGAAAAATATGAGATTCAAGCAAAAATCTCAGATGCCCAAATTGCTGACCTTGTGGAAAGAAATCTTCGACTGACCAATGTTGTTGACACTTACTCAAAGTCAAAAGCTGCTGTAGAAACCATCATCAGTCAACAAAAAGATCATGAAAACCAACATGGTCTTGGATACTCAAAGGATGATGAAGACTGTGAGATCGCATAAAAGGTGAACCTAAGATTCTCAAAAAGGAGAAAGGATCGCCTATAATGTCGTGCCATTCACTTATCCTGAAATATGAACCAAAGATAAGAGGTACATTAACAAAAAGGATAGGAATAAAGACAGCTTGTCGGCCTTTCTAGTCACAAGCCTCAAAATCCGCCGCCTAACTCACCAATCGACAAATGTCACCGACCGACAAATGTCACCGACGACAAATGTCGCCTAGCCGACAAAAGAGGAGGATTCAGAAGAAAGGCAACTGACAAGTTCAAGCCAATAAATTTTGTTTCAGCTAAGACCTCTAAGCTGAATCATAAGGAATCAAAGAATTCACCTCAAATGACTGATAAACCTGGTTATCACAAGTGTAATATTTGCTCTACTTTTGGTCATCAGTCACATGAATGCTTATATAGATTTAAACCTACTGACAGAATTAAAAAGCCTAATTTCAGGCAAATTTGGATACCTAAGAAAACTAACCCTTTGGACCCAAAAGTATAAAGGGTACCATGATTTAAATATTCATATTTCAGGTATGCTTAATGGCAGATGATCAATCAACTGACATATGGATATTAGATAAAGGATGCTCCGCACATGACCGATCACCGAACTCCTTACTAACATTATTGCCAAAGGACCTTCTGTAATTTTTGGAGACAATTCAAAAGGAAAAACTATTGGATATGGATCCATTATCAGAGGATCTATAATAATTGAAAATGTCTCTTTGGTACAAGGTCTGAAACACAATCTTCTAAGTATCTCACAATTCTGTGATAAAGGTATGAGCTGCTCTTTCTCCTCCACACATTGTTTTATCAAAAATAGCATCACCAATGAAATTTTGCTCACTGGTTCTAGAAAAAGAAATGTTTTTGCTATAGATTTACTTTCTTTAGATAACAGTACTCAAATTTGTTTGGTAGCAAATAATATTTCCAAAAATTCATGGCTTTGGCACAAAAGACTTTCACACTTGAACTTTAAGTATCTTTCAAAGCTTTCAAAAGGAGATTTGGTAAAAGGTCTGCCATCTATTAATTTTCCTACTGACAAAAAATGTGATGCTTGTATTTTGGGAAAAATAACAAAAACCTCCTTCAAACCAAAACCATGTCTTTCTACCAAAAGAACTCTTGAGCTTCTTCACATGGATTTATTTGGCCCTGTAACAACTGCAAGTCTAGGAGGAAACAGTATACTTTAGTTGTTGTCAGGATGACTACTCCTGCATACACATGGGTTGAAATGATGCAATCCAAGGATGAAACTTATAGCATTCTCACTTCCCTATTCAGAAATCTTCAAACTCAAAAGGAATGTGAGATTATAAGTGTTAGATCTGACAATGGTACTGAATTCAAAAATCTTGGGATGGACACATACTGTGATGATCATGGAATTGATCATAACTTTTCGAGCTAGAACACCTCAAAGAAAATGGTATAGCCGAAAGGAAGAACATGACTCGATTGAAGCAGTAAAACAATGATAGTAAGCAAAATTACCAAAATATTTTTGGGCGTAAGTCGTCAACACAAAGATGTTTTACTCAAAATAGATCTCTCATAAACAAGTTTCATGGTAAGACTCCCTATGAAATATGGAGAGGCGTAACACCTAACATTGCTTTCTTTTAAAATCTTTGGGTGCAAATGCTTCATTCACTACAATGGTGGAGATTACAGAGGTAAATTTGATGAAAAAGCTGATGAAGGTATTTTTGTTGGTTATGCTAAGCATAGTAAAGCTTATAGAGTTTATAATAGAAAAACTCAAGTAATTGTTGAATCTATGCATGTTAATTTTGATGAATCAAGTTTATTTGAGTCTTGTAAGACTCCTGATGTTACTAACAATTTTGAAATATTTGAGACAGAAACAGTACAGGCTCAATTCAAAATAATCCTCCATCTTCAACTCCTCCTACGCAAAACTCTAAACCTTCGAATGAGCCTAAACAGATCGACAACCTTCACCACCGACAATCCTAATCCTCGTTACAATAGATCGCCACCGACACACTTAGCCTCAAGCCATTCACCAACCGACATTCATCCATCTCTACCTTTACAACCGAGCCTCTTGCGATCTTCCTAAAGAAATTAGGGAAGCTAGACATCATCCAGCTTCAAATATCATTGAGATCCCTTTGTCGGCCTAAGAACCGTAAGTAGCTCCTAAATGAAACTCTTGATTCTCATGCCTTTGTCTCTTCCATTGAACCCAAAAAAGATTGATGAAGCCTTGGAAGACCCTCAATGGATTCGAGGCCATGCAAGAAGAGCTCAATCGCTTGAAAGATGTAAAGTTTGGGAACTTGTGCCTAGACCCACGTATCAACAAGTCATTGGAACTAAATGGGTGTTCGAAACAAGTTGGATGAAGATGGAAATGTTACAAGAAATAAAGCAAGGTTAGTAGCCCAAGGATATAGACAGAGGAGGCATTGACTATGATCAAACTTTTGCTCCTCGTGGCAAGACTTGAAGCCATTAGATTATTTCTTGCCTATGCAACCTTCAAGGACTTCAAGGTATATCAAATGGATGTAAAAAGTGCATTTTTGAATGGAGACCTTCAAGAACAAGTATTTGTTGAGCAACCTCCTGGTTTCATTGAACTTAAAAAGAAGGACCATGTATACAAGCTAAGAAAGGCTCTTTATGGTCTTAAGCAAGCACCAAGAGCTTGGTATGAAACCCTATCCAAATTCCTTATGGAAAAAGGATTTCAAAGAGGTAAAATCGACACTACTTTTCTCTTTAAAGCACAAAGGTAATATTTTACTAGTTCAAATTTATGTTGATGATATTATTTTGGATCTACTAATGAAATTTTGTGCAAGAGATTTGAACATCTTATGAAAGGAAAGTTTGAGATGAGTATGATGGGAGAACTAACTTACTTCTTAGGTTTGCAAATCAAGCAAACTGAGGAAGGAATTTTTATCCATCAATCTAAATACACTAGAGAGTCGATCAAGAAATACAATCTTCAAGAAGCCAATTCAAAGAAACACTCCAATGGGAGTTGAATGTCATCTAGTCACTGATGAAAAGGGTAAGCCAGTTAATACAACTGAGTACAGAGGTATAGTTGGATCTCTTCTTTATTTAACTGCTAGCAGACCAGATATCATGTTTGCTGTATGTATATGTGCTCGTTTTCAAGCTAATCCTAAGGAATCACATATGATTGCAGCTAAAAGAATCATTAGATATTTGATTGATACTGAAAAGTTTGGCATTTGGTATCCCAGAGACTCTTCTTTTAATTTAATTGATATTCGTGATGTCGACCTTGCAGCCTTGAGTTAATAGAAAAAGTACTGGAACATGTCGGCCTCGAAATGATCGTTTCATGGGCATGCAAAAAGCAAGCTTCGCTTCCACTTCAACTATCAAGTCGAATATATTGCCGCTGAAGTCGTTGTTCTCGCATTCTTTGGATGAAACAACAACTATTGGATTATGAAATGCCTATGGGAACTTGTCCTATTTATTGTGATAATACTTCGCTATATCGCTTTAAAAATCCTGTCATGCATTCTAAAACCAAACACATAGACATCAGATATCATTTTTTGAAAGATCATGTTGAAAAAGGAAATGTTCAGTTAGAATATGTCCCTACTGAATTTCAATTAGCTGACATTTTTACAAAAGCCTTGAAAGCTGACAGATTTGAATTCTTAAGAGGAGAATTAGGAATGCTTATCATGTCATAGAAAAATGTATTTTGCTTGTCTAACCTGTGCAGGATATACATCAGTTGTATGTAACAAGCTGACAATTTATATCAGCAAGTAAGTATATGGTCAGCCGGTAGCACAAGGAAATATTTGTCAGCCAGTAGCTGACACATGAAGCTCTTAAGCAACAAAAGCTTCTCAGCTGACAACCTTCAGCTGACAAAACTTCTCTTCATTCCTTGATTGGATCATTCTATGAAATAATGTCAGCCAGTAGCTGACAAACATTTACAGCTGACAATTGTCCAACTGACATATCTATATTTCAGCTGACAACACAGTGATTAACAGTCACTGTCCAGGTAGTCTCTAAGCCTTAAGTCAAAGCTGATCGTATCTCAGCTAAGACTTAATCTATAATTTATTAAAAATTTTCATTTATTTCCCGCCATTCATTTTCCTTGGAACTCGCGAAACTTTCTTGAAAAGCCAAAATGACCTTTCCACTATCCCACCAACTCTGGCGGTTGAAATGACGTGTTTTTCACAAAAACGGCTCATCATTGTGATAATTACTGTCATAAATTGCTATTTTTATCACAAAAACCAAAATTCTGTGTACTTTATCACTACACTCCATATCTTCACTTTTAAAACCCACTAACCTTTATAAGCATCCGTACCTATCTGTTTTTCTATTTAAAACACACTCACTCTCTTACTTCTCACTTACATTTCTCTCTCTAAAATCCTTCTCTCTACAAACTTCGTCTTCTTCAAAAGCTCTTCAAACCCTAACCTCACTGGTATATATTGTCCATTTCTGCTATTTCTCTTCCTATATTTCTCATCTGCGTGTTTAACAAAATTGTTGTTATTTCAGGAAATGGCTTCAAACACGGCAGTAGGATGTCTTCTAGACATCGCCTCTTTGAATGCGAACCTCTAGGGCTCGAGTTGATTCACCTACTTACCGCAAATGGGTTAATGCCTTCGCTCTCATTCAACATACGAACCTTCGCTGCCGCTGATCAAGAATTCTTCATGGGTATGGAGGAAAACCCAGCCGACCCTTTCTCTCTCATCGGTAATATCAGAGGCGCTCCAGTTGTGTTCGATTCAAACCATCTCTCGCAGCCTCTTCCCGACCTTTATGACGACGGTTCAACCACCTACACCATACCGATGAAACTCACGAGCCGGATTACCATGATGAGGTGAAGTACTAGCTGAGCTTGCCTTCGACAGCACAAGCATCGCTTTGCTCCACTCCACTATGCTCTAGCCATCGTATTGATAAATGTCTCATAATCAAGTCCGTGGACATGACAAGATTACTGAGGCTCAAATGTTTCTTATGGAAGGAATTGTGGAGAACTGTGAGATGAATTGGGGAGCTATTCTGGTGGAGTGTGTAAAGGTGAATATTGCCAAGTACAAGGACAACATGGAAATTGGAAATCCAAGGCTCACTCATCACCTGATCATAAATCAGTTCCTTCGATCCATTCCAGCTCTTCAGCACCTACTCATTAATGTTGGTGACCTTGAACCTGTTAAGATCAAGAAGTATGTTGCTGCTGACATCAGGAGAGCTAGTATATCAAGCAGATTTGGTCAAGAAGCACCTCCAACTCAGTCAAGCAGGAGACCAAGAAGGACAAGGACTCAAGCTCTTACGGCCGTGAAGTCATCCAATACCAATGATGATGATCAAGAAGTCGGAAGTTGCTCACCAAGTGTTCACCAACGAGTTCACCACCAACCAGTGGTCAACCAAGAACTGGTCACCAAGAATGATTGGTCACGATTGTCACCAAATTGATATGCAAGAGGTCAAATCACCGAAAGAAGGCAACCAAGAGGAGGAGACTAACACCGGCAACATGTATGATATCGCTGCAAAAAGACAGTGAAGGAATCCTGAGCTAAATCCAGGTACCTTTGTTCCTTTTTTCCCCACTACTGCAACTGATCCTGCTCCCAACTCTCCCCCCTCTGATCCTAGGTCACCCAACACTGCTCCTATTAAGTTTTTCCCCCCAATTAGGAATCCTACTTTCCATCCTAGGCATTCCTATTACCAAGCTAATCCCGTTCCAATTCCTCTAACCGGGTCTTCCCTATAGACCATTTGCCATATTTGTTCGGCTTTCTCCTCTCTTTCCATGAGGAGAAGAAAACTGACAAGCCCCCTGTCAACCCAATCAAATACATTGACCATAACCTCAAAAGGAGACCCTATGTCTTATACCCTGTCACTCCTAACCTCAGCCAAGAAGACTTAGTAGTCAACTATGGCAAATACTTTGATCCCCTTCCATTGCTTTGGAACAACTTCTATCTTTCTAATGATAGATTTGTGCAAGATGAGTTAGTTTACTTGGTCTGGACAATGTATAACAAGGTCCATGAATTACCCTCTCTTCCCTCAAATGATCCATTCCTGGTTGGCAGACTTGCACTGCCGAAGATGATGACCTCAACCAGATCGGAACAACTTCAGACCCGGCCAAGTTAGCCCGTATCCAGAGAGCAGCCAATAAATATGTCCAGGATGCAGTAAATACTGCAAACCAAGCCTATATAGAACTACACAGACGGATGGCCTCCATGCCAGGAGGAGCTTCCATGGACACAGCTTTTCCAGATGCTATGTCAAGTCAACCAGCCCCATTGATCACAGAATCCATTCCTACTATTCCCTATGTCATCCCTTCTTCAGTTCCTTTTGTTGTGTCAGCCACAACAATTCCAGTCTTTACCTCAGCTGCACCCACAACCATCTCCACCTCAACTTTGCAACCTATTTCTCTTCCATCCTTCAGTCCAACCATTGATGCCTCATCTTCCATTCCTCCTACAACTGTTGCTCTCCCCTCTCTACCAATTTCAGTACCAGTCACTCAACCAGTTCCAACTGTGTCAGTCACTCTGCCTTCCATCTCACCCGTGTCAGTCACTCCCACTCTTGCTCCATCTATGTCAGCCTTGCCCCAACCTGTTCCACCTGTGTCAGCCACTCCCTCTTCTGCTCCAGAAATATCAGCCATTCCTCTATCAGTCCCCCTTATGTCAGTCACTACTTCCATTCCTCCCTTGACTGATACCATCCCTGCCTCAATTCCCACTGTGTCAGTTGCACCTGTGGTATCAGCTGCTATCCTTATCTCTTCAGCTGACACTGCAGCTGCTTCTCTTCCTCTTCCCACAGCTGACATAACCTCTCACCCAAACCAGGCCTCCCCTCTGCTTGTTCTGCCTGATCTCTCCCTTCACACATCCCTCACTCTTTCAGTCAGTCTAGTGTCTACCTTCAAACCTACTCAACCTGAGCCCTCCATAGAAGAAGCTGTTGATTCCCTCTCCTCTGAAAAATCTCTAGACCACACTGCCTTAGGCTCTTCATCTGATTCATCAAAGTCCACTTCTGAGGATGAGTCTCTTCTCAGCCCCTCACAGTTAGCCAGTAGGAAAGCTAGAAAACAAAGAAAGATTGTTTCCAAGGCTTTGCTTCGTCCTACTGGCACCAAAATTGTCTTTCCTGAAGACATGCCTACCCCTTCACCTGAGCCTGAAGCCCAAATTCCAGCTTATCCAATGGATGTCTTCTTCCCCCTAACCCTGAGGATGCTGACATTCACACCCATCAATTTTTCACAAATGAGCCTGAACCCTCTCAGCCATCTGCTCCAGATTCTGCCACACCTGGTTCCCTCTCTCTGTCAGACCTTTCTATACCCATCACTTGCACATGAAATCAGCTTTTAAACACTGCATCAATCACCTTGCTACACTTCAACAAAGAAGTTACTCTGCTCCGAACCTCACCCATCATCACCACCGAGGCGCAAGCCGCCATTCGTCACCGGTGCTCCTCGTGAGGCCCATATGGATGACTGGAGGACCATATTACTTTACCAACAAGAATGGTCCAACCGTGCCTTCAATGCTGAAGCAGCCCTGCTTCAAACCATTCAGGAGGAGAAGAAGCAGAAAGCAAGAGCTGATGCATACATGGCAGAGAACATGATTCTTAGGCCGATCAAACTAATGCCCCGACCACCAAGAACACCGAAGTCGACATTGACATAGAACCGTGAGCCGATGCACAGCGTAAGAAACACAAGAACAAGCGTGTCGAAGGAGAACAAGTGCAAGAAGTCAAGCCGCAAAGAATCGAAATGAAGCTGAAGTTGGTCCATCAGTTGAAGCAAACCAAAACAACTGAAGGATCCACATCAGCCAATCGGATATTTCATCTCTCTCTCTCTCTCTCGTTTTACTTGTACCTTACATTGGGCATTGTTCTTAAGTTTTCAGTTATTTCTCATCACATTATCTGCTTGTGGTACTAACATAAATTTTGCAGGATCTTTAAAAGTTTTTGACTTTCTGCTTTCAAGTGAATGGTTTTAAGCAAATAGGAGGAGATTGTTGAATCTTGCACTTAAAAAGATTTGCTTAAAAACATTCCACTTGATTGTCAGCCAGGAAAATTAGATTATATTTGGTCAGCTGCATATCATTTCTGTCAGCCACTTATCTTAGCTGACCTCTACGTGCTTACGTGTCAGTTTACCTTTCCTTATTTGATTAATCATACACTTGTACTGACACTTTTTCCTACTTTGTGTTTTTGGTAGATATCCTGCTAAAAAATATCTCACAAGATCCTTTGAGATCTTGCCTCTGCCAAAACACATTTTCAAATTCAAATGTGTTCCTAACGGGTTGCTTTTGAAGACTATCTATAAATACCCACTGGAAGCATTTGTGAAGATAACAATTTTTACAGAAGTCAAGAATCCTTAATACTTTCAATTTCTCAGACATTGTCTTCAAGAAAACTTTAGCTAGATATTTCTCACTGAATATTTCCCTCTAGTTATTGTTTAGGCAAACACTGAGTGTTTCATTTCAAATTATTTAGAAATCAGTCAGTTTGTCTCACGAGTTTGATTGTTTCTCAATCATTCTCCACAAACACCGGTCTTTTGTTGTACACTGATCCATTAGAGATCAAATAGATTTTAATAAAATTAGTGCACTTCAAAAATCCAAGTCTGACCAACTTGGTAGTGGACGTAGCAGTTTATCTGTGAACCACTTCAACTGATTTGTCAGCCGTCTCTTATATTCTTGCAAACTGACTTAACACTTAAGAAGTTTTTCAACTGATTAAGTGTCAGTCAGTTAACAACAATTGTTTGCTTATTTGTTCAGTTCACTTGTATCTCAGTTTCCTCTCTATATTCAGTGATCAAACATTAAAACAGATTTCTTTTGAAAACGGTTGTGTCAGCCAGCTGACCAACTTTCTTCAGCTTAAGGATTTTCAAAGTGTCAGCCAACTGACCAATTCTTCAGTTGACTGACAAAATCAAGTTTTCCGCTGCCAATCTTTTAAGCTTAACAAATCAACCTTCAAAGTTTTTTTTAAAGGCTATTCACCCCCCCTCTAGCCTTAACTGTTGCCATCTGGACTTACAATTACATAAGAAGAACCATTGCTGAGATTCCTATTCTTAGTAAGAATAACACTAAGAAGAAGGAAAAACCCAACAATGGGGATGCTCTTATAGCTTACTTATTACAGCTTCAAACTCAACCATCATCACATAAATGCTTGCTGAAGGCCAAAACG
Source organism: Codonopsis lanceolata (assembly GCA_013146195.2). Lineage (NCBI taxonomy): Eukaryota > Viridiplantae > Streptophyta > Magnoliopsida > Asterales > Campanulaceae > Codonopsis > Codonopsis lanceolata. The sequence goes on from CM028380.1 coordinate 87,380,069, forward strand.
ACGTTCCACACAAACAAACCCAAAAATAATCAGGTGAAATTCGGGCTGGTTCACTTTTCAAATTTTCTAATCGCTTAATTACAATTTTTTTAACTGAAAAAAGTCATATTTGAAAGTGAAAAGACTGCATTACTCTTAATGAGCAAGATGCACACTACAAATGATTGGATGTACCGCGGTTTTTATGTTTTTGCACCGCAATTCATATGTTTATATATCGTGGTGCAAAACTATCAATTTTATAAAATAATAAAATTGTTATTTTGTATTGCGGTATATTAATATCAACAACATATCAACATACAGCATTTAAAAAAAGTAAACTACCCAACATGTTAATCAACGATCAAAATTAAATGACAAAAACCCTTTTTCTACCTTATTTCGTCTTTAAATATTGTTGTCATTTTTCCTTATTTATTCATAACAACAATAGCTCCCTCAAAATGTTTTATTTTCTGTCATTGTTTATCATCAAGCTAGTTTCTTATCAAGCTTTATGATTCTTGGATGCATACCAATCTTAGATTAAAAAAAACCATTTTTTTCTTCCTTCATCTTTATGAACTTGATGATAAAGCTTGAGAAGAAACTTGATGATAAACAATCACATGGAGCTGATCTATGAAGATTTCTCAAGATGAATTTTGCCTAGACTTCGATCTCTCGTGCATCCTTTTTACTGATGCTGTCTTCAACGACTCTTTTAACTTTTCTGTATTTTTTTGATAGAGTTCAATTATTAATTTTGCAACATTGAAAGTCATGAATCTATTCGAAAATTGTTGTATTTCTTGGCAAAGTTCAATTATTAATTTTGCAATAAACATTGTAGTTCAATGTATTTTGATATATAATATTAATCTTTATTAGTTTTTACATTATTTACGTTTAAATACAAAAATTAAAGTAAAATATGTATTGTGTATCGCGGTTCACTTATTTTTGTATCGCTGTTAATATATTTGTCAACCGCACTGCAACTAATTTTTATGAAGGGAACAATTTTTAAACAAATATATCAAAAAATTGAATAATGCTACCAAATAAAAAACTTTACACTGCGATATATAACATTTAAATACAGAAATTGAAGTTATATATCGCGGTGCAAAGGCTAATATACTCTATTATAGTTGTTTGTTTTTGTATCGCGGTTAATATATTTGTATCACAGTATATAAACATTTAATGATGACTCTTTATATTTAAATCACACAAAAAAGACATATGCACCGCGATTTCCGTGCTAGTCATCCCTTAAGCGTTCATTAAGGGTAACGTAGTCATTTCTCTCTATAAAGTGACAATTTCCGATTAAAAATAAAAACAACGGACTGGAGCGATTAAAATCATGAAAAAATGGACCGGTCCGCAATTTCTTCAAAATAATACTTTCCTCGTTCCGGACAAATAGTCCACTATTCAATTTTGAGATGTTTCACGTAAAAAGTCTACTTCCAAAAATTAAGACATAAACACGTCATTTTATTACTAATAAGCTACTAAAAAATTATTTTTTTAAAAAAATTTAACTTTTAAACGGAGACTTTTTTACCCGGACGGAGTAATTCAATAAGATAGGTCTGGCCACCTGAGGTTTTTAAAGTCATTGAAGGTAGGCCAAAAAAAGTGGTCAATAAGAAGAAAAATAAAGAAGGATGAGACAAATTCTTTTCCTCTTACATTCCTTCTTTCCCTTCCTCTTCGTAAGTCATGTGTTTTTTTAATGTAAAGAGTTCTTAGAATTATCCTTTTTGCCAACGTGAGTATTTAAGATTATTTAATTTGAATTTGAATATAAGGTATGAATTATGTTCTAACCTTAAATGTTTGTGTAAATTATCTAGTAGACTTATTGTTGTTTACTCGAATACTATTTATTGTTGTTTACAAGTTCGATATGGGCTAGGCTTGTCATTCATGATACCCGATGCATTCTAGGCCTGACCCATTGTTATGCATGGGCTCGATGGGTTTGTTGTTGGTCGGCCCCACCCGGTATATTTGATAGCTCTAGTCTTTATGTGCTTCAACCCCTATACGAGTCTTTATGTGCTTCAACCGCTTGATAAAACTTTATAGACGAAATTGTTGGTCGATCTTTTTTCTCAAGTTTATAACACCTTTAATCTTTATTTTTTTTTCAACTGCTAAAGTTTATTTTTGTTGGGTAAATCCATCCCATGTGGTGGCCCCAATACCATGTACTCAAGTAAGTTCATAATAAAAAAAAAAAAGAAAAAAGGAAGGAACATGCATGAAGGCAGTAAATTGGGAACTCAAAAGGTTGTGTCTTCGGTATTTTCAATTCAGTCATGGTTCATTGTTTTGGAAACTTCAAGAAAGCTTGGAAGGGCTCCTCTTAGTCTATAAAAAGGGGGCTAGATCTCAGCAGCAAGGTGTGCCAAAAACGGAGAGAATTACAGCAGCAAATTGAGAGAAAAATAGAGTGTTTTGAAGCTAAGTACGTATTTGTTCGGAAGGCCATTTCAACTCCGATTGGGCTGAGATTTTAGAGGATTGTTCCAGCCTTAAGGGTGACACTTTGTAGCAGTCTAGGCTGTGAGAAAAGCCCCAATTCGTAGCTGATTTGGTACACACTCTAACCCATATTTCTCTCATAATTGTTGTAGTGTTGTAGTGATCCAAGAAGCTTGTTGTTCTTGATGTATTTGTAATCCTCTAGTGTAACTAGAGAAGAACCCATTTGTAAACCCATTTGAGATAGTGGAAGTTTTTGACTTGGACTACGGTCCCGTGGTTTTTTCAGATTCGGGTTTTCCACGTAAAAATTCGTTGTTTCGTTTGTGGTTGTTTGTGCTGTGATTATTTTGGATTTCTATTGTTTTTTAAACTTGTTGTATTAGAAGAGTATTTGGTGGTTGTTTGGTGCAATTTTTTCACAACAGTGGTATCAAAGCCGAAGGTTGTATTGGGCAATCTTTGATGGAGGAATCTTCTGGATTGATGATTAAATTGAATTGATCGAACTATTTTATTTGGAAGCCTCGTATGGAGGATATACTTTATTGCAAGGATTTGTACGAGCCTATTGAAGGTGATGAAGCGAAACCAGACAACAAGACTGATAGAGAGTGGGAAGTGTTGCATAGAAAGGCTTGTGCAATTATCCGGCAATGGATTGATGAAAGCATCTTTCATCATGTTTCAAAGGAGACAAGAGCGGATGTTCTTTGGAAGAAGTTGGAGTCTATGTACGAGCGACAATCGGCACAAAACAAAGCCTCTTTAATTCGAAGAATTGTAAATCTGAAATACAAGGACGAGCACAATGTCTTGACGCATCTAAGTGATTTTCAAGGTCTTATTAATCAGCTAAACACGATGAAGTTGACGCTTGATGACGAGCTGCAGGCTTTGTTGCTTCTCGTTCGTTCTTGGGATAGTTTGGAGACTTTGGTGATTTCACTCAGCAATTCAGCACCAAATGGTCAACTAACTATGGAGATAGTTAAAGACAGCTTATTGAATGAAGAGGCTAGGACAAAAGGAGCAAGGTTCGACATCTGAGACTCATGCTCTTGCTACAGAAAGACAAGAAAATCGAGGACGGAGCAAGGAGAAAATTTTCAAAAATCACAGAAATCGAAGTAGCAGCCGAGGGAAATCAAGAGGGAGGTCAAAACCACCATCTAGAAAAGAAATGATATGTTATCATTGCCAAAATCCTGGACACAAGAAGAGCGAATGCAGAATTTTGAGAAGGGAACAAGCTAGAGAGAGAAATGGAGAAAATCGAGAAACAAATGAGACCGCCGCAGCAGCCACGGATGGTGATGTAGTAATTGTTTGTGATGAAGGCAGTGTCAACCTCGTATGCCAAGAAAGCACATGGGTAGTTGATTCGGGTGCCTCATTTCACGTGACCTCACGAGCTGACTTCTTCTCATCGTACACTACCGGAGACTATGGTTTTGTACGAATGGGAAATGATGGAGCATCCAAGATTTTGGGCATTGGAGACATTTACTTGGAAACAAATACATAATGCAAATTGGTCCTGAAGGAAGTAAGGCATGTTCCTGATATGAGGCTGAATTTGATCTCCGCCGGAAAGCTTGATGATAATGGCTACAACAATCACTTTGGCGAAGGAAAATGGAAGCTTACAAGAGGCTCTCTAGTGGTGGCTAAGGGCAAGAAGATGAGTACTCTCTACGTGACTCAAGCCAAGCTTAGCAAAGGAGAAATTAATGTTGCTATGACGGATCCTTCCATTGAGCTTTGGCATAAAAGGCTTGGACACTTGAGCGAGAAGGGGCTGCAAATCTTATCCAAAAAGCAACTCTTGCCGGGAGCTAAAGGTACACTTCTTAAAACTTGTGTTGATTGCTTAGCCGAAAAAACACATAGAGTTGCATTTCATAAACATCCTCCATCTAGAAAATCTAGTATTCTTGATTTAATTCATACCAATGTTTGTTTTATGCGAGATAAAACTCTTGGCGGTGCAAGTTACTTTGTGACATTCATAGATGACCATTCAAGAAAAGTGTGGGCGTTTGCTTTGAAAACCAAAGATCAAGTGCTTGAGGTTTTCAAGAACTTCCATGTCAAGGTGGAACGGGAAACTGGAAAGCTGTTGAAATGTGTACGAGCTGATAATGGTGGAGAATATAGAGGACCTTTCGAAGAATATTGCAGAAACCATGGAATCAAGCTCGAGAAAAGTGTGCCCAAAACACCACAACACAATGGTGTGGCCGAGAGAATGAACCGGACGATTTGTGAAAGAATCAAATGTATGCTTTCACATGCAAAACTGCCTAAATCCTTTTGGGGTGAAGCAATGAGGACTGTAGTTGATTTAATCAATCTCTCTCCTTCGGTTCCTTTGGATGGTGATGTACTTGAGAAAGTTTGGTCAGGAAATGATCTGTCATATGAACACTTGAAGGTGTTCGGCTGCAGGGATTTTATTCATGTTCCAAAAGATGAAAGGGCGAAGCTTGATGACAAGGCTAAGCAGTGCATCTTTTGGGCTATGGACACGAAGAATTTGGGTATAGATTGTGGGACCCAATTGCAAGGAAAATTGTTAGAAGCCGAGATGTAATTTTTCTTAAAGATCAAACAATTGAAGACATTGAAAGTGGTGAGAAGAAGAAAAATGCAGTAGCTGGTTCCCACAATTTGGACCCTATTTCTCCTCCCGTGGTCCATAATAATTATGGGGGAGAAGTGCAAGAAGAACAAAATGATGCTACTGATCAAGAAGTACCCACAAATGAACCATTAGAGCAAGATGAGCAAGCTAATGAAGTACCAATTCAGCTCGAACCAAGAAGATCAACTAGAGATCGCAGAGCTTCCACAAAATACTCCCATAACGAGTATGTGATGTTGACTGACGGGGGAGAGCCGGAGAGCTACCAAGAAGCCAAGTCTCACGAGGAAAAGGGAGAATGGGAGAAAGCCATGAAGGAAGAGATGAAGTCATTGCATGGCAATCACACCTATGATTTGGTAAAACTTCCAAAAGGAAAAAGAGCACTCAAGAATAAGTGGGTTTACAAAATAAAGTCTGAAGAAAATAGCTATCAACCTTGGTATAAGGCAAGGTTGGTTGTGAAGGGTTTTGCTCAAAAGAAAGGTGTCGACTTTGAAGAAATATTCTCTCCTGTTGTGAAGATGACATCCATCCGAGTTGTGCTTGGGTTAGCAGCAAGCTTGGACTTAGACGTTGAACATGTGACGACCCGACCCGGATCCCAAGACGAAATCCCAAGGTCGTGCCGCCGGAAAGCAAATAACAACAAACAAGTAGCAAATAATGGGTAGGGCCATAACGGCGATACACCGACAACTCAAAACACATGCGGAAGCAAATGAAATAAAACAGTGGCGCCCGAGCTAACAAGCTCAAACTAAAACAACCAAAGAGATGATTAATCTCTCGGTCCCAAAAATTCGACTCGCGTGCCGCAACATTGGGCACGTAGAACAAACTCCCTGTTATGCAATTCAAATATATAGCATAAAATAAAACCAAGTCATCGGCGAAACTACGGCCGGAACCCAACATTAAACTAAGTCTAAGACTCTAGTCTAACAACTCAACGGCTAAACACATGCCGGAGAACAAACATATTAATAACTAGCAATATAGCATGCTAAACATTTTTCACCAATAAACCAAGCGCGACTAAAACTTGTCGGCTACCAACAACATGAGTACTAATAATAATAAGTACTAACAACCAAAAACATATGAAAGTTTAACTACCAACATACATCAAGCACGACTTCTACTTGTCGGCTGCCAAAAGAATATCTAGCAATATAATTACAAATAACACAATTCACATTTAGGTTGCTACCCCAACATGAAGTTTACATAACTTCATCTTTCCCAACGACCTCACCAAAAACAAATAATCTATCTAAGTAGCAACCTTGCCAGAAATAATACTTCATCAACGCAGTCTTCTTGATTTACTTGGATCCGCACGCTCGGCTCGGATCTAGGGAAAACAACCAACAAATAAACGTAAGTCACAAAGACTTAGTAAGTTACTAACCGTAACTTCCTATCATGGCATAATGCTCAATCATAAATTACATCATGCTATCGTCATGAAATAACTTTATATAAAATCATGTTATGGCATCCATGCTCAACATTAATAAAACATGTTATCATTGTAGTATAACATTTCACTAAAATCTATGTCAAGACAGTTATATGCTTAACGATCATAATTCTTGTTATTGATATGACATAGCCTTCCGATGGGTTACATGTAAAGGCATATAAACTTAACAACAATAATTCCTGCTTTTAACAAAATGCCATATCCGAATAATATTCATGATAAAGCATATTAGCTTAACAACAGTAACTCATGTTATCGTTATAACATTGCCTTCCCATACTATGCATGTCAAGGCGTACAAACTTAACAATAATGATTAATACCTTTGGCATAAAACCACATTCCAATAATACTCATGTGATAGCATACATGCTTACAACATTAATCCATATGTTATCTATTAAGTATAACATGTAAGAAACCAAAACAAACATCATATCATATCCAATTCACCAAGCACGTTATTCACTTAAGCACTTGTGAAACAATTCATGTATAAGGGATATGATACCATTACCCAAATTCCTCCGCGTGTCGCTCGCAAAAACACGTGCAAAACCTTTATGTGCCCTCGATATCCCTCTCGTAGATATCGGCGTCCCGAGAGCGATCTCGCTCGAGTTCCATAGTTATCAAAGTCATGTGTATTACTACAACTAAGATAAACTACTTCCCCACCGTGGCCATCGATGGAGGGGTGTGTGCAAACCCGGCACGGCGATCCATCGCGATCACGAATCTCACAATTCGTGAAGAGCGATGTATCGTCCCACAAAACTCAACCAAACCGACTCCAGCTGGACTCAAAACCCAAGCACAAGTAATATATACTCATATGCTCAAAACAAGTAGGTAAACACTCTACTATCAAACTAGTCATGCAAATCATCCACAACTAGCATAAACATCACAACCGAGAATCATATAAGCTCTCATAATCAAGTGTGCTTCACACACTTCAAAACTTCTTGGAGGCTCGACCTCCATGAATTCTACCCAAAATTCCGTAGGACTTAAAATTATAGTTCCTAGGATTCATACTAACCCAAAGGTTAACTCCGTTGAGTTCAATCTAAGTTTTCGAAAATTCAAGGATTAGAAGCTTAGGCTTCATCAACCCCTATGTTCATAACTATCGCCCAAAACCACAATCCCAATGTTCAATATACTCATATAAACCCAACAAACTAATTAACAATGCAACTTAGAATAATTTAGCCATCTTGTGCATAATATCATCCAAGTTATCATACCAATCATAACGTTCAATTCATGATTTAAAATTCACCACATGGTTCAATATGTTCTATTAAGCATGTAAAACATATTAGTCAAGCTAACATCATTAGATTGCAAGCTAAAACCAAATTAGGGCAAATCACCCTCCAAGCATCTCAACCAAACCAATTTCAATACTCATGGCTAATCAACACAACTAAGTTCAATAAACTCCACTAAACATGTATAACATGCTAATTAGGCTTACCATCATCTTTAACAAGCCAAATACAATTTGGGGGAAAATCCCCTTCCAAGCATCTTTGTCATCCAAGCTCAATACCCATAATCAATTCATATAGCAAAGTTTAATATACTCTATTAAGCATATAAAACACATTAATCAAGCTTACATCATCAATTTGCAAGCTAAAACAAAATTAGGGCAAGACACCCTCCAAGAATCTCAACCAAACCAACATCAATCTTCATGAAAAATCAACATAATCAAGTTCAATAGACAATTTAGAACATGAATTTCACATAGGCATGGTCTCACATAGGCCAATCAAGCTCTAACATAAACTTGAAATCCTAGGGTTCATACATTTCTAGAAACCCTAACAATGGCTTCCATTGACCCAAATAGCATAAATGGTTGTTTCCCTAGGGTCAATGGAGCCTAAAAAGAAGAAGAAGAAAGGTAGGAACTTACCAAACTCAGCCCTACAAACTGAAATTTTCGGATTCTTGGAGATTGTCTTCTCCTCAACTCTTTCTTCAACTTGTAGGTAGAATGGGGAAGAAGAAGACCCTAGCTATGGCTTCCAAGCTTGGCCCCTTCAATCTCCCTAGAAATCACCTTCTCAAGCTCCCTCTTTGGTTGGGTTGAAGTGCTTGTAGAAGAACAAATGGGGGAGTCGACTTCTGCCTTGGCCGAATACAAGGAAGATTGCGGCAGCTTGGGGTTTTATATGGGGGTTTAACTCACTAATTAAGTCACTAATTACCCTCTAATCTCTTAATAGGTGTTTAGGATTAGTGTTAGGCTAATTAAGTTGGTTTAGGATGGGTTTAAAATGGTTTAATGGGTCAAACTTTCGGACAGAATGCAAAAAGGGCAAAAATCCGACATTCTGGAAACAGGACCCCTTGCGGTCGCTTGGCATCATGGTGATGCGACCGCATCAAGGCAATTTTCAGCAATTAGGGTTTTGTACAATTCTTGCTCGATCCCGGCCTCTCCCGCGTGCGTTCTCGAGTCTAAATGCTTCAAAATGGCTCACAATTGAACCCTTAAAGTCCTCAAACATTAAACTAGTCCATCCAAGTCTCAAACAAATTTTAAAGTAGGTCTAGACTCTCATAAACAACACCCGAAACAACCCGGGGCAAAACCGACGCAAGACGTAACTACTTGCTATCTAAACGTCGAATGAAACCGCAAACCAATGGGTAATAACCCATGATTGTAAACACCTATTAGGGCTACGAAATAGGCCTGAATGCCTCTCAGATGATGCTCAACAGATAGGGGAAATAGGCTCCCGAAAGACGAGACGTTCGCCCGGCTCCATCTCAAACTACGCGATAAGGAGAATTGCTATTCTCGAGGCGTCAAAACTTCACGAGACTTATGGAATACATCCAATTAGAAGTCTAACACATCTAAACATGTTATTTAATCATCATGTAAAGATCTGGGACCAAATCGAGGTCAGAAACACAAAACCCGCATAAACTCTCAATCGCGTCGCATTTCGACTATCGTCGGGTTACGACTTTTGACTTTAACAAGTCAACCACTAAATGACATCTCCTAAAAGTGTTTTAGTATTAATGTGGTCTCTCATACACATTTAGACTCTCTCACAACCAAACAAGCGATCAACCGAAGAAGAGATGCGAGCATTGCACGCAATTCAAGCTAACCGGGAATCGGGATCTTACAGAACAACTTGATGTAAATACGACATTCCTTCATGGTGATTTGGAGGAAGATATTTACATGGAGCAACCAGAAGGGTTCGAAGTTAAAGGCAAGGAGCATCTTGTGTGTTGTTTGAGGAAGAGCTTGTATGGACTTAAACAAGCACCACGACAATGGTACAAGAAGTTTGACTCCTTCATGGTGAATCACGGGTACACTCGAACCACTTCTGATCACTGTGTGTTTGTGAAATATTTTGCTGAAAATGATTTTATTATTCTCTTGCTTTATGTGGATGATATGTTAATTATGGGTCATGATGCTAGTAAGATAGACAAATTAAAGAAGGAGTTAAGTAAGTCCTTTGCAATGAAGGACTTGGGACCGGCAAAACATATTCTTGGGATGGAAATCTCAAGAGATAGAAAAACTGGAAAACTTTGGTTGTCCCAAGACAAATATATTGAAAAAGTTCTTGAAAGGTTTAACATGAGCAAAGCAAAGAGTGCTTGTACTCCACTTGCAGGCCATTTCAAGTTAAGCTCCAAGCAAAGTCCTTCAAGTGAGAAAGAGAAAGAAGAGATGAAAAGAGTGCCATATGCATCCATGGTTGGTAGTTTGATGTACGCCATGGTTTGCACAAGGCCCGATATTGCTCATGCTGTTGGAGTAGTTAGTAGGTTTCTTTCCAACCCGGGAAATGAACATTGGGCAGCCGTGAAATGGATTCTTCGTTATCTTAGAGGTACTTCTAAAGTGTGCTTGTGCTTCGGTAATGGCAAGACCTTATTAGATGGGTACACCGATGCTAATATGGCAGGTGATGTTAACTCTAGAAAGTTTACTTCAGGATACTTAATGACTTTTACAGGGGCAACAGTATCATGGCAATCTCGACTTCAAAAGTGTGTTGCATTGTCCACCACTGAAGCCGAGTACATTGCGGTGACCGAAACTTGCAAAGAGATTTTGTGGTTGAAGAAGTTTCTCCAAGAATTGGGCTTGAAGCAAGAAAGGTATGCACTTTATTGTGACAGCCAAAGTGCAATTCATTTTTGTAAGAATCCAACTTTTCATTCAAGATCGAAACACATAGATGTTAGATATCACTGGATTTGTGACGTTTTGGATTCGAAAGTGTTGGAACTTGACAAAATCCATACCGATGAGAATGGATCGGATATGATGACAAAACCTTTGCCGGGTGAGAAGTTCAGCTATTGTCGTAAACAAGCAGGTTTGGTTGAGCCCCCCACATGATCTGGAGGGGGAGATTTGTTGGGTAAATCCATCCCATGTGGTGGCCCCAATACCATGTACTCAAGCAAGTTCATAATTAAAAAAGAAAAAAGAAAAGGAAGGAACATGCATGAAGGCAGTAAATTGGGAACTCAAAAGGTCGTGTCTCGGTATTTCCAATTCAGTCATGGTTCATTGTTTTGGAAACTTCAAGAAAGCTTGGAAGGGCTCCTCTTAGTCTATAAAAAGGGGGCTAGATCTCAGCAGCAAGGTGTGCCAAAAACGGAGAGAATTACAGCAGCAAATTGAGAGAAAAATAGAGTGTTTTAAAGATAAGTACATATTCGTTCGGAAGGCCGTTTCAACTCTGATTAGGCTGAGATTTCAGAGGATTGTTCTAGCCTTAAGGGTGACACTTTGTAGCAGTCTATGCTGTGAGAAAAGCCCAATTCGCAGTTGATTTGGTACACACTCTAACCCATATTTCTCTCATAATTGTTGTAGTGTTGTAGTGATCCAAGAAGCTTGTTGTTCTTGATGTATTTGTAATCCTCTAGTGTAACTAGAGAAGAACCCATTTGTAAACCCATTTGAGATAGTGGAAGTTTTTGACTTGGACTACGGTCCCGTGGTTTTTCCCGATTCGGGTTTTCCATGTAAAAATTCGTTGTTTCGTTTGTGGTTGTTTGTGCTGCGATTATTTTGGATTTCTGTTGTTTTTTTTTTAACTTGTTTTATTGGAAGAGTATTTGGTGGTTGTTTGGTGCAATTTTTTCACAACAATTTTCGTGAAATCATTCTTAAAATGCTCGCATAAGATAAATAATGGCTGGAATTCGCAGAGATTAAGAGAAAGAAGGTTGGGGGGTTGGGTGGTGAAGAACACTTGTGTGTTTCACCTTGAATTCAAGTAATCCATCACCCTAACTTCCTACCTTTGTTTTTTTCTCTCTTTATCTATCGATCTTCAGTTTCACCTCTGTGTCTTCTTCTTCTTCATTGTGCTAGTGTGTTTGATTCAAAATAGATTGAATTAGTGTGTTTGATTCAAAATAGATTCAAATTGTGTGTTTGATTTAAAATATATTCAACTTGTGTGTTTGATTCAAAAAAGATTCGGTCTTTGTGTTGTGTTGTATTGCTATGCATGTAAACTGTTCGATAAAATACCTCAATAGAAATTTGTTCGTTGTTGGACATTTTTTTTTAATCAGGATGCATCATTTTTGAATCACGTTGCATGTTGTATCGATTTGGATTTGGAATACAGGAAAAATACATAAATTTGAAATTATTTGTTGATTGTATTCAAGAAAGAACGAATCTGAAGGGTTCATTATAATTTGCAGTGCGATGCATTAATTGGTTGTTTGACTTGTTGCAGCACGATGTATAAATTGAATTAAGTTATTAAAATTGATGTAGCGTGATGCATGAATAGATGCAGGGTGAGACATAAATTTGATCAAGTAATTAAAATTGATGTAGCGCGATACATAAATTAGACTAAGTAATTAAAATTGATGCATCGCGGTGCATAAATTGATGCAACGCAATGTATACAAAGTAAGTGATCTGTAACGTGCCTTATGTTCATTAAGGGTATCGTAGTCTTTTCGCCCCTAAAAATAACTTTTTTCTATTTAAAAAAATGATACTGTAGCGGATGAAACCTTTTGAAAGTGGACCGACCAACATTTACCCCAACTTTATAAAATGCAACATTGTTGATGCTTTTTGAAAGTGCTTTCTTGGGGGACGACTTAACAAAAAATAGACTAATTTTTAGAAGCAGGTGGGATAAAATTAACAGTTAGTTTTTGGATAACTTTTCTATAAAGACAAACTCCAAAAAAACAAATTGCACTTTGAGTAGGTTTCATGTAGAACGGTCTTATGGATCCTAAATTCGTACAGTGGAGCCTCAAAAATGATAAAAATAAGGCTTATGGAGCGAGCAACCCATCAAAGAAGAACACAAGTTACCCAGTAAGAAAACTGATCAAAATGTGAGAGAAAAATTGGCTTAAAAAGTGAGGAAATGGGCTGGATCAAGACAAAGACGTGCGGGGTCATCCGAATAGATGTTCGCAGGTTCAGTTTTGGGAAGGCGATGTGGCATGGTGCCACCGTTTTAATGAACTTAGCCTTTTAATTACTTTGGTGCCCTCCTTGTTCCGGATTGTGCTCCGGTTCCCTCCCTCTTTTCAAACATGGCTACCGAGGCCCCTTTCCTCCCATACATTTTAGTCATAAATCAATTTAAAACTTTAATCAACTTCATATTTTAATGAAAAATGTCACTTTATGATCAAACATGACACATTTTAGGGTACAAGTAACACTTTTAAAGGGCAAAAGTGACACTTTTTAATTGAAAAAAATGGTAATTTTCATTAAAATACAAAACGACACTTCTAGTGTAAAAATGACACTTTTAAAGCTAATAATTGACATTTTTTTGTTTTTCTCTTAATTGACGGTTTGGGTTTTTGAAAAAAATTTAAGTTAGCAACTATTGTTTCCTAGTTTCTCTCTTTTTCTTACAAGGTTCTAATTTTTAAGTTATAATTTTCTTCGTTCCACCTAAAAAGTCCATATTTGAAAAGTTTAATTATTAAGGGGCATATATTTATCATTAGAGTTGGTTATAATTCTAAAAATGTTTTAGCATAATCTATTGTTTGTAGAGGGTGAAGTTGAAATGATATGAATATTGTCGACATAATTTTAGAAAGTGAACTCGTAAAGTAAATATCCCAAAATAATATATCATAATTTTTTGCACGGAACAGACGAAGTAGTAAACATACCCTTATACCACTTAGCCATGGGACTCTAGGCAAGGGGTGTCACACAAATTGGCAACTATAACGACAAAGTACCATCAATATCAAGAGCTGATGATCTCAAATTTCGGAAAGACCAAATAACAACCTTACCTCAAGTTGTTCGATGGTACAATTATAACCCATTATCCATTAAGTCATCTAACTTAACCCACTAATTACTCAACTTAATTCATTAATATTTTTGAGTTGAAACGGGTAACCCGTTTCGACTCAATAATATTAACATGTTGGGTTGGGTTAAAACGAGTTGAGTCTGTTACCCATTTCGACCTGTAACTTTTTATACTACAAGTTTATGTTTTTTGGAGGGAAATGTCGGATTGAAACGGGTCGACCCGTTACACGTTTCAATCCAACCCAACCAATTTCAATCTGTTTGACATTTGAGTTCTAATGAGTTTCGACTCGTTTCAACCCATTACTCATTCTAACTCAACCCAACCCACCAAATTGTCAGGCTTATTACCAACCAATCAAATACTCCCTCCGTTCCATAATATAAGTCGTTTTAGGAGAGTTTTTTTTGTTCCAAAATAGATGTCACTTTGCAATTTTCAATGAACTTTTTTTTTCCAATTCTACCCATATTTATTGACTCTGTAACTTGTGTTTGATTATTTGGACAAAAGTATCAAAAGAAACCTCATTAATGTTTGAAATAAAATAAATAAGAACAGTTTAATATTTACAATATGTTTCCTTGGTATGTGTGAAAAGCTCCAAAACGACATGTATTATAATACTACTTATCATTTGATGCGTTGAACTTGTTAACCATTTGACCTTTCTGAACGTTTTAATATACTCTTTTCGTCCCTAATTAATCGTCCTAGTTGACCCGGCGCACAGTTTAGGAAAAAACAATTGACTTGATTATTTATATTGGTTTAATGTGTAATTTCCTTTAAAGCCCATGCGTATGTGGCCCATAATTAAAGTAGGGTGGAAAAATAAGGGTAAAGTGGTAAAAGTGATGTTTTAAAAAGGTAAGTTTCTGTTAAAGTTTGGCAATTGATTGATAAGGATTTGAATAGGCTGCCGGACCACCACCATTGATGGTGGCGGCCGGATGTGAGGGAAGAAGAACTGTTGCAGCCAAGGAGAGAAAGAGAGAGAAATTGTTTATTATTGAAATTGAATTAATGAAAAAAGGTCTCTAAAACTATTACATCAAAAATATTTATATCTAAAAACAAAGTAAATTGGCTAACTAACTAATGGACCCAAATTGGACTTACATTGAAATGAGCCTATATTTTCAACACACCCCCTCAACTCGAACATGCAACTATTGTGAAATGATCGAGTTGGAGAAGTGCACACAAATGAGCCTTAATGGGCTGGGCCTCTTGGGCCAATACACATCAAATGAGCCTATACGGCAAATGGGCCTCTACGGCAAATGGGCCTTTATGGGCCAGAGTAGTAACAATCTTTATCAAGATGTCAATCAAGTTGATCGAAGCCAAAAAACGGATCACCTCGAACACTTGTAGTAGATGTAGTGCAAGTTGATCGGAGCCCACAAAACGGATCACCCCGAACACTTGTAGTAGAATATTGAGAAGCCCAAACAGGAGCCAATCCCCGAAAAGCTTGCTCGATCAATGGCTAGTAGATGACGAAGGAGTATCCAAAACGAACTTTCCTGTCCTAAAGATTACATCCTTAATCCAATAATGTGAATCGGACACCGACCACACAGTGAAATGAAAACCAAGTCAACATTTGACTTTGGTCAATCAAGAAGTTCAATCAGAGACCAACAAAAAATATAATTTGGTATTGTGGTCAACATGGTTGATATTGCCCTTGGGTAGACCTGCAGCCTACACCACAAAATTTTTCAAGTTGCAAGCTTGGAGCCCAGTCTAAATTTGATGAGAAATCCAAAACTGCCCATGTGAATGAGGGGCATGACACTGCCAAATTAGCAAGGCTTCTTGAGAACTTCATCAATTCTGCTTTATCCAATGGTACTCTCTCTTACACGCACAAACTTGAAGCAAATCTCCCGACGATTTTCGGGAGTTGAATTTATCCTAACTGCTGTAATGGGTTTCTCCCTCTGAACATATCTTCAAGTAAATAAAAAAAAACTCGTGCCTCGTCTAACCTTGACACAATATTTCTTCTTGGCATTTTATCAAAGCAGTCATGGGCAACATAGTAAAGATTAGAAATAACGAGAAATGATTAGCGATTTTGGTGTCCGTGCCCCGAGAATGGGTTTGTTAAGAGTCTTGTATAATATTGAGATAATCAAAGAAGAACAGACATCATTGAATTGTGACTCAAAATAGTTCCTGGAAATTCTATAGAACCAAGATTTCAAAGATCAGCCATGAATTCTCCATAATCATCATCATGAGAAGTAATAGAAGAAGGCTTCGAATTATGGGAATTTTTCAGAGACGCTCCCCATAGTTCAAGAAAATACTGAGCAATGAACAAGAAACACGAACTAGTAAATCTAAACTATCAGAGGGGGGGAGAAATAGAGAGAGATGTGAAGATTTGAACCTTGAATCTCAAGCAATTTTGGAAAGATTTTATTGAGTAATTCCGGAATCAAGAATGGGTTTATTTGTTGTCAATCAAGGGAAAAGGTCAATGTGCGATGCCGAGTACTCGATGCTGCTGCGAAGACGCCGACGATCACCACTGCCGCTCTAAACACGATAAACATCGCAACTCTGTCGATCGACATAGATCTCGAGATGAATGCGAGAGATCCGAGGTGGAGAAGAATCTTCTTCTTGAAATGAATTCCCTCATCGTCGTTCGAAGACCTAGACCGCTTACCGGAAGAAGACGAAAACGAAGAGTCTTCGAAACGTAATCCAAATCAATTGATTTTCACAATGAGTAGTTTTTTGCGGAAGAAGATTGGATCAGAATCGAAGCTCTGATACCATGTTAAAGTTTGGCAATTGATTGATAAGGATTTGAATAAATTTGCGGACCACCACCATTGATGGTGGCGGGGATGTGAGGGAAGAAGAATTGCAGCCAAGGAGAGAAAGAGAGAGAAATTGTTTATTATTGAAATTGAATTAATGAAAAAAGGTCTCTAAAACTATTACATCAAAAATATTTATATCTAAAAACAAAGTAAATTGGCTAACTAACTAATGGACCCAATTGGGCTTACATTGAAATGGGCCTATATTTTCAACACACCCCCTCAATTCGAACATGCAACTATTGTGAAATGATCGAGTTGGAGAAGTGCAAACAAATGAGCCTTAATGGGCTGGGCCTCTTGGGCCAATACACATCAAATGAGCCTATACGGCAAATGGGCCTATACGGCAGATGGGCCTATACGGCAAATGGGCCTTTATGGGCCAGAGTAGTAACAATCTTTATCAAGATGTCAATCAAGTTGATCGAAGCCCAAAAACGGATCACCTCGAACACTTGTAGTAGATGTAGTGCAAGTTGATCGGAGCCCACAAAACGGATCACCCCGAACACTTGTAGTAGAATATTGAGAAGCCCAAACAGGAGCCAATCCCCGAAAAGCTTGCTCGATCAATGGCTAGTAGATGACGAAGGAGTATCCAAAACGAACTTTCCTGTCCTAAAGATTACATCCTTAATCCAATAATGTGAATTGGACACCGACCACACAGTGAAATGAAAACCAAGTCAACATTTGACTTTGGTCAATCAAGAAGTTCAATCAGAGACCAACAAAAAATATAATTTGGTATTGTGGTCAACATGGTTGATATTGCCCTTGGGTAGACCTGCAGCCTACACCACAAAATTTTTCAGGTTGCAAGCTTGGAGCCCAGTCTAAATTTGATGAGAAATCCAACTGCCCATGTGAATGGGGGGCATGACACTGCCAAATTAGCAGGGCTTCTTGAGAACTTCATCAATTCTGCTTTATCCAATGGTACTCTCTCTTACACGCACAAACTTGAAGCAAATCTCCCGACGATTTTCGGGAGTTGAATTTATCCTAACTGCTGTAATGGGTTTCTCCCTCTGAACATATCTTCAAGTAAATAAAAAAAAACTCGTGCCTCGTCTAACCTTGACACAATATTTCTTCTTGGCATTTTATCAAACAGGTCATGGGCAACATAGTAAAGATTAGAAATAACGAGAAATGATTAGCGATTTTGGTGTCCGTGCCCCGAGAATGGGTTTGTTAAGAGTCTTGTATAATATTGAGATAATCAAAGAAGAACAGACATCATTGAATTGTGACTCAAAATAGTTCCTGGAAATTCTATAGAACCAAGATTTCAAAGATCAGCCATGAATTCTCCATAATCATCATCATGAGAAGTAATAGAAGAAGGCTTCGAATTATGGGAATTTTTCGAGACGCTCCCCATTAGTTCAAGAAAATACTGAGCAATGAACAAGAAACACGAACTAGTAAATCTAAACTATCCGAGGGGGGAGAAATAGAGAGAGATGTGAAGATTTGAACCTTGAATCTCAAGCAATTTTGGAAAGATTTTATTGAGTAATTCCGGAATCAAGAATGGGTTTATTTGTTGTCAATCAAGGGAAAAGGTCAATGTACGATGCCGGAGTACTCGATCTGCTTGACGAAGACGCCGACGATCACCACTGCCGCTCTAAACACGATAAACATCGCAACTCGTCGATCGACATAGATCTCGAGATGAATGCGAGAGATCCGAGGTGGAGAAGAATCTTCTTCTTGAAATGAATTCCCTCATCGTCGTTCGAAGCCCTAGACCGCTTACCGGAAGAAGACGAAAAACGAAGAGTCTTCGAAAACAGAATCCAAATCAATTGATTTTCACAACAGAGTAGTTTTTTGCGGAAGAAGATTGGATCAGAATCGAAGCTCTGATACCATGTTAAAGTTTGGCAATTGATTGATAAGGATTTGAATAGGCTGCCGGACCACCACCATTGATGGTGGCGGCCGGATGTGAGGGAAGAAGAACTGTTGCAGCCAAGGAGAGAAAGAGAGAGAAATTGTTTATTATTGAAATTGAATTAATGAAAAAAGGTCTCTAAAACTATTACATCAAAAATATTTATATCTAAAAACAAAGTAAATTGGCTAACTAACTAATGGACCCAATTGGGCTTACATTGAAATGGGCCTATATTTTCAACACACCCCCTCAATTCGAACATGCAACTATTGTGAAATGATCGAGTTGGAGAAGTGCAAACAAATGAGCCTTAATGGGCTGGGCCTCTTGGGCCAATACACATCAAATGAGCCTATACGGCAAATGGGCCTATACGGCAGATGGGCCTATACGGCAAATGGGCCTTTATGGGCCAGAGTAGTAACAATCTTTATCAAGATGTCAATCAAGTTGATCGAAGCCCAAAAACGGATCACCTCGAACACTTGTAATAGATGTAGTGCAAGTTGATCGGAGCCCACAAAACGGATCACCCCGAACACTTGTAGTAGAATATTGAGAAGCCCAAACAGGAGCCAATCCCCGAAAAGCTTGCTCGATCAATGGCTAGTAGATGACGAAGGAGTATCCAAAACGAACTTTCCTGTCCTAAAGATTACATCCTTAATCCAATAATGTGAATTGGACACCGACCACACAGTGAAATGAAAACCAAGTCAACATTTGACTTTGGTCAATCAAGAAGTTCAATCAGAGACCAACAAAAAATATAATTTGGTATTGTGGTCAACATGGTTGATATTGCCCTTGGGTAGACCTGCAGCCTACACCACAAAATTTTTCAGGTTGCAAGCTTGGAGCCCAGTCTAAATTTGATGAGAAATCCGGAACTGCCCATGTGAATGGGGGCATGACACTGCCAAATTAGCAGGGCTTCTTGAGAACTTCATCAATTCTGCTTTATCCAATGGTACTCTCTCTTACACGCACAAACTTGAAGCAAATCTCCCGACGATTTTCGGGAGTTGAATTTATCCTAACTGCTGTAATGGGTTTCTCCCTCTGAACATATCTTCAAGTAAATAAAAAAAAAAACTCGTGCCTCGTCTAACCTTGACACAATATTTCTTCTTGGCATTTTATCAAACAGGTCATGGGCAACATAGTAAAGATTAGAAATAACGAGAAATGATTAGCGATTTTGGTGTCCGTGCCCCGAGAATGGGTTTGTTAAGAGTCTTGTATAATATTGAGATAATCAAAGAAGAACATACATCATTGAATTGTGACTCAAAATAGTTCCTGGAAATTCTATAGAACCAAGATTTCAAAGATCAGCCATGAATTCTCCATAATCATCATCATGAGAAGTAATAGAAGAAGGCTTCTAATTATGGGAATTTTTCGAGACGCTCCCCATAGTTCAAGAAAATACTGAGCAATGAACAAGAAACACGAACTAGTAAATCTAAACTATCCGAGGGGGGAGAAATAGAGAGAGATGTGAAGATTTGAACCTTGAATCTCAAGCAATTTTGGAAAGATTTTATTGAGTAATTCCGGAATCAAGAATGGGTTTATTTGTTGTCAATCAAGGGAAAAGGTCAATGTACGATGCCGGAGTACTCGATCTGCTTGACGAAGACGCCGACGATCACCACTGCCGCTCTAAACACGATAAACATCGCAACTCTGTCGATCGACATAGATCTCGAGATGAATGCGAGAGATCCGAGGTGGAGAAGAATCTTCTTCTTGAAATGAATTCCCTCATCGTCGTTCGAAGCCCTAGACCGCTTACCGGAAGAAGACGAAAAACGAAGAGTCTTCGAAAACAAAATCCAAATCAATTGATTTTCACAACAGAGTAGTTTTTTGCGGAAGAAGATTGGATCAGAATCGAAGCTCTGATACCATGTTAAAGTTTGACAATTGATTGATAAGGATTTGAATAGGCTGCCGGACCACCACCATTGATGGTGGCGGCCGGATGTGAGGGAAGAAGAATTGTTGCAGCCAAGGAGAGAAAGAGAGAGAAATTGTTTATTATTGAAATTGAATTAATGAAAAAAGGTCTCTAAAACTATTACATCAAAAATATTTATATCTAAAAACAAAGTAAATTGGCTAACTAACTAATGGACCCAAATGGGCTTACATTGAAATGGGCCTATATTTTCAACAGTTTCAAACTAGACAATTATTTTGAGACGGATGAAAAATGAAAGGATGACGATAATTTTGGATAGGAGGGAGTAACTCTTTTGAATCTGTTAACACCACGTGATATTATTTGATTGGCTGGTGATATCACACGTGAAACCCAGTTTTCTTGGTCTAGCTAGATAGAAATCATTCTACCCTACATTCACCTTTCCCTATTCTCCAAATTCCAACAGTGTTGCTCTATTATTATCCATGGCTTTGATGATCTTTTCCCATACATGTGGGCAACAAGTTGTAAGGTCTATTGTATTAGGGTGGGTTTTCTGCTATATTTAACAAGCAGAAAAGTGAGCCAAGGAGAATTTAGCTGCTTCAACTTCCAACACAGTTTAATAGCGGAAGCTTGGTTATATCAAAGAAAATTTGGAATCCGAGACCCGCTTTTAGGTGCGACAATTACAACCTAAATCTCGTTAACTCACCTAACCTAACTTGAAAATTGTGGAGTTTGTCAAATATAGTCATTTGATCCGGTGAGTAAACAAATATAGCCTTTGATAACTGATTTATCAATAAACTGGTTGGTTTACTGATAAACCAACGGTCGGCTAGTTGACCAGTGGTCGACTAGTGATTTCAGAGGTTGAGGCGTGCACTTTTACTTGCTTACTGATAAACCAGATAGTGATTTATTAGTCGACCAGATAATAAAAGAGTATTTTTTAAGTGAGACTACAAATGACCAAGTTATCTTGGTCGTTTGTGCAAATACCCTTGAAAATTACCAGACCTGACCCAACCAATTAACATTTTTTGGCTGAAACAGGTAACCCATTTTAATCCAAAAATATTAAATAATGGGTCGGATCGAGTTAAAGTGGGTCAGACCCATTACCCATTTTGACCCGATAATTTTTATATTATAAATATATGTTTTTTGGGAAAGTTCAGGTCGACCCGCCTTAACATGTTACCCATTTAAACCCGTTTGATATTTGAGGGCGAAGGATTTCAACCCGTCAACCTAACCCAATCAAACTCACCCAATTGTCAGGCCTACCTTCTTTATCAGCATGAAAACGCATCTACAAAAGAAGCTTAAATATGTGTATGATTGCCTTCAAAATCTCCTTGTAAAATTGTTACTCCCCCTTCCTAAAAATGAATCCATCGCTGTTTCAAAAAAAAAATGCCCACTTTCGAATCTTTCCCTTTTTAATAGTTATCTTTATCATTTCAACATTGATATGATTCTTAATTCAATTGATGAGTATCTTTGTAAAACACACACTATCCTAATAGTTGTAACAAAGTCAATTTTCTTTTACCAGATCAAACATGACGCTATTTTAGGAACGAACGAAGCAGAAAGGATTTGAAAAGGCCAAATAAGTTTTGATAACGAGATAGTTTAGATGAGGAAAGATTGAAGCACAAAAGTAACTGGTGACTTATTTTCGACTTACCAATTTCTCCCTTTGAGTATAATATTTTCAAATTTTTTGTTAGTGTAAATAGGATGTATCACAGGTTGGATGATGTAGTGGTGATTAGAGACAAACACTTATCTAGAATCCTGCTGATAATTGAACATATAAAGAAGGTCAAGGAGTTCAAGCATATAAAAGGGCATCTCCCGAGTTTTCCTGACCAGGGACCATGACATGAGATTCAAATCCAATCATAGATGAATGCCATGGGAGCATGGTATACTCATCATCAAACAAGTGTTGTAGAAGATGCAAGGCCAATAGTGGATTAGTAGAAGAAAATGCTGCTTTTGGTGAGGTTTGAGCAAGATTAACAGAAATGGTGCATTTAGTGATTTTTGTGCAATAGTGTGCACCTAATGAGGCTTGAATACGACCTCTTTGTTAAGAGAAGTGAGGTGTACGATTTGCACACATAAATAGATCACGCTTTAACTTGGTCTCATCTCGCCTTCAAAAACACGAGCAATCTTGGCATTCACATAGTTTACGAATAAGATTCATGTGATTTCTTATTTTATTGTCTTTTCTACCTAGTTTGGTGAGAATCCAAAATTTAAACGCATCTCTGCACTAAGCATTAGTCTTACTGCTCCACCTGTTTCGGGCAAAAAAAAAATCCTCATTTGAAAGTCAATTTTTTTAAAAAATGACACTTTTAATAGTTTATTATAGTAATAAAACGACATTTTTATGCTTTAATTTTAAATGTAAACTTTTTGAACGAAACATCCAAAAATGCAAAAGTAGACTTTTTGCCCGGATCAGAGGGAGTATTATCTAAAGTGATTTATTATGAATATCCATTTTATCATATGATATGATACCACAACTTACAAAAAATAAATGGGCATCATGGGAGTAACACCCTAAGAAAACAATATAGTAAATCAATAGATAAAACGAATATTCACTAAATATAGAGACATCATTTATGAAAATTCAATAAAAGTGAGACTATTTTTTAGGGACATAAAACGAATATTCACTAAATAGAGACATCATTTACGAAAATTCAATAAAAGTGAGACTATTTTTTTGGAACGAAGAGAATAACTTTCTTTCTCAAATTTGGATACTATTCTTCTGGATCTCAACACAGAAGCGGAAACTTTTTGAATAAATGAACTGGAGGTTCTAAAGATTCAAGAGACATGCTATCTACCATTATCAAAAAAGAAAAAATTAAAAAAAAATTACCAGAAGTAAGAGGATCATCTTCTTGAGCATGGCTAATGCACTAATCCTTGCCATGGCCGAAACCCTAGAGAGAGAGAGAGAGAGAGAGAAGTTGAACCATGCTGTTTTCTCATCATCAAGATACCATTGGAGTCCCCATCTTTTTCTCAACGCCTCGTCGTTTCCGCGAGTTGAAGTAGATAAACTGAATTATTATCTGAACAAGAAATTAAGAATTTGCCAACGTAGAGAACACGAATACTAAATCTATATTTTCAAAGTCAACAAAAAGGTGAAATGCCATAACCAAAATCAAGGCTATATGCTTTCTTTTCTTGCATCAAGAAAGACGCTCCTATATTCAAAAGGAAAAAAAAAAGGCCAAGAGATCGGACTAGAATTGCAAGAGTCCTCAACATGGAGAAGTTATTTTGTGATCTCCATGAGTTGTCCCCAAACCACATTGGGTATGAGACTAATCTTCGCTCATGGTACCGAGGCCCAAAGGAATTTGTACCCGGTGAAAGTCAAACACGGATAACCAGCTAAGTGGATCGCTCCACACAAAAACTTAGTCATGGCTTGACCATCACTTAACCAACCCATTAGGTTCTCAGCATAAAGAAGTTGATCATCAAGGAGCCAAATATATAACTACTTCAAGATTTTAATATGGCTCTACATATCTAAAGACACAATACATGTACAAATCATTATTTTAAAGGATACGAAACCGTCAAGAACCACACATCCACCAGCGTCTACCAACCATGGTAGATTTGGTCTTATCTTTGACCATTCCAAGCTCCTTACAAGAATGCTACGGGATCAAAAGGAAAAAAAATGTCAATGAAGATCACTATTGACATAACGAGATTCAGGAAATAAAATAGAAATTGACTTTCAGCAGTGCTCGTCCGTGGTATCATTGTAATCAACCCAACAAGCAACAGTATTTAGAAAGTACTAATGAAGAAAAGAAAATATTGGCTTTAAATATTCACCTCGCAACATATGTAATGTTCCCGACGAGAGCAAAGACAAACATTAACGGATTAAGACCCTACATATCATAGAAGAAAATGTTACTCGAGTCGAGTATTACTTGCAATGTGTGTAATATTGTAGTGCTATCCTCCAAGGCACAAGATGCACTAAAGAGCAACAACTTTCACCGCCTTAGGTAACTACTTATTCTCAAAAAAAAGTTAAGGTACAAATCTTTACCTGAACGTTTCCCCTTTTAATCTGCAGTAATAGAAAAAAAATATATTACAATATTGAATGTTAACCATACACACACACACACACACACACACTAACAAAAAAAAGTACTCCATATCAAGAAGCCATCAACAAAATAAATGACGTTGACTAAAGCTGTTTATTTTGCAATTGCTCCGAATTTTAACTGAGCTTCAAACTGTTGTTAATTATCAACATTTTCAATATCACAAAGCCATTTTTTTAATTACTTCTTCCATTTCTTTTATATCTATGCATGCTGCCCGAATATCCATTCCACTATGGAACTCATGCTCAATTTTACAACTGCATGCATGAGTCAGGCAAAATCTGAAATGAATGTTACTTCACTGGCAAATAATTTCATGATGAAAATTTCTCACATTTAAGCAGATTTGAGGAAGACGTCCACCCATGTAAATAGCTGCCATTCCCCAACCAAGGAATGACCCAATGTTCCCAGCCTGAGTTCCTTCCGTTAAGTTGCCACTTACCTGCAAATTCATCACAATTCACTCATTACCAAAGAAAAGGCGAAGTGCAGTGGATAAAGGATTCCAAATTCTTCACAATTCTCTCATTACCAAATAAAAAAAATATGAGAGACGAAAGAAAGAAAGAAAAAGGAAACAACCACTAGTGAAGGGCGACCTTCTCGTCTTCATAAATGTCTTAAAACCTCCAAACTCCTAAAGCCCATCACTGGAGCCCACAGAATGATCCACTCCAAATAAACCATTAAGCATATTAGACTTCCTATCATTCTTCCTCTATAACAATCTTGATAATCGAGAGAGAATAATCCAAGCAATAAGGTGTGACCCAAGCCTCATAAGGAAGACAACAGCTAACACCAAATATATAAACAAGCAAACAATGTAGATCACAGGATTTGCTAGGGAAATGGCCTGTTTAGAGCCTCTGGAAAATGATATTTTCTTGACTTTCTAAATTAATTGTCTTCAATAACAAAATTGTTTATAAGCAAAACCACCATTGCCAGTGTTGTGAATATCTCCCAACCCCCCCTTCCTTGGTGCTCTTATTAGAAATTGAGGAAATGCTTGGAACTTGCACTCTTACATGGTGAATTTCACAAAGCATTGGTAATGCAAAACATTTCAATTGCAAAACTTTTAGCTCGTTATCATTCCCTTCCTTTCTTAAACTTGTTCAAGGTCAAAAGTGGTTTCATTTCTTTTCACTGGCATCCAGCTTATACTCCTCTTAGTTAATGAGCCATTAGCCATATTTAAACTACTACAAAACCTAGACAGTTTAAGAATTAGAAATGAGAATTGTCATACAAGGATACAGATGATGCAACGCAATCTATCAAAACCTTTGCTTATTTTTTTGAGAAGAAAGCCCTAAACTTGATTTTTTGAATATTATTGATAAGGCCAAATAGGTTATATTTGGCTTAGACAATGATTCACTATGACAATGAGGAGAATAAATCTGTAGTTTCCTTACCTGCAAAAGCTTTCTCCCTACTAGCATCACAACTCCTCGGTTCGATTCCGAAACCATATTAAGCCTACTGATTTTTTCAAGCTGGACATTGCATGTGCCCAGGAAAAATGTCACAGCAAAAACCTGGTGTTCAAAAAACATAAACAAAAAAAATTAACATCATGAAGTCAAATCGATCGGTGTATTTACGAAATTTGACAGAACCCTCATCCATAAGACGAACCACACAAAGCAAAGTCTTTGGATTCGAATGCGGCGCAGATTGTGGCCCATCAAGCAATGGCTCTTCAACAGAACTCTGTTCATAGACGGAGGCGGATCTCCTTTGTACCCGATAAAATCCCATGGTAGGAGTATGACTCCTAGTTAGAGACCTCGCTGACCTGATATCAGAGTAAAAACAAAACAACCTTCTACATAAGTTCATATTCGAACAAGATATCCTACACTCTTGGCTTAAGTTAAGTGGGTAAATCAAATCTCATCCACTCAACAAGCTTTTGATATAATGGCAAAACACTCAGTCCCAGAAAACTGTCAAGATTCATGCCCTGGTCAATGATATTTGCACATCATATTCTTCAGGCATTGAGCATGTATGAGGTAGGACCCAGTACAAGGTATATCTTAACTACCAAGTATCTTCTTTATCAGATATAACAGTTTGACCAAATATAAACAGTCCACTCCAATTATGGAAACTAGAACATGCAAAAATGATCTGTGTACATTTAAGAGAGTGAGGAAATCGTATCTTCCTGTGAAAGCCTTCATTTATGACTCATACACATACACAAGCCTAATCATAGCAGTAAGCAGCTTGAGAGGTGTATCTGGATCAAGAGAGCTGATGAAAACTGGACACAAAGTGTTTTTGTGTTTGCACATGACTGTTTGAGCGTCTGCCTGTGCATGCTCGTGTGCGTTTGTACACAAGTTTGAATGTAGAGAGAGAGAGAGAGATTTGTGTTGATGAGAGCCAAAATATTCCCATTTTCCCCATACTTTATGACAATCAGATTATGGAAGCTCACAGAGAGTGTGTGTTTGCACATGACTGTTTGTTTGAGCATCTGTATGGGCATGCTTGTGTGTGTTTGTACATAAGTATGTATGAGAGAGAGAGAGAGATGACAGCCAAAATGTACCCATTTTGCCCATACTCAAAGACAATCAGACTATGGAAGCTCGCAACTATGCCTACCATTCCAGACAAAACAGAGCTTTAAAAAATATAGTCAGAACAGATCCAGACATACTACTTTTAGTTATCTTCAATTTCAACCACGGTTAATGGATAACCTAGTCTACTGCTAAGTGTAGATCTGTAGTATGGAATTGCAAGAGAATGGTCACAATTTCCCTGAGGTAATCTGCTTAACTTCATGACAGTTTCCATATGGAAGATCATGGGCTATTCGTTATTACCTGTAAATTAATAAGCAAAGAGCAGAACAAAGAAAAGATAAGCACTTCAAAGGATGAATATCTTACATGTAGTATGATTCTCTTTCAACGGAACCATTACTAGCACCAACTGGAAGAGGAATAGGTGAACTTGGAGTGACCCCCGATACAACAGCTATGCTTGAATTTCCTCCTCCATCTTCATCATCACCTTGCTTATTAATATCGCTATAACTGCATTGTCTTTCCTTTTTTACAGCCCCCTGCCGGACAAGCTCAAAAACACATTGCCAAAAAATCATTAGAAGCATTTACAGTTAAAAAGCAATAGAGGAAATTCCGGTACGGAATGCAAATGGAGTATGCCAGTTACGATAATACCAAAAGAAGATTAAAATAATTTATGAGAATACAATAGTCATAACGGCATCTATGAAGGCTTAGCTGTGTAGACATCATTACACAGGAATCAGACAGGGGGATTAGTATTATTATCTCTGACAAAAATGACTGCAGCACCTCTTTGCAACATTGTTTTATCAACTTGATCAGAACTTAAACTATTTTGTTCTTTAACAGGATTTTCTTTTTGGACCTTTTGGTGAGCTGGCCAAGTCACACCAACCCTTTAGGACACGTTTTTACCCCCCTTTCTGTGCAGGAAAAAGAAAAAATATTGAACACATTGAGGTTCCATTGAATTTTCGAAAGCATCCCTAACAAGTTGCTAGGCACAACTTGTGGACAAGTGTTGGATCATGCCTGTTTACAAACTAAGACTATCATGATGTAGTACATACGGAAACGAACCCTAACTCTTTGACAAGGTAGAAATCCTCAACCCTCTATTTGCTCGCATGGCAAATAGATGGGTTTTAGAACTTTCAAAGACTTCTAGAGTTTACAAACACCAGCAACACTACCGTATATCATGTTTATCCATATCTTGGTCATGGTGTTTCTTCCATCAGAATAGATTAGTAAATTCTTGTTCTACTCTTTGAAACTCAGGTAAGGCCCCCCCACAGAATTATACTCTGAAATTTAGCTTGAAAGAGAATGACCTGAATAAATCGCCAACTTCTAACTAAATCCTAGAATGTGAGCTAATTTTATGGATACAGTGACACGTCCAGTAAAAATTAGACAGTTTTTATTAAAAGGGAATTCCAATTATAATTTGGACGGATTAGGAATTCATTTGAATGATAACGGCCCATTTAAAAGCTTAAATAATTAGCAGGTTGGGCCTAACCTCTACCCCTCCTGTGCAATCCCACCACATGTGGAGATATAAACCATTGTGTATCACTAGGAGCATCAGAAACCAAATAGAGGGCCACCGTGTGCGCTAACACTAGTAATGCAAACAAGTCAATAATGAAGACCAGAACCCCATGACCTTCAGTTATGCAATCTCTAGTACTATGTAAAGCTACCAACTCATCTAAAGATTAAGTTGTTTGAGATAGGGCCCAACAAAGCGTATAGTGCTTTAACAGTTCCATAAAAAATTGAACATTTTCTGGGACCTCTCCGTTATTAACCTATGAGCTAACTCAAAGATAATAAGTTATAATGTCAAAAACAAAGGTCTGGACATAACCTTTTGTAAGTTCAGTTTTTTTAGATCAATCTTTCATTGTACAACTATTATCTACAGGAAATTGGAATGCATCACTCAAATTGTGGACAAAAGGCAAAATCTAAAATGTGAGAACCTAAACAACCATGAAAATCGGGCAGCAGAGAGAAGTCTTGAAATGGTGATCCATTGAATGTGAAATAGGGAGAAGTCGGAGAACCCATTCCAACTCCAATATCTATATATATATATATATATATATATATATATATATATATATATATATATATATGGGAGAAAATGATGCATGACTCGCATTGATCATTGGGCACCCCCTCCCTCCCCCCCCAAAAAAATCACCATCCAATGCATCCATATCAAGGCTTCAAAACAGAACACCAACCTGGGTTCTATCCTTTCCTCTCAAACTTCCTTCAGCTCACTGTGTTTACAGCCCAACCAAGTGATATTTTCTCTTTCATGCCCAGTCAAATGAAACGTCGAAATCTCTCAGCAACACACAGGAAAGGAAACTCAAGCAGACATGAAAATCAAAGCAACCCTGCTTCAGTACTTCCTAACAAAAATTAGGTCTACTTCTCAACCAACCCCACCCTACCAAGATAAATCTTCAGGCCAGGAATATTCAAAAAGACAAACCTGTAACTCATGCAAAAGATTCTTAAGCACTGAAACCCCATTCAAGAAACACAATTTAATAAAAAAACTAGAATGATTCTTAAGCTTTCACCCCGTATGCACATGCAGAGTTTTACTCTATGTCCTTGGGGGAGGGGGGGGGGCACTGAGGCTGCAGGTTAAATACCCTGCCAAGTTTTACCAAAACTTATGTGGTTATTGTTGATACAGAATAGTTTCTACTTTCTAGGCACCTATATAGAACTAGAAATTTAAACAATAAGGGGTCTCTGTCTACCCAACTCCAAATGCAAAATATAACGCACTAATATTTTTCCACCTCAGTGCTATACTTTTGTTGAGAAATCATTCAACCCTTCAACAATATGTTTCCAAAGGTGTCATGGTCCATGAAATTCACACTTTCCGATTCTATCCAAAAGTATTAGTGGCATGAAAAATCATTTGACATCCTTTTTTGGCTCTTGCGTTAAGGAATGGCAACTTCCCAAAGAGAGCTTAACTGAGCATGTAGCCTAAGAAGCACAAAAATTACTGCATTATGACTTAGAATATACCTAGCTACTTATAACTCGACACTGATTCCTAACAGTATTACTACAACACGATATCATTCATGAAGTACTGATCTACAATTTTTAGAACTAAGCCATATGCAGTTCTTCGTTCACAACTTTATTTACTTGTTCTTTTAACAAAGAAACCTACACACTCAAGTTCCTCGAGAAATTCTTTGCTCCTAAATGCAACCATTTACAGGCATAGGAGCAGGATCTCCGTACTGACTGAAGGACTTCCGAGTTCACTGTACAATATTGGCGTATGTTCCCTGATTTCTCAATAAGTCTCATTACCACCTGATTAGGTGACCATTTATCCATTAAGGCTCCATTTGTTTCACGGAAAATCATTTCCAGAAAATGATTTCTGGAAAATGATTTCCGGAAAATCAAAAGATTTCATTTTCATGTGTTTGGTAAATCTTTTGAAAATATGTTAGAAAACATTTACGGGTGTTTGGCAAACACACGGAAAATGTAACGGAAAACAATATATGAATAAATATAAAATTAAAAATGGAAACTAAACGATATTTAGGATGTCCCTAGAAAATCAATAAGGACCATCTTTTTTTAATAAGGTCCATCTTTTTTGAATCTCACAATTACAAATTTTTTTTGATAATTGATAAGAAAAAAAAAATGTTTTAAAATAGAAAATAAACAATGTTTAGGATGTCTCTAGAAAATGTTACGGAAAACTATATATGAATAAATACAAAAAATATATATTCTAATATTAATGCACATATTGAATATAAAATAGTGTTGAACTTTAAGTAATTTTTCTTTAGTAACTCTCAATTAATCATTAGTGGTGTCAAATAAATGTCTATCTTTTTTCAATCTCACAATTACAAATAAATTTTTTGATAATTGATATGAAAAAAACGTTTTAAAATAGAGAAATTGACAATGGTTAGGATGTTCCTAAATAATATAGGTGACATTAATTTTAGAACGTAGTAAGCATTTATTAAAATTATAATTTATAAATAGTATGCACAAACTTCATTTATATTTCTAAATAATTTATTTGTTGAGTGAAATATTGTGTGTGTAAGTAAATATGTGAAATTGTGAAAGGGGGTAGAGGGTGCCCGAACATTTGGAAAATGACTTACGGAAAATGAATCCATAAGTCATTTTCCGGAAAAGAAGCCTTCATTTTCCGTTGACTCAGAAAACCTTTTACGTTGGCTGCATTTTCCTAAGGTTACCAAACACCGGAAAATGAGAAAAACGTTTTCCGGAAGTCATTTTCCGTGAAACAAACGGAGCCTAACTTATGCATCCACAAGAAGGGAATAAGTTTTCGAGAAGACAGAAAGACAAAATCAGTTAATGTAATTCTCACCTTGTGGCAGCGCATCTTATTGATCCGGTGATAGATGTGGCTGTAGTATATGGTTTGTGAGGTAAGAATTGATGTGGTCAATGTATATAACTACATATCAGCAGAAAGAAATGTAGTTAAATAGATTGATAACTGGAGAAAATGTTCGTGCATAGATACATTGGGTTGTAAAGCAGACAAGAACTACTGCAAGCTTTAACAACAGGCTTACCATTGCCATGTAGTACTGTGTTGGAAGCTGTAAAGGCAAGATGAAAAAATCAGTTAAATACAATTAAGATGATTTTAAAACATTGAAGAATATTTAGGAGTAAATCCAATCCACTCGTAAGTTATTCTATTTCAAATATTTAGATAATCGAGATATCATATTTCTCTTTGATTTCTGACACTCATTAAGCCCTCGTCTAATTGGTGTTAGAGAAGATGTCACTATGAAATTCACACTACTTCAAGCAGTATTAACTATTTTTTTAAAAGTAACGGTGTCAGTTGAAGAAGGGAGAACCAAGGGGATGCCACCTGGGTACACAAGGGTATACAAAGAAAAACACAAAAACCACCAATTCTTTCTCCCTAACAACCAAAAAGCTAACAAGGGAATCTAGTGACTTCACTAAGGCCGCATTCATCCAAAAGTACAGAAGCTCAAGACTTAAGTATCCACACTGCCAATCTGGGCAATGATAACCTTTCCCTCCATATACATCACATAAACTCCTCTTGCCTTTTGATTTCTATATTAAAGGCCAAGAAAAGACAAGGCCTTGTTAGAAACTAGCGTAGTTCATACCGAAAAAAGTAAACAACATTCTCCACATAAGTCTAACCACTTTGCAACACAAAAGAAGGTGAATAACTGTTTCCACGTCCCTCGTACCCATGCTGCACTGATTCACTAAGATTCTCATCTCCTCCTTAGGCTCTCACAACTAAAAATGGTTCCCTCCCTAAGCAGCTGTCCACCCTGAAAAAATTCCTCTTTACGAGGAGTCTGTCTTCAACAATCCACATCCCCACACAAGAGAATCCAGTTCTTTGATTATCAAAAAGAATGCATTAACCGGAATTTACAAAGTAGGGCACCCAAGGCAAAGACCTTGAGGTCCTTGGTTCCAATCCCCATACCAAAGGCCATACTTATCAATGAAAAATAAGCAGGAATTTACTATGTAAATATTAACATGCTGAATCCTCCACTTCACAGTGGAGCATTAAGCCAGTGTCAATTGCTTTTGAATACTCTTAATTACAGTTCCACCTAAAGAATAGGACCTTGGACACAAAAATTGCATTGCCACTTGGATATCAATACTGAAAAGAGCAAACAGCAGTCTCTGCATTCGATTAACCACTTCGAAGGCTATTTCCCGATTTCCCATCCCTCATACACATGCTGCACCAGTAACTAAAGTTTTCACCTCCTCCTAATCTCGTGACAAGTAAAAATGGTTTCCCAAGCAGTTGTCCACCCCGGAAAAGTTGCTATTTTATCGAGCCTGTCTTCCAATCCCCTTTCAAGGAATCCAATTCTAGTATTGTGAATGAAAATGCGGAAGTAGGAATTTACAGCGTAAATACTATTATGCTGAATCTTCCACTTCAGAAAGTCTTCTTCACCTCTCACAGAACACACCTCAAAAAGCAAAGCCAAAAGAGATCAACTGCCACCTTATCTATCTATGCTCCTTTCCCTTTAAGCCATAGTCCCTGAACCAGCTTAGACGCCCGAACTGTGATGTTCCCTTTCCCAGTACTGAACATTTCTTCTCATTCCAATTGGATGTATTATTTCGTACTCAGCAGTAGAGGCATTTTGTTCACAGAAATTTCAGAAAGATATCTGATTGATTGTAACTTGATGCAGGACGGTATACGATATCCAAATTCAAGGCGATTGCAAAAGGTTATTCAGGTTCACACTCGATGAAAGAAAGTGGTTCACACGCAACCAAAAGAATCCAAACACCGGAGAACTCAGAAACTTCATTCAGAAACCTCATTATAATGATATTACATAAATTTATATTCCTGCTTAAAATAAGAGCCAGGTTCCCCAAAATAATTCCATACAACAAGGATGTTCCATGTAATTTACATTATCATGTTTCTTTTATGTTTGTACAAATACATGTTAGTTTTCATTTATTTTATGTTTTTACAGAATAAGAAACTTGTATTTACTTTAATTTTCATTTATTTTATGTTTTTACAGAATAAGAAACTTGTATTTACTTCTTTCAGAACTGAAAGAATAAGAAATTTGGACTTCAATATCAGGTAAATCAGATCTGATAATGATCAACACATCCGGCCCTAGACCAATAATTTATTTATTCATATGATTATTGAATACAACCCTTTCCAATAAAAAAAACTTTTAAAAAAATTGAGAGGAAGCAAGGGAAGTAACTAAACGTGTTTGGATAGAAACCCATGCAAATCGACGCATATAACATGAAAATTGAAATCAAGATATACATGTTTGAAACTGTTAAGAACCATTTGTAAGAGTGTACGACAATTTCTAGAAAGGGGTATGGTGGTAGACTAAGGCAACCATCTATTTCAAGTTTCAAGTTTCATGCACATGTAACATCATTTTAAGGGGAATAAGGGAACAAGTATGTTATTATGAAACATCAATAAAGAAAAGCTCTAGAACAAATGCAAGTGAGAGAGGAGACCAACTTACGGTAGCTGGTTCCAGCATACAACCAAAAACGTTCAGAAGATCTCTGCAAAAGAAATTAGCAAAGAATAAAATGAATTGACCAGAAAGACATTAATGTATTAGCTGCCGAAAAGGAAACCTTGTAATTTGATAAGTCAATTCCAAGTAAATTTTCAAGTTGATCACAATCTTCTCCTTAATTAACTCTTCTTAAAGTTTTTCAATGGGTTCACTTTTTTGACAGGCCATCTAAATACTTAAACAGAAAACGCTGCATATGAACACAAAATGCTTATGAATTATATTAGGTTAACTCAGAATAGATGAAAATAAAAAACTTTTCCCATCCATCATCCAAAACATTCTAAGAAAAACTCTTGGAATCCAAAGGCTGTCAACTTGTCGACTATTTTGGAATATCAAACAAAAGGAACATCCTTTCTTTCAAGTTTCTATTAAGAGAAACCATAAGAAGCAACCAATGCAAATGCTAAGCTCTTGACTTCCCAAGCTCAACAGACCAATAAAGCAACAAAGCCACACTCAAGGGCAAGTTCTCCATACCGGGTCGAAGTTGATGCAGCTTAACATGATTAGCAGGTTTAGAACCCGTTAAAAGTTCACGAAAAGAGTACCTAGTATACATTAAACTTCTTAGACAAAATAGATGACTTCAATATACTCCCTCCGTCCGGGTAAAAAGTCCACTATTCCATTTTGAGATGTTTCGCTTAAAGAGTCTACTTTCAAATATTAAGGCATAAAAGTGTCATTTTATTACTAATGGACTACTAAAAGTGTCATCTTCTTAAAAAGTTTGACTTTCAAACGACGACTCTTTAGTCTTTTACCCGGAACGGAAGGAGTATTATCATATCATGGCTATCGTTTCCCTTACGACAGCATAAATTTCTTTAATTAAGTAGTTGATGTTAGGTAGCAACTTGTCCAACATATCAACTTGAGTATATAAAGCTTTCAGATATGAAATGTGAATACATGTTAGAAATATATTACTCCAAAAGCTTAACATGTCGACAGTTGGGGCCAACGATACATGCTAAGTTGTACTGACTTGGTACAAAGTTAATAATCTACCAGCATATCTATGTTGGAGAGATTAAGATGCATTACCCGACAATCCACGTCATAAGGAATGCAATAGAGAGGCCCTCTGCCGATTTATCCTTGTAACTTGTAATGACCTGAGGTATCTCTGCGACACCCCAACTGAGAACACTAATCACACCCAAAGTGAGCGAAATTCCATCTTTCGTGCTGCAAAGACAGTATTCCATATACTTCCTAGCCCATTCCGAGCAATGCTGATCTATGGGACATATAGGGGGAGAACTCCCAAACAGTCCCATCACATCCAAGAAACTGTAGCAATATAGCAATATAGCAATATCAGTGCATATGGATAATGGGGGGGGGGGAGAGAGATTGCAATCTTAATAGCAAGAAGGTGAAGCAAAAGCACTAGAAAAGGGAACGAATGAAAAGACGGGTCAGCATGGGTTCATAAACACAGTTTACATGTAGAGGCTCAAGAGAGATTGAGATCATACATTCAACTTATAATTACTTTAAACCTACAAATTTCCTTCTGATCTATCTATTCTTTCTTTTCCTATTTATAAATAAATAAATAAATAAAAGCTTCCCTGCAGTTATATCATGAATACACAAATTTACTGATATATCAACATACCGAATGTCCTTAACTGTGCTGGTCAACAATTAATTCTATACTTTTTTATTTTCTCATATTATGAAGTTTCATTATTTCAATGCATTCTGCAAAACATCAATCAAGGTTTCTGTAGATTTAGCTGGAGGTAGAGTAAAAAAGAAAAACATCCCTTTCGCACCAACAGAAGAGCTAACTCAAATGGAGGCATAGCAAACAAATTTAATCAAGATTGATTAAGTTGAAAAGTAAACCTGATGAAAACTAATTGTTCAACGGAACCCACACCCATCGCCAACATTT
Organism: Codonopsis lanceolata; assembly: GCA_013146195.2. Classification (NCBI taxonomy): domain Eukaryota; kingdom Viridiplantae; phylum Streptophyta; class Magnoliopsida; order Asterales; family Campanulaceae; genus Codonopsis; species Codonopsis lanceolata. Next base: position 87,416,600 of record CM028380.1, read on the forward strand.
AATCCCCTATTGGTGGGTATGCGGATGCCAATGTGCCACCGTTCAACCTCCATTAGTAGGGCATAACACCTTGAAATGACTAGCCAGATTGAACAATTAAAATGCTTTACCGAAGCTATTAAACCCAAGATGGTAGGTAAACCCACATTTTGGTAACTAAACTAAACACTAAATCCCCAATGTGGTCAGTAATGTATTACTCCATATGCTGATATTAATACTAAGACGAAATCCAAATGCTGATTTTAATGACAAGAGGAGGCAAATTATTATCACAGCTTCGAGGCGGGAGAAACCACAACATTAGTGAAAATAAAGCAAATAACCGGGAACAATAACCATCAGTCATGCATAATAAATTGGAAAAATCATTAATACCTACAAAATTCAAATTGAGCTGAATTCTGAACAATTATTCCTCATCCCCAATTAAAACCAGAAAAAAGAAACAAAATTATAAAGAAAGCGCCCACATGTATGAACAATTGCTTTTGCTTGCGTGTATATACACAATAATACAAGCGCAATATATAGAACTGAATTCCATAGATGCTTTATTCTTATTGTACTAAATGCATAATAGTCTCGTAATGCTAAGCCGTATATATAGAGTACCAATTTTTTTGCAACAAGGTACAAAAAACAAAATAGAAAATGCAAATTAATGATTCACATCCATTGCCATGACACCTCATTTATTTTATAATACAGTGCTGCATTAGAAAAACTTTAGTGATAATAGCCATTCCATATATAGGAAATTTCCATACATGGATACACATACACAAGCAGAAATACATGTTTGTGTGTGCATACACATACAACATCATTGAGATATCTTGATTACAAATAATACAATGAGTGTGAGCACACATTATACACACACATATATATGTGTGTGTGTGTGTGTGTATATATAGAGAGAAATGAGGAGTTACTTGCTAGTGAGGAGCTAACCTTTGATAGATTTTCTGTAGTCTTTGCTCAATTTTACGCCGTCGAAGCGTTCGACGGTGGCTCCGCCGATGTGCGCGTTGAAGAAGAGTGACGGAGAGGGAGAGGGAGAGGGAGAGGGATAGGGATGAGAAGGTGGCGGTGGTGGAATACAGAGTAGCGAGTATGGGGGGCGGGCGGGCGGTTTGTTACAGGGAGTAAGTATATTATATATAGGAGTATAATTGTGTATATACTTTTGTCCATTTATGCTCTCTCTCTACTTTCGAGAATTCTATATTATAATTAAGTTCGATTATAATTAAGTTCGGTATTTTTGAAAAGTTAACTACCGGTCATGATTTATTTTTATAAAGTATAACTATCAATCATGATTAAGTTTTTTAAAAAAAGTTAACAGATATTGCTAGATTTTATGAATCTCGATAACAATATATGAGATATCTAACTTAATTCTTACGTTTGCCTTCTTATACTCTGTATCCTTTTCCTTCTCTGTATCATTTTCCGTATCCTTTCCCTCTTTATTATATAAGGTTTCTCTCAAGGGCAAGTCTAGTTGTTTCCCTCAAGTTTTCATTTTTTTTTTTCACTGTTGGATAATCATACTGTTTTAATTGATTACCGAGAGATGTTCATTTTAAATTGGTTATTTTGAATAGTAACACCGTCTTATATTGACGCCGTCCTATACTGGCATCGTGTCATAGTTACGGGTATAAAATCTAGTTATAATTATATGAGTACGTTTTATATAAAATCGTTTTAATGACTATTTCACATCCTAACTCACCAATATATGATAAATCGAGTAAAGAAAATTTATCTTATAAAAAATATATGTTAGATCATCTTACACAACTTTTTACTTAATTATATAGGAGTACTACTGTACTAGTATCAAACAATGTCCCTTCCTGTCTCTTCCTCTCCCTTAAATTTTCTAATTTTGGAAAAGTATTAAAAACATCACCAATATAATCATGGATTTGATTTTACGTGGGCTACGTGCATGTGGGTAATTAAGTAATTAACACCCTTAATCATACTCCTTTCGTCCCAAAATTATTATCTTGTTTTCTTTTTTCGTCCGTCCCAAAATAATAGTCTTCTTTGAAAACTTTCTTTTTAATATATCACTTTTATCATTTTACCCTTACTTTTTTTTCTTACTTTAATTTTGGGCCACTTATTCATGAGCTTTAAATGAAACCACACAATGTTCCAATATCAATAATCTATCGAATGTGTTTTTTAATCCGTGCACCAAGATAACCCAGAAGATAATTTTGAGATGGAGGGAGTATATGTTTTTTTTCCTTCTCTTTATTCACATTCAATCAAAACGGATCTTTCCAACGCAAATGTTGATTTAATCTTATGTGGCATAATCTCACCACTAAAATAATATTTGACAAAAGAAAAAAAAAATTAATAGAAAGAGTTTTTAAAAAGAATAATGATGACTAGAATATATCCACACATCGGGTAGAATGTGAAAAATTGACATTATTATTCACAATGTGAATAAATTTGATTATCATATCATATCCAGATTTGTATTCAAAATGTTTTTTCTTTCAAAAAATATATAAATCCTATGTGACATATAATTTCTTTCACATCCATATTAACATTGGAGATACTCTAAAAAGCCCACTTAAAAAAAATTCCATTTAAAAAATTCTCGATTATTATGGAATTATTCATTTAAAGAGTTTCGCTTTAAAAATTAAGCATACATGATACAACCTCTTTTATATTTCAACTTTATCCACCACACGAATATTTTATCTCTATAATTATGCTCAACTCTAATAAAACTTATAATTTTTTAATAATTCAACTTTTCAAAAATAGACTATTTGAGTTAAACGAATGAAGTATAACAAAGATAGTGGAAGTTAAAATTTTATGTCCTATTGAACATAAAATACATGATGTTCCTAGTTAGAAAATTTTAAAATCTATAATATTCATTCCTAAATTATTGATTTGTTCAATTTTTCTAAGCCAAACAGACTATTTTTCAAATAAAAATCTGATGAGTCTTTTTATTCAAAATTATAAAATACATAATTTGTAGTATTTTTTTAGTACTAAGATTAAGGTGTTTTATTATTTTAAAAAACATAAAAAAAATATACACCAAATAAAAAAAAATTCAAACTATATGTTCACTTTATCTCCATGTACAAAGAACAAACAATGAATTTATAGTTTCTATATTTTATAAACATTTGACATATTCAAATTTCTTTATTAGTATATACAAATTTTAATGTGATGTCCAAGTTAAATTCATGTAAAATATTGTAACTTTTAGCTCCATAAAAGTAGGGGATATTTAAGTTTGAGTAGATTTAATGTAACAGAGTCTCACTCTCTCACTGTTTAACCTATTAATATACATAGGTTGGATAAAGATGATACTTCTTACAAAAAAATATATTTTTTTCTTTTTTCTTTAAAAAGAAAAAAAAAACTATAATTTCACAAACAGGAGGGGAGGTGGTTGAAACTCTCTAAAACCTCAATAACCCTTCCATTTTTAGTTCAAGAAGCACTGCTTCAAGTTCTGCGCATCTGTAATTCCAATGCAATGAGTACAAAATTATTGTTCTCCTTTAATTTTTCGTCTGTTTTAATATAATTATCTTATTTATATATTTCCTTTTTAAGATAATACATTTACCATTTTATTTTTATATTTGTTGTTATACTTTAATTTTGAGTGAATTACAGATGGACTTTATTTGAAATTAGCAACACCTTATATCAATATTAATAATCAAGTAATTTTTTTTAATCTATACGTCAGGTCAAACAAAACAATAATTTTGGGACGGAGGGAGTATATCTTATGCTCACAAACATAATAGAAACTTGTATTTTTTTTTTTATAAAAATAGATTTGGTTTAAGTTGGATGGATACGGTGTATTCATGCATTTAGCCATATTTAATAGAAGAATTAAATTTTCATCAACCGATTATGTAAAATCAATTTTACACAACCGGTATTTAGAATATAACACGTGACTAACCAAAATCTAAAATAATCAAGACAAAAATTATGATTAGCACGTGTCATATTCCAAAGGATGCTTGTGTAAAAAATATTCTACACCGCGGGTAAATGAAAATTTTACTCAATAAATTAATTCAATATCTTCCTCCTAAAAGTCAAATTATGGTAAAAACAATTGCCCTGTATAAGATAATCAACCTCATCGAAAATATACTTAATTAAGTTTTTATCTCAATCATTTGGAGTTGACAAGAATATTGTTAACCGTTTATAACCTTTTTAATTGATTGTATATAGACGTTATCTCTAAATTCAAACTAAACGAATAATTACCAAATAAGGAAATATGAGTGATTCATAACATAAAGCAAACATGTTCGATTTTATAGGCTATGGGGTGTAAGTGGTTCGATTCGATTCTGTTTTGGTCAAAATCAGTTCCGTCGAGAAGTATCAAGCATTGATCTAGGTTCGGAATGGCTGAAAGTGGCCGTAGTGAATCTGAAACCTGGCCAGACTCCAACTTCCATAGCGATTAACAAAATGTCGAAGTGAATTGGATTCCTCTATGTGATCTCTCTCACTCTCAGATCCACTCTGCGGCCTCAGTCTTCATCCATCTTAAATCAGTAGCCATTTTATGATCAAGGAAGGTCTTGAGCGGGTCTTCTTGGTCCTTCCGTTCGAGTTCCCGAGTAGGTATACGAAAGATCTTAGTATTGCGTTAATACGTACTTCTTAAGGTACTGAGACAAGCATCTAGCCTTACCCCCACCTTATTTACGGTCTGTTATCATTATTCAAGCTCTCCCTTTCTATCTTCTGTCTCATGATTCTGATCTCGTTTTGGGGATTCAAATTCAGAGGCAACAATTCTCTTCCCTCAAATCCAGCAACCCAGATCGACGGCTTGAAATTGGAGGCTCTGGATCTTCTGTGGTTTCCCTCGACGGAGATCGTCGTTATCCATACACGGGAGGTTGTCGTGGATCAAGGACATGGTGTGATTTCAACGGCGCAAAGTAGCGGGCATGGCGATGGATTGGTGGCCGTCGACGAGCTCGTAGGCAGCGATGCAGAGAATGGGCCTGACGTGTTTGCCGTTGGCGAGGAGGGAGTAGTGCATGGCGTCAGGGATCATGGGTGGGTCTCTGATGGGAATGTATTCATCTAAGGCTTTGTTGATGGAGTTAGCCTTGTCGAACATGTAAGCTTTTGTAATGGAAAGTGGGTTGAGTCAATGTGTTCTTCCTTAGTGAGGATAGCTGAGATGGCAAAAGAAGAGGAAGTGGGTCTTTTGTAGATTAAGCAACTTGGATTCAATTTCATGGGGGAACAGTAGATGAATCCAAAGAGAGATGATTTGTATGAACAGATCTCTGTAACCCTTGATTAGAGAAGATTAAAGGTGAACCCAAATTTGACCCCTAAATTTTTATTATTTACAATTGGACTATTTTTTAATTATAATTATTCCTTCTTTTGTTTGTGTTTTCAGTTGGACCCCTTTGGATTTCTAATATCATACAAACTTTTTATTACTTACAGGGGCAAAAAAGGGATTTCGTTTAAGTTTAACGTCATAGGCTAACGCCATCCAAAAAATGGGTTCGCTTGCATCATAACTAAAGTTCGATGGCCCAAATAACATTTTCAAAGTTTTGGTAGCCGAATTGCAAGAAGTTGGAAAGTTGGGTGGCCCAATTGTATGTTTTGCCTACAAGTTACAAATAAACACAAACAATGAATGCTTGGATTGGAAGAAACAACAAACAAACAGGATGTGTGCATAACTAAGTGCATGTGAAGTGTAATGTGCGAATGTCAAATTAGGGTTTGGCTACTTAAGTCTTTCGTATTGCTTTTAAATTTAGTATACTATAAATTATAATTACTAAAGAATTAATATATATATATATATATATATATATATATATATATATATATATATATATATATATATATATATTAAAATGGTGGTTCGATTCAATTCTGCACCAAAAACCACAAATCGAATCGAACCAATTAGTTTATAATTTTCCAAACCTAAACCGAACCGTTCTTACTTAAAACCGAACCAAACTACTGATTCGATTCAATTCGATTTCGTGATTCGGTGGTTCATGTTTACACCCTTACTTGTATTTAGTACTTGAGATGTTATTCCCAAATGCATGGACTAAGTGTTGGGTCCCTTGTATATTATGTAATAATTTATCACTAAATAAATAAGTCAATCTTTGATAAAAAGTTATGCACATTAGAACTAGCTCATAAAGTGATTATAAGAGTCATGAATATATAAAGTGCAGTAATGTAAAGCACTATGTAAAGAGTTTAAGGGATAGACAAATTGACACAAGTATTGTAAGGTGATTTGAATCTCAAATCCTACATGCATTCCTCATAATCCTCGGACTATATGTCAATATTTGAAGCAATGTGCCCCCTTAACTATTATGTGTTCTTTAATCATACATTATGTTTAGGTACTGTTGTTTAAACTGACACAAAATGCCCACTTAAGACTCACATGACCGTCTTTAGGTATCTATTATATAAAACAGATCAGTCGGTTATTAAAAGCTAATTACCGGCCAGGATCTGTTTTCACAAAGCTATTTACCGGTCAAGATTAAATCTTTTGAAAAAGCTATTTACCAGTCAGGATTTGTTTTTACGAAACACATTCAACAATCAAGATTACATTTTATCGAAAACCGTTTTTACACGATTCTTATCTTTCCCACAATCTCTTTCTCTCTCATCCTCTAATCTCTCATTCACTAACCCCACAAGAACCGTGCCACATGAAAATAACGGGTGTCCTCCGAACAATCATTAAGTCATGCTAGCCTGGCCCACTCATGCATGAAATTGAATCATCCTAGACAACTAAAATGAGATGCACGGTCAAAACAAACTTTTTTAACTTATTCACTTTTTAAATAATATAATATAATATAAACTTTCAAAGTCTTAATAAATGGAATAAGTAATAATATGTATGAACACTAATTCGAATTTTTTTTTGATTTTTTATTTTGTTAAAACCATTCTAAAAGAAAAAAATTGTTTTTATTACTGTTTTTATTTTTATTTTAAATATATTTTTTAAATTATTTATTATATTGATTTATTTTTTAAATTATTTATTATATTGATCAGGATTTAATTTATCTACAACTGTTTTTATCCATAACCGTTTTATACACGGTTTTTTTTACCTCAATTATTTTCTCTCTGTAAACTACCCCACGATTATTCTTCCTATTCCTATTTGCTCCAGTACTTGCATGATTCATCACAGCAAAACATATATCCATCCCTCTTTTATCTCTCTCTGTCTCTTTCTCTCTCTTCCTCTAATTCATCCATGCTTCCACCTCGCCATCACTCTATCTCTCAATCTCCGGCGGCAAGAAAATGTTTATAGAATATGGATTTTTGCTGTTAGAACCGGTTTCAATGTTTGGTCTTGGGTTCTAAGAAAAAGCATTCAGTGCTCGACCACGCCGGCAACCCCGACGAAGCGGCGTACGACGGACCAGACGGTGGAGATTGGGGCGGAAATCATCTGGACCACGGAGGAGCAGCACTGGTTGAGACCCACCGCGTGGGTGTGGTGCTCATCGGGCACGAGAACCGAGGAAGGATTGGATTACGGTGGATTGGATTCTGTGGATTCGGTGGAGGGACGTTTGGGATTAGCTTTGTTACAGTGTGCATTTGTATTTGTTTTCGTATCAGTATTTCATCGGTTTTGTCAGCGATTTGGTTGTCGGATTCGCGGACGGCTGAGGTGGCGACCAGGAGGTAATTGGAAGGGGAGATGGAGTGGGAATGGAGGAGGTTTTGAAATTTGCAGAGGGATTCGATGGCACGTGCCTGAGAGGAGGGGGAGATCGTCGGAGAGGAGTCGCGGCCGAGGATGACCGGCTCTTTGAGACGATCGATGGTGAAACGACAGGGGTCGGCGCGGACGATTAGGAGCTTGAAGGAGTTGGTTCCCATGTCGATGGCGGCGAAGAGGTTGTTTGGGGAAGACATGGTGACGACCGGCGGCGGCTATGTCGGTGATTGTGAGTGAGGGAGGGATTGGCGGTGGTCGTTGGGAAGGGAAAAAAGTGATGGACGTTAAGTCTGTTTGGAGTGGAAATACGAAGTAGTTCCAAACTTCCAATTAAAAAGAAAATAGGAGTGAAGGAAGTTAAGGAAGTTATTGAACTATTTTTATTAGGATTAACATATTTTTTAGGATTCATTTTCGTATGGCGTTTTTTTGTTCGGCCCATAATTTCATATATAAATTATTAATTAATTCATTCGTTACGGGCAAAGAGACATTTTTTAAAAATTAATTTTTGTAAGAAAATAACTTTTAGTAGTTTATTAATAATAAAATGACATTTTCGGTTTTACAAATATTTAGTTGTAGTTTCTTAATTGATTGCTATCGTAATAAAATGAATCTCAATTTAATTTATGTTTAAGTTTGGAATATTTGTATTTTAATTTTTTTCTTTTAATTTTTATTTTTTTCAAAAATTTTAAATTGTTATCAATTAAATTTTTTTTCCAACCCGCAATTTTATATACAAATAAAAAAAATTCTTGCTGATAATATTTGCTGATAAATTTTTTTTTCCGTATTTTTACAGTAGTTACAATTAAAATATTTATTTCTTGGCTTTTTTACGAAATAAATAGCAAAGTAAAATGTTTTATTTTGTTACGTATTTGGGTTTTCTCCCCTTTTGATTGTGTAGTGTATATATATATCCAATCCCTACAAATTATAAGTAAATATTAATTCATTTCCACATTATCTCCTTTATTTATTGATAAATTCTCAAACTAGCGCCGTGCCATCGGCACGGGCATGAGTACTAGTATATATATATATATTTTTTTTATCATAATGTCTTTTAGTGTTGAGCGGGATCATCTATAATTTACTTATTACTTATGATTAGAGATAAGATAGTCAATTGATACATTTAAAGAACATTATTATCATATAAATTCTGAAAGATGGTCACGTGAGTCTCATGTGGACACTTTCCGTCACTAAGCAAAAAGTGTTATTAAAGAAAATGTGATAATTGACGGGGAAGCACATTGTTTCAATTGGTAATTAAATGGGTCAATTGAAACCCGATCCTTAATGGAAGGGGTTATCTGTAATTTACCCTTAATTTTGCACCTCTTCGAGGGAGAATATAATTATGTCACATTTTACCCCTTAATGTCTCAATAAATTACATATTGACCTTTTTTATTCAATACTAACCTCCTCATATAATTAAATTCCACTCAAACCTAAGTATTCCACCACTGAGAGCGACATATATGAGTCTAGTTCATATATATTTTCAAACAATCTAAACGTCGCACCCCAAAACTACTAAACATGTGCGAGAACTCTGTTTCGCGATGCCCACCGTTCGCATGTGAAAGCGACGACGTGTCTCGAGAAACATCACAGCGCATGAAATATGCCCGGTCTCATTGTGGACTCTAAATATGTGTGTATAGAGTCGCCACCTCTATTTTAAGGTTAAACAGAGAAGAACCAATTATTCCAGAAAATGTGTAGGTTCGGAGGCTATGTTACGAGTTGAGAAGGAGTTAAGCACCAAACTCACCAAACTCACCCTTTCGGTCTCATTGTAGGGTTTAGATGTATATAGTCTAGAAAGTATATTATATATATATATATATATATCATGCATAATTACTTTATTTACATTGTATATTTATAGCGTACATAATTACTTTATTTACATTTTTATATATTATTTACATGATAATATCTAATTATAATATTATTTACACTACATGCATAACATTAATATTCTACATTATTTATATTAACTGGAAAGATAGTAAATTTATATTTTCCTCTTGTAGCGTGAATTTCTGACCTGGTATATACACCTATACTTTAGCCTACGAGGCGCTCGAAGACTTTAAGTGTGCTTCCCCTATCCTTCCGAGAAAGGAAGTCTTTTTTTATATGTGTGTATGTGTATATGTACATGTATAAGTATGTGTATGTGATCGCTCGTTGGGGGGGAAGACTGGATTTTTGGATAGCTCACTGCGGGGTGCAAAGCGAGAAGGCTTTCTTCTTCTTCTTCTTCTTCTTTGGTAGAGGAGGCTTCGAGAAGGCGTGCTGTGAAAGTGTTGGTCGTGAAATTTTATGGTGTTGTGTGTGTGATTAGAATGATAACCCGAAGCCTCTATTTATAGGAGAAGAACGGTCAATTAAACGACAACGTTCTCTCAGTTTAGTGCATGGCGTGCCAGGTGGAAGCTTGAGAACAAGACAATGTAGGAAAGCACGAGGCGGTTGAGGAAACGATAGTGTTTCAGCGTGCCCGGAAGAGAGAAAAGGATGAAGTGGCTCCCATGCATGGGGAGCGGCACCCTAGCATGGGGAGCGGCTCCATCAAGTGTTTTTACGCCAAAATGTCTATTTTCTGTTTAAGCCCTGATATGTTTTATGAGTATCAATTAACTTCCGTTGAATCCAGTTAATTGAAACACTAACTGAAAGCAACATTTGTAAGTCCAATAAATTTATAAAATATATGTTATTATTGTTGTAGGACATTATATCGTAGGGGTACGAAATTGGGATGTCTACAACATTGCACCCACTTAAAACCTGAATTACCAAATTGCCTTTTTTCAAAAAAAAAAAAACATCAATTTCAACAATAAATTCTCCCACTGTCAAATTTTACTCTCCAATAATCCCGACGAAAATGTGAATCCCGACAACAATGTTCATAATGTTCAAAATAAAGCAAATCCGAACAACAATGCGCATATAGATTCTTATGTTATGGTATGTTCCATATTTTTTTTCCATTTTTTGTTTTTGTTTTAAAGGCTAGATACAGAGTTGAAGCCCGAACTATCGAAATTTGATTGAAGTCGCCAGCCCCTAGCGACTTAAGCTCAGTAAAGCCATCAAACTATGGTGACTTACACTCATTGAAGCCGTTAGACTCAGGCAACTTAAGCTGATTTAAGTCAAAACCACATTTTAATTCACCTCCAAACTAGTCGAAATACACGATGAGTTTTCAAAATCCTAGGCTAGTCGTCATGGTCTATGGACTTCAAATTAGTAAGTCTACTAGGGTTTTAAACTTTACATGAATACAAATCTAAAGAGTGGCGACTTTACATGAATGTAAGTTTAAAAAGTCTGACAATTTGTAAGAATGTAAGTCTAGAATGTCTGGCGACTTGTGAGGATTTAAGCCTAAGTTCCCTTGCAACTTAACCTAAGAAATCGTGGTCGCTTGTTGTGTCGGCCTGAAGAGAAATTGGGTAGAGTGAGAAAATTTGTTTAGGAAGGGTTGTTTGGTTAAATGATGAAAAATAGTGGGTTGTTTTGTTTTAAGGGGAGGGATGATCTAATTGTAATATGAGTATTTAAAATGGTGTAACATTTAGTAAATGAGGTGCAATGTTTAGTGTCTCCCTATATTTTCAGACTAAGAATAAGTCATACTTAAGTACTTATTAAATATAGGTAAATACTTGAGTAAGACGATCTTACATATATTTTTTATAAGATAGATCATCCTTATCCGAACTACTGTGTGTTAGTGGGTTGAATTGTGAGAGAGTGAAACTTTAAGGAAAAATTACAAGCCGGTACAACTTTTAAAACATGTTTTCAAATAAATCCAGCTATTTTTAGACATATCTTTTAGATACAATTTTAGGGCAAAATTACGTTACAGCCCTTTATTTCTTTGTATCGGGGAAAAAGTACGTCGTCCTCTCCCAGCGCCCACCCCGCGTTCATAGCTTCATTTCGTTTATGCCCTGCTTCTCACGTCGCCGTGTAGTTCGCCTTTCTCTTTGCTGACGCCGCCTTCAGCCTACGTCCCCAAAATTTTGAATTGACGATTTCGGAGAAATTCCAGCAATTCGATTGAAAGGTATGTCCCTTTAAAAATTCTTTCATTCTCAATTATATGCCTTAGGTTTCTTGATGCCAGGGCTTGGCATTATAGTTTCTGGATTGATTTTGTTTCTGCAAAATAATGTCAAATGTATCCTGATGCCAGGGCTTGGCATCAGAGTTTTTGGATTAATTTGGTACTGGATAATAATGTCAAATGCATCCTGATGCCAGGGCTTGTGATCAGAGTTTCTGGATTGATTTTGGTCCTCGAAAATACTGTCAAATGCATCCTGATGCCAGGGCTTGGCATCAGAGTTTCTGGATTAATTTGGTACTGCATAATACTGTCAAATTCATCCTGATGCCAGGGTTTGGCATCAGAGTTTCTTGATTGATTTTGGTCCTCCAAAATACTGTCAAATGCATCCTGATGCCAAGGCTTGGCATCAGAGCTTCTGGATTGATTTGGGTCCTGCATATTGCTATCAAATGCATCCTGATGCCAGGTCTTGGCATCAGAGTTTCTGTATTGATTTGTTCCTGCATAATGGCTTGCGATTGAGATTGAGGCTTTAAGACTATAAATATATTATTGGGGAACATTTTCCTAAGTGATAGATTTATTTTGAATTGTCCAAAGTGTGTATATCTTCACTTTCACCTTTCTCCTTGATCATAAATGATTTTGTTTCCTTATGTAACAGTTGAGCAAGCAAGAGGATCTTATTGTTAATGGAGTCCAGTGTTATGATTTTGCTGAAATTTAGGGGAGAGACAATTGTGAAAAGGGTTACAGATGGTTTTGAGTTTTCTGATTTGCTGTTATCAATTACAAGCAAATATTCTGTTAATGTTGAAACTTTGAGATTGAGATATTCTCTTGGACCTCATCAAAATTGTATTTTATCAAATGATGAAGATTTTTTGAATATGTTGGTGCTGGGTAAAATTCTAAGCATTTATGTTATTTCAGTAGATGTTATTGATGTTTTGGGTGCAATTGTTGATGGTGTAGAGAATGATTTGGGGTCAAAGGTTGATTTTGGTCCTTCTAGGATTAGTTTGGATGCTTCTTCTTCTTATAAGTCAAAGGGTGATTTTGGTCCTTCTAGGAGTAGTTTGGATGCTTCTTCTTCTCATAATGGTAAATCTGTTGATGTTGGTTTTGCTGAAATTGATAATGAAAGTTATCCACCTTATGATTTTTTCTGTTACATCTTCCGGTAATTTGTTATCAGTTGGTTGGGAAGAGATTATCACCGGATCTCGGACAAATATTTAAAGGTGGCATTAGAGAGTTTAAATGCATCTTGAACTTATGAAATATTCTATGAAACTTGGATTTGAATATGTTTTTGCTAGGAATGAGAGTAAGAGACTCTTGTTGTTTGTGGTAATAAATTCATTGATAAATGTGATTGGTTCATCAAGTGTGTTGTTTCTAATGTTGATAATTCTATAATTATAAAGAAGTGCAATCTTACACAGAGTTGCAAAGTTTCTTTTATTGATGGAGTTAAGAAATCAAAAAGGATGGGTTATAATGTAATTGCAGATTTTATTTGTGATAATGTTCGAGTCACCAAATTATGCGAAGGATGTAATTGAGTATGTTAGGATCCATTATGGGGTTGAGATATCATATATGACAGCATGGAGAAGTGTTGAGGTTGCTCGTAATAAGGTATTTGGTAGTTATGATGAATCGTTTGATGAGTTGCAGTGGTATGTTGAAGCTTTGAAGAAGAGTAATCCGGGCAGTTTGGCATTTATTGAATCAGATTCCATTTCAAAATGTTTCACCCGGTTATTCATATGTTTTCGTGCATGTTTGGATGGTTTTAATTATTGTCGGCCTATATTGTTTGTAGATGGGACATTTATGAAATCTCGATGTAAGTCAACTCTCTTATCCACGCCACGGCGGCGATGGTAATCAAGGTAAGTTGTGCGTGACACTTATATTGGTTTGTGTTTTCTATGTGTTTTGATGTGAAAGTTGTTGTTTTACTAATTTGAATATTTCATTTTTGTTTTTATATAGGACTATTTCCATTTGCCTTTGTTGGTTGTAAGTTAGAAAATTATGATAATTGGCATTGGTTTCTTTCAAAAGTAAAAGAAGCAGTTAATGGTCGTGATGTGCTTATTGTATCAGATCGAAATGTTGGGTTGATGCAAGCGATTCCAGATGTTTTTGGTAGTTCTAAGCATTTTTTTTGTTTGGTTCATCTTTGTCGTAATTTGAAAGATATGTGTGGTGGCAAGCGTTCTTCCTTTCGCAAGAATATTTGTTTAAAATTTAAAGAATGTGCTTATGCGCCTACAGTTGAGTTGTTTGAGAAGAAGCTTGAGGTATTTAAAGGAGTTGGTGGACGAGATTGCCTTAGATTTTTTGGTTGACCTTCCTTTTTAGAATTGGGCCATTGCATTGT
>CM028380.1:87431051-87463545 GCA_013146195.2 Codonopsis lanceolata
AAGAGAACCAAGGGATGCCACCTGGGTACACAAGGGTATACAAAGAAAAACACAAAAACCACCAATTCTTTCTCCCTAACAACCAAAAAGCTAACAAGGGAATCTAGTGACTTCACTAAGGCCGCATTCATCCAAAAGTACAGAAGCTCAAGACTTAAGTATCCACACTGCCAATCTGGGCAATGATAACCTTTCCCTCCATATACACCACATAAACTCCTCTTGCCTTTTGATTTCTATATTAAAGGCCAAGAAAAGACAAGGCCTTGTTAGAAACTAGAGTAGTTCATACCGAAAAAAGTAAACAACATTCTCCACATAAGTCTAACCACTTTGCAACACAAAAGAAGGTGAATAACTGTTTCCACGTCCCTCGTACCCATGCTGCACTGATTCACTAAGATTCTCATCTCCTCCTTAGGCTCTCACAACTAAAAATGGTTCCCTCCCTAAGCAGCTGTCCACCCTGAAAAAATTCCTCTTTACGAGGAGTCTGTCTTCAACAATCCACATCCCCACACAAGAGAATCCAGTTCTTTGATTATCAAAAAGAATGCATTAACCGGAATTTACAAAGTAGGGCACCCAAGGCAAAGACCTTGAGGTCCTTGGTTCCAATCCCCATACCAAAGGCCATACTTATCAATGAAAAATAAGCAGGAATTTACTATGTAAATATTAACATGCTGAATCCTCCACTTCACAGTGGAGCATTAAGCCAGTGTCAATTGCTTTTGAATACTCTTAATTACAGTTCCACCTAAAGAATAGGACCTTGGACACAAAAATTGCATTGCCACTTGGATATCAATACTGAAAAGAGCAAACAGCAGTCTCTGCATTCGATTAACCACTTCGAAGGCTATTTCCTGATTTCCCATCCCTCATACACATGCTGCACCAGTAACTAAAGTTTTCACCTCCTCCTAATCTCGTGACAAGTAAAAATGGTTTCCCAAGCAGTTGTCCACCCCGGAAAAGTTGCTATTTTATCGAGCCTGTCTTCCAATCCCCTTTCAAGGAATCCAATTCTAGTATTGTGAATGAAAATGCGGAAGTAGGAATTTACAGCGTAAATACTATTATGCTGAATCTTCCACTTCAGAAAGTCTTCTTCACCTCTCACAGAACACACCTCAAAAGCAAAGCCAAAAGAGATCAACTGCCACCTTATCTATCTATGCTCCTTTCCCTTTAAGCCATAGTCCCTGAACCAGCTTAGATGCCCGAACTGTGATGTTCCCTTTCCCAGTACTGAACATTTCTTCTCATTCCAATTGGATGTATTATTTCGTACTCAGCAGCAGAGGCATTTTTGTTCACAGAAATTTCAGAAAGATATCTGATTGATTGTAACTTGATGCAGGACGGTATACGATATCCAAATTCAAGGCGATTGCAAAAGGTTATTCAGGTTCACACTCGATGAAAGAAAGTGGTTCACACGCAACCAAAAGAATCCAAACACCGGAGAACTCAGAAACTTCATTCAGAAACCTCATTATAATGATATTACATAAATTTATATTCCTGCTTAAAATAAGAGCCAGGTTCCCAAAATAATTCCATACAACAAGGATGTTCCATGTAATTTACATTATCATGTTTCTTTTATGTTTGTACAAATACATGTTAGTTTTCATTTATTTTATGTTTTTACAGAATAAGAAACTTGTATTTACTTTAATTTTCATTTATTTTATGTTTTTACAGACTAAGAAACTTGTATTTACTTCTTTCAGAACTGAAAGAATAAGAAATTTGGACTTCAATATCAGGTAAATCAGATCTGATAATGATCAACACATCCGGCCCTAGACCAATAATTTATTTATTCATATGATTATTGAATACAACCCTTTCCAATAAAAAAACTTTTAAAAAATTGAGAGGAAGCAAGGGAAGTAACTAAACGTGTTTGGATAGAAACCCATGCAAATCGACGCATATAACATGAAAATTGAAATCAAGATATACATGTTTGAAACTGTTAAGAACCATTTGTAAGAGTGTACGACAATTTCTAGAAAGGGGTATGGTGGTAGACTAAGGCAACCATCTATTTCAAGTTTCAAGTTTCATGCACATGTAACATCATTTTAAGGGGAATAAGGGAACAAGTATGTTATTATGAAACATCAATAAAGAAAAGCTCTAGAACAAATGCAAGTGAGAGAGGAGACCAACTTACGGTAGCTGGTTCCAGCATACAACCAAAAACGTTCAGAAGATCTCTGCAAAAGAAATTAGCAAAGAATAAAATGAATTGACCAGAAAGACATTAATGTATTAGCTGCCGAAAAGGAAACCTTGTAATTTGATAAGTCAATTCCAAGTAAATTTTCAAGTTGATCACAATCTTCTCCTTAATTAACTCTTCTTAAAGTTTTTCAATGGGTTCACTTTTTTGACAGGCCATCTAAATACTTAAACAGAAAACGCTGCATATGAACACAAAATGCTTATGAATTATATTAGGTTAACTCAGAATAGATGAAAATAAAAAACTTTTCCCATCCATCATCCAAAACATTCTAAGAAAAACTCTTGGAATCCAAAGGCTGTCAACTTGTCGACTATTTTGGAATATCAAACAAAAGGAACATCCTTTCTTTCAAGTTTCTATTAAGAGAAACCATAAGAAGCAACCAATGCAAATGCTAAGCTCTTGACTTCCCAAGCTCAACAGACCAATAAAGCAACAAAGCCACACTCAAGGGCAAGTTCTCCATACCGGGTCGAAGTTGATGCAGCTTAACATGATTAGCAGGTTTAGAACCCGTTAAAAGTTCACGAAAAGAGTACCTAGTATACATTAAACTTCTTAGACAAAATAGATGACTTCAATATACTCCCTCCGTCCGGGTAAAAAGTCCACTATTCCATTTTGAGATGTTTCGCTTAAAGAGTCTACTTTCAAATATTAAGGCATAAAAGTGTCATTTTATTACTAATGGACTACTAAAAGTGTCATCTTCTTAAAAAGTTTGACTTTCAAACGACGACTCTTTAGTCTTTTACCCGGAACGGAGGGAGTATTATCATATCATGGCTATCGTTTCCCTTACGACAGCATAAATTTCTTTAATTAAGTAGTTGATGTTAGGTAGCAACTTGTCCAACATATCAACTTGAGTATATAAAGCTTTCAGATATGAAATGTGAATACATGTTAGAAATATATTACTCCAAAAGCTTAACATGTCGACAGTTGGGGCCAACGATACATGCTAAGTTGTACTGACTTGGTACAAAGTTAATAATCTACCAGCATATCTATGTTGGAGAGATTAAGATGCATTACCCGACAATCCACGTCATAAGGAATGCAATAGAGAGGCCCTCTGCCGATTTATCCTTGTAACTTGTAATGACCTGAGGTATCTCTGCGACACCCCAACTGAGAACACTAATCACACCCAAAGTGAGCGAAATTCCATCTTTCGTGCTGCAAAGACAGTATTCCATATACTTCCTAGCCCATTCCGAGCAATGCTGATCTATGGGACATATAGGGGGAGAACTCCCAAACAGTCCCATCACATCCAAGAAACTGTAGCAATATAGCAATATCAGTGCATATGGATAATGGGGGGGGGGGAGAGAGATTGCAATCTTAATAGCAAGAAGGTGAAGCAAAAGCACTAGAAAAGGGAACGAATGAAAAGACGGGTCAGCATGGGTTCATAAACACAGTTTACATGTAGAGGCTCAAGAGAGATTGAGATCATACATTCAACTTATAATTACTTTAAACCTACAAATTTCCTTCTGATCTATCTATTCTTTCTTTTCCTATTTATAAATAAATAAATAAATAAAAGCTTCCCTGCAGTTATATCATGAATACACAAATTTACTGATATATCAACATACCGAATGTCCTTAACTGTGCTGGTCAACAATTAATTCTATACTTTTTTATTTTCTCATATTATGAAGTTTCATTATTTCAATGCATTCTGCAAAACATCAATCAAGGTTTCTGTAGATTTAGCTGGAGGTAGAGTAAAAAAGAAAAACATCCCTTTCGCACCAACAGAAGAGCTAACTCAAATGGAGGCATAGCAAACAAATTTAATCAAGATTGATTAAGTTGAAAAGTAAACCTGATGAAAACTAATTGTTCAACGGAACCCACACCCATCGCCAACATTTAATCCCCTATTGGTGGGTATGCGGATGCCAATGTGCCACCGTTCAACCTCCATTAGTAGGGCATAACACCTTGAAATGACTAGCCAGATTGAACAATTAAAATGCTTTACCGAAGCTATTAAACCCAAGATGGTAGGTAAACCCACATTTTCGTAACTAAACTAAACACTAAATCCCCAATGTGGTCAGTAATGTATTACTCCATATGCTGATATTAATACTAAGACGAAATCCAAATGCTGATTTTAATGACAAGAGGAGGCAAATTATTATCACAGCTTCGAGGCGGGAGAAACCACAACATTAGTGAAAATAAAGCAAATAACCGGGAACAATAACCATCAGTCATGCATAATAAATTGGAAAAATCATTAATACCTACAAAATTCAAATTGAGCTGAATTCTGAACAATTATTCCTCATCCCCAATTAAAACCAGAAAAAAGAAACAAAATTATAAAGAAAGCGCCCACATGTATGAACAATTGCTTTTGCTTGCGTGTATATACACAATAATACAAGCGCAATATATAGAACTGAATTCCATAGATGCTTTATTCTTATTGTACTAAATGCATAATAGTCTCGTAATGCTAAGCCGTATATATAGAGTACCAATTTTTTTGCAACAAGGTACAAAAAACAAAATAGAAAATGCAAATTAATGATTCACATCCATTGCCATGACACCTCATTTATTTTATAATACAGTGCTGCATTAGAAAAACTTTAGTGATAATAGCCATTCCATATATAGGAAATTTCCATACATGGATACACATACACAAGCAGAAATACATGTTTGTGTGTGCATACACATACAACATCATTGAGATATCTTGATTACAAATAATACAATGAGTGTGAGCACACATTATACACACACATATATATGTGTGTGTGTGTGTGTGTATATAGAGAGAAATGAGGAGTTACTTGCTAGTGAGGAGCTAACCTTTGATAGATTTTCTGTAGTCTTTGCTCAATTTTACGCCGTCGAAGCGTTCGACGGTGGCTCCGCCGATGTGCGCGTTGAAGAAGAGTGACGGAGAGGGAGAGGGAGAGGGAGAGGGATAGGGATGAGAAGGTGGCGGTGGTGGAATACAGAGTAGCGAGTATGGGGGGCGGGCGGGCGGTTTGTTACAGGGAGTAAGTATATTATATATAGGAGTATAATTGTGTATATACTTTTGTCCATTTCTGCTCTCTCTCTACTTTCGAGAATTCTATATTATAATTAAGTTCGATTATAATTAAGTTCGATTATAATTAAGTTCGGTATTTTTGAAAAGTTAACTACCGGTCATGATTTATTTTTACAAAGTATAACTATCAATCATGATTAAGTCTTTTAAAAAAAGTTAACAGATATTGCTAGATTTTATGAATCTCGATAACAATATAGGAGATATCTAACTTAATTCTTACGTTTGCCTTCTTATACTCTGTATCCTTTTCCTTCTCTGTATCATTTTCCGTATCCTTTCCCTCTTTATTATATAAGGTTTCTCTCAAGGGCAAGTCTAGTTGTTTCCCTCAAGTTTTCATTTTTTTTTTCACTGTTGGATAATCATACTTTGCTTTAATTGATTAGAGATGTTAATTTTAAATTGGTTATTTTGAATAGTAACACCGTCTTATATTGACGCCGTCCTATACTGGCATCGTGCCATAGTTACGGGTATAAAATCTAGTTATAATTATATGAGTACGTTTTATATAAAATCGTCTTAATGACTCTCTCACATCCCAACTCACCAATACATGATAAATCGAGTAAAGAAAATCTATCTTATAAAAAATATATGTTAGATCATCTTACATAATTTTTTACCTAATTATATAGGAGTATGACTGTACTAGTATCAAACAATGAAACAATGTCTCTTCCTGTCTCTTCCTCTCGCTTAAATTTTCTAATTTTGGAAAAGTATTAAAAACATTACCAATATAATCGTGAATTTGATTTTACGTGGGCTACGTGCGTGTGGGTAATTAAGTAATTAACACCCATAATCATACTCCTTCCGTGTCAAAATTATTATCTTGTTTTTTTTTTGTCCCAAAATAATAGTCTTCTTTGAAGGCTTTCTTTTTAAGATATCACTTTTACCATTTTACCCTTACTTTTTCTTCTTATTTTGATTTTATCACTTATTTATAAGCTTTAAATGAAATCACACAATGTTCCAATATTAATAATCCATTCGAATGTGTTTTTTAAACCGTGCACCAAGATAATCCAGAAGATAATTTTGAGACGGAGGGGAGTATATGTTAAATTTTTTTTCTCTTCATTCACATTCAATCAAAATGGATCTTTCTAACGAAAATGTTGATTTAATCTTATGTGGCATAATCTCATCACTAAAATAATATTTGACAAAAGAAAAAGAAGATAATAAGTAATAGAAAGAGTTTTTAAAAAGAATAATGATGACTAGGATATATCTACACATCAGGTAGAATGTGAAAAATTAACATTATTATCCACAATGTGAATAAATTTAGTTGTCATATCATATCCACATTTGTATTCAAAATGTTTTTTCTTTCAAAAAAATATATAAATCTTATGTGACATCTAATTTCTTTCACATCCATATTAACATTTGAGATGCTCTAAAAAGCCCACTTAAAAAAAATTCCATTTAAAAAATTCTCGGTTATTTTGAAATTATTCATTTAAAGAGTTTCGCTTTAAAAATTAAGCATACATGATACAACCTCTTTTATATTTCAACTTTACCCATCACGAATATTTTGTCTCTATAATTATGCTCAACTCTAATAAAACTTATAATTTTTTAATAATTCAACTTTTCAAAAATAGATTATTTGAGTTAAACGAATGGAGTATAACAAAGATAGTGGAAGTTAAAATTTTATGTCCTATTGAACATAAAATACATGATGTTCCTAGTTAGAAAATTTTAAAATCTATAATATTTGTTCCTAAATTATTGATTTGTTCAATTTTTCTAAGTCAAACAGACTATTTTTCAAATAAAAATCTGATGAGTCCTTTTATTCAAAATTATAAAATACATAATTTGTAGTATTTTTTTAGTACTAAGATTAAGGTGTTTTATTATTTTAATAAACATAAAAAAAATATATGCCAAAAATTTTAATTTGAAAAACAGTTGGTTTGATTAAAAAAAAAATCAAACAAGATAATAATTTAACAACGAAGGGAGTAAATTATACTTATAAAATATACCGAATCATGAAAATTATTCCACTTTAAATAATTTGTTTCGTGAACGAAAAATATTCAAGCTATATGTTCACTTTATCTCCATGTACAAAGAACAAACAATGAATTTATAGTTTCTATATTTTATAAACATTTGACATATTCAAATTTCTTTATTAGTATATACAAATTTTAATGTGATGTCCAAGTTAAATTCATGTAAAATATTGTAACTTTTAGCTCCATAAAAGTAGGGGATATTTAAGTTTGAGTAGGTTTCATGTAACGAAGCCTCACTCTCTCACTACTCAATCTATTAATATATGGTGGATCGGATAAAGATGATACTTCTTACAAAAAATATACGTAAAACCGTCTTACATAAGTTTTTGTCTTTAAGTTTAGGCAAAAACTTGTATAAGACGGTTTTACGGATATTTTTTGTAAGACGGATCTTACTTACCCAACTCACCGTGTGAGTGAAGCTCCATCTTACGAATTAAGATTTATAAGACGATCTTATTGAAAACCAAATCTTAAGTTTAAAACTTGCCGACCATGTAAACTCCCTTTCTCCGGGAAAATTTATGGCGGTGACAAAAATTTCCCGCATTAACTGTGCATGAAAATGTTATGCTTGGGAGTTGGGAGCAATAATCATGTAGGTTTTTAGAATAAAGGGGAGGCAAGTATAATTTCACAAACAGGAGGGAGGTGGTTGAAACTCTCTAAAACCTCAATAACCCTTCCATTTTTAGTTCAAGAATCACTGCTTCAAGTTCGGCATATGTAATTCCAATGCGATGATACAAAATTATTGTTCTCCTTTAATTTTTCGTTCGTCTTAAAGTAATTATCTTGTTTGTATCTTTCCTTTTTAGGACAATACATTTACCATTTTACTTTTATATTTTTTATTATACTATAATTATGAGTGAACTACAGATGGGCTTTATTTGAAATTAGCAACACCTTATATCAATATTAATAATTAAGTAATTTTTTAAATTTATACGTCATGTCAAACAAAACAATAATTTTGGGACAGAAAGAGTATATCTTATGCTCACAAACATAATAGAAACCTGTATTTTTTTTTATATAAAAATAGATTTGGTTTAAGTTGGATGGATACAGTGTATTCATGCATTTAGCCATACTTAATAGAAGAATTAAATTTTCATCAACCGATTATGTAAAATCATTTTTACACAACCGGTATTTAGAATATAACACGTGATCGACTAACCAAAATCTAAAATAATCAAGACAAAAATTATGATTAGCACGTGTCATGTTCCAAAGGATGCTTGTGTAAAAAATATTCTACACCGCGGGTAAATGAAAATTTTACTCTTAATAGAAATAAATTAATTCAATATCTTCCTCCTAAAAGTCAAATTATGGTAAAAACAAATTGCCCTGTATAAGATAATCAACCTCATCGAAAATATACTTAATTAAGTTTTTATCTCAATCATTTGGAGTTGACAAGAATGTTAACCGTTTATAACCTTTTTAATTGATTGTATATAGACGTTATCTCTAAATTCAAACTAAACGAATAATTACCAAATAAGGAAACATGAGTGATTCATAACATAAAGCAAACATGTTCGATTATGAAGACTATGGGGGGTAAGTGGTTCAATTCGATTCTATTTTAATTTGGTCAAAATCAGTTCGGTCGAGATGTATCAAGCATTGATCTAGGTTTGGAATGGCTGAAAGTGGCCGTAGTGAATCTGAAACCTGGCCAGACTCCAATTTCCATAGCGATTAACAAAATGTCGAAGCGAATTGGATTCCTCTATGTGATCTATCACTCTCAGATCCACTCTGCGGCCTCAGTCTTCATCCATCTTAAATCAATAGCCATTTTATGATCAAGGAAGGTCTTGAGTGGGTCTTCTTGGTCCTTCCGTTCGAGTTCCCGAGTAGGTATACAAAAGATCTTAGTATTGCGTTAATACGTACTTCTTAAGGTACTCAGACAAGCATCTAGCCTTACCCCCACCTTATTTACGGTTTGTTATCATTATTCAAGCTCTCCCTTTCTATCTTCTGTCTCATGATTCTGATCTCGTTTTGGGGATTCAAATTCAAAGGCAACAATTCTCTTCCCTCAAATCCAGCAACCCAGATCGACGACTTGAAATTGGAGGCTCTGGATCTTCTATGGTTTCCCTCGACGGAGATCATCGTTGTCCATACACGGGAGGTTGTCGTGGATCAAGGACATGGTGTGATTTCAACGGTGCAAGTAACGGGCTTGGCGGTGGATTGGTGGCCGTCGACGAGCTCGTAGGCAGCAATGCAGAGAATGGGCCTGACACGCTTGCCGTTGGCAAGGAGGGAGTAGTGCATGGCGTCGGGGATCATGGGTGGATCTCTGATGGGGATGGATTCATCTAAGGCTTTGTTGACGGAGTTAGCCTTGTCGAACATGTAAGCTTTTGTAATCGAAAGTGGGTTGAGTCAATGTGTTCTTCCTTAGTGAGGATAGCTGAGATGGCAAAATAAAAGGAAGTGGGTCTTTTGTAGATTAAGCAACTGGGATTCAATTTTACGAGGGAACAGTAGATGAATCCAAAGAGAGATGATTTGTATGAACAGATCTATAACCCTTGATTAGAGAAGATTGAAGATGAACTCAGATCTGACCCCTAAATTTTTATTATTTACAATTGGACCCTTTTTTAATTATAATTATTCCTCCTTTTGTTTGTGCTTTCAGTTGGACCCCTTTGGATTTCTAATATTATACAAACTTTTAGTACTTACAAGGGCAAAAAAGGGATTTCACTTAAGTTTAACGTCCTAGGCTAACACCATCCAATGCTTACATCATAACTAAAGTTCAGTGGCCCAAATAACATTTTCAAAATTTTGGTGACCGAATTGCAAGAAGTTAGAAAGTTGGGTGACTCAATTGTGTGTTTGCCTACAAGTTACAAATAAACACAAACAATAAATGCTTGGATTAGAAGAAACAACAAACAAACAAGATATGTGCATAACTAAGTATGAAGTGTAATGTACGAATGTCAAATTAGGGTTTGGTTACTTAAGTCTTTAGTATTGCATTTAAATTTAGAATTAATACTATAAATTAGAATTACTAAAAAATTATTATATATATATATATATATATAAATGATGGTTCGATTTAATTCAGAACCAAAAACCACAAATCGAATTGAACCAATCAGTTTATAATTTTCCAAACCTAAACCGAACTGTTCTTACTCAAACCTAACCGAACCAAATTACTGATTCGATTCAATTCAATTTCGTGATTTGGTTCAGGCTTATACCCTACTTATATTTAGTACTTGAGATGTTATTCCCAAAGACTTTGTCCTTGCACTCACTCGAGGAGGTGAAATAAGTTTAGGGCGCCGAAGCTGGCTGGTATGAATCATCTCACCTACCAAATCCAACAACAAAAACTGAGGATATGTCCTAGATAATTTATCACTAAATAAATAAGTCAATCTTTGATAAAAAGTTATGCACATTAGAAGTAGCTCATAAAGTGATTATAAGTGTCATGAATATATAAAGTGCAGTAATGTAAAGCACTATGTAAAGAGTTTAAGGAATAGACAAATTGACATAAGTATTGTTAGGTGATTTGAATCTCAAATCCTACATGCACTTCTCACAATCCTCAGATTATATGCCAATATTTGAAGCAATGTGTCCCCTTAGCTATTATGTGTTCTTTAATCATACATTATGATTAGGTACTGTTGTTTAAACTGACACAAAATACCCACTTGAGACTCACATGATCGTCTTTATGTGTGTGTGTGTGTATATATATATATATATATATAATCATAATGTCTTTTAATGTTGAGCGGGATCATCCATATATATATATATATATTACTTATGGTCAAAGATAAGATAGTCAATTGATACATTTAAAGAACATTATAAATTCAAAAAGATGGTCACGTGAGTCTCATGCAGACACTTTCTGTCACTAAGCAAAAAGTGTGAGTAAAGAAAATGTGATAATTGAGGGGGAAGCACATTGTTTCAATTGGTTAAATGGGTCAATTGAAACCCAATCCTTAATGAAAGGGGTTATCTGTAATTTACCCTTAATTTTGCACCTCTTCAAGGGAGAATATAATTATGTCGCATTTTACCCCGTAATGTCTCAATAAATTACACATTGACCTTTTTTATTCAATACTAACCTCCTCATATAATAAAATGCCACTCAAACCTAAGTATTCCACCACTGAGA
This sequence comes from Codonopsis lanceolata, assembly GCA_013146195.2. Lineage (NCBI taxonomy): Eukaryota > Viridiplantae > Streptophyta > Magnoliopsida > Asterales > Campanulaceae > Codonopsis > Codonopsis lanceolata. The sequence continues at coordinate 87,442,673 of CM028380.1, forward strand.
GCGGCATATATGAGTCTAGTTCATATATATTTTCAAACAATCTAATCGTCGCACCCCAAAACTACTAAACATATGTGAGAACTCTGTTTTGCAATGCTCACCGTCCCCATGTGAAAGCGACGATGTGTCTCAAGAAACATCAGAGCGCGTGGAATATGTCTGGTCTCGTCGTGGACTCTAAATATGTGTGTACAAAGTCGTCACCTCTATTCTAAGGTTAAACAGAGAAGAACCAATTATTTCAGAAAATGTGTAGGTTCGGAGGTTAGGTTACGAGTTGGGAAAAGGTTAAGAACCAAACTCGGCTTTTCGGTCTCATTATAGGGTTTAAATAAATTAACATGCTTTTAGATGTATTAGTCTAGAAAGTATATATATATATCATGCATAATTACTTTATTTACATTGTATATTTATAACATACATAAATATTGTATTTACATTTTTATATATTATTTACATGATATTATCTAATTATAATATTATTTACACTGCATGCATAACATTAATATTGTACATTATTTATATTAACTGGAAAGATAGTAAATTTATATTTACCTCTTGTAGCGTGAATTTCTGACTCGGTATATACACCTAGGCTTTAGCCTACGAGGCGCTCGAAGACTTTAAGTGTGCTTCCCATATCCTTTCGATAAAGGAAGTCTTTTTTTATATGTGTGTATGTGTATAAGTATGTGTATGTGATCGACTCGTTGGGGGGGGGGGGCAAAGACTGGATTTTCGGATAGCTCGCTGCGGGGTGCAAAGCGAGAAGGCTTTCTTCTTTTTCTTCTTCTTCTTTGGTAGAGGAGGCTTCGAGAAGGCGTGCTGTGAAAGTGTTGATCGTGAAATTTTGTGGTGTTGTGTGTGTGATTAGAATGAGAACCCGAAGCCCTATTTATAGGAGAAGAACGGTCGATTAAACGACAATGTTCTCTCAGTTCAGTGTATGGCGTGCCAGGTGGAAGCTTGAGAACGAAACAACGCAGGAAAGCAAGAGGCGGTTGAGGAAACAACAGCGTTTCAGCGTGCCCGAAAGAGAGAAGGGGATGGAGCGGCTCCCATGCATGGGGAGAGGCACCCTATCATAGGGAGCAGCTCCATCAAGTGTTTTTACGCCAAAATGTATATTTTCAGTTTAAGCTAAGCCCTGATATGTTTTATGAGTATCATTTAACTCCCGTTAAATTCAGTTAACTGAAACACTAACGGAAAGCAACATTTGTAAGTCCAATAAATTTATAAAATATATGTTATCATTGTTGTAGGACATTATATCGTAGGGGTACGAAATTGGAGTGTCTACAACATCGCACCCACTTAAAAGCTGAATTACCAAATTGCCTTTTTGCAAAAAAAAAAAAAAACATTTATTTCTTTCCCTTCCACATCTTTCCATCAATTTCAACAATAAATTCTCCCACTATCAAATTTTACTCTCCAATAATCCCGACGACAATGCGAATCCCGACAACAATGTTCATAATGTTCAAAATAAAGCAAATTCAGACAATAATGCTCATATAGATTCTTATTTTACGGTATGTTCCACATTTTTTTTTTGTTTCAAAGACTAGATACAGAGCTGAAGCCCGAACTACCAAAATTTTATTGAAGTCGCTAGCCCCTAGCGACTTAAGCTTAGTAAAGCCATCAAACTCTGGTGACTTACACTCATTGAAGCCGTCAGACTAAGGCAACTTAAGCTGATTTAAGTCCAAACCACATTTTAATTCGCCTCTAAACTAGTCGAAATACACGATGAGTTTTCAAAACCCTAGGCTAGTCGCCATGGTCTATGGACTTCAAATTAGTAAGTCTACTAGGGTTTTAAACTTAACATGAATACAAATCTAAAGAGTCTGGCGACTTACATGAATGTAAGTTTAAAAAGTCTGACAATTTGTAAGAATGTAAGTCTATAATGTCTGGTGACTTGTGAGGATTTAAGCCTAAGTTCGCTTGCAACTTAACCTAAGAAATTAATCGTGGTCGCTTGTTGTGCCGGCCTGAAGAGAAATTGGGTAGAGTGAGAAAATTTGTTTAGGAAGGGTTGTTTGGTTAAATGATGAAAAATAGTGGGTTGTTTTGTTTTAAGGGGAGGGATGATCTAATTGTAATATGAGCATTTAAAATGGTGTAACATTTAGTAAATTAGGTGCAACGTTTAGTGTCTCCCTATATTTTCAGACTAAGAATAAGTCATACTTAAGTACTTATTAACTATAGGTAAATACTTGAGTAAGACGATCTTACATATATTTTTTATAAGATGGATCATTCTTATCAGAACTACCGTGTGTTAGTGAGTTGAATTGTGAGAGAGTGAAGTTTTAACTTATGAATTAAGATACGTAAACAGTTTTGCAGGAGACTTACTCTTAAATATATAACATTAATTTACTCTCCCTTTTTCAAAATAAGATTTTAATTATCTTTCTTGGTATCTTTTGGCTAAGTTGAATCCTAAATATTACTCTTTTAATTTAATATAGTGATACTAATTGAATTACTATATATGTATATAATTGAGAATTACTATATATGTATATAATTGAATTACTATAAATGTACTTTGCTTATCTTTTTGACTTTAATGAGGCATATTGCATCTAAAAAGGCCTAATTTTAACACTAAAAAAAAAAAAAAAACTCTGGTTAATTTTTAGTCTAAAGCGGATTTTTTTACATGTTTTTGGTTATGAGTAAAATTTGTATTCCTTCCGTTTCGGGTAAATAGTTCATTATTCTATTTTGAAATGTTTCACTTAAAGAATCCACTTTTAAAAATTAAAGCATAAAAATGTTATTTTATTACTAAAGAGCTACTAAAAATATCATTTTTTAAAAAAAAATTGATTTTCAAACGATGACTCTTTACTCGTAACAAAGGGAATATAACTTATATACATGTCAAAAATGTATTCTCAAGTTTGTCCCTTTAATTTATCAATTTTTTTTATTTAACAATTTCTGCTTTACCACGGAGTGCCTTAAATTTATCATTTTTTAAAATTAAACTTAGTTTGGTAACCTTGGTGTGCACTCTATCCAGCTACCTTACTAATCATTTTAGGGATTGGAAATGCACTGTTTAGTACCTCTGTGATAAAATTGATGCATTAGAGAGACAGTGTGCTTCTATGTGACTACGAGAGAGAGAGAGAGAGAGAGACGTGTTTGGTAAACATTTCGTTTTTAATATTTTTATTTTTAATTTTTGGTAAAAATTAGAAATAGAAATGTGTTTGGTAACTGAAGGGCCAAGTTAAACACCGACTTTCGAACTTTAGTCACGAAAAAATCTCAACCTGAAATTCGTCCCCTCCATATGTTTCGTATACCATTACACAAAAACTCATTTGTAGAAATAGAAACAATTATCAAACTCGTATTTTTGTTTCTAATTTGAATTAAAAAAAACATAAATAAAGTGAAATAGAAACTCGTGAAACAAAACAAAGAAATAAGAATGTTACCAAACCGTGTCATATTCAAAAGCAGGAAATGTTTGTCTCTCATAAGAAAATGATAGATTTTTTTAAAAGGAAATTATTTTTCGTAAAACTATATTCATCTATCCTTTTTTTTGGTTACCTTAACCATTTTAATATTATTTTCCTTATTAATTAATGGTGGATCCCACTATACATAATATACTATTCTATATACAGTATAGTGGAATCAATTAATTTTTTTTCTTAATTTGTGTGTAGAGTCGAATATGACATATTTTAAGAACAAAGAGAGTATATAGTGTAACATTTCACTCTCTTTTTTTCTTTGGCTTCCCAAGTTTCAAACTAATTTTATTACAATTTTGATCCTTTTAAATACTCATTCCTAAAAAATAGTTCATCTTTCCTTTTTAAGACGTTCCAAAAAAGTGTTCACTTTCTAATATTTCATATTTTTGAGTTATCTTTGCCATTTACCATTGATTTGATTCTAACTATAATTGATGGGTCTCACTCTCAAATGAGTATCTTTGAAAAACACACGATATTAATATTTACAATAATATCAATTATTTTTTCTTAATATGTGTGTTGTGTCATATAGGACACTCTTTTAGGAGCGGATGGAGGTGTATGAAAGCATATCGCAAAGACAAAAACTTATGTATGATGGTGTTACAGATTCTAAATCCGTAAGATGGAGCCGCAAAAATGATAAAAAGAAGGTTGATGGAGTGGGTAACTCATCAACAAAGACCGCAGGTTACCTAGTAAGAAATCATGTTGGAATATATCTGCTGAAACAATTCTTATTCATTTGTATATTCCAGAACACATTTATTTGCTTGTCTCCATTACTACATGATCTAATAATGACTAAAAGGATTGCTGATGAGCACAAGATTTCTACTAATTTTCCTGGGAATGTTCTTCTATTTTGTGCTATTTTTGAGTTAATTATGCCTTGGAAATATTATTATTTGTGTTTTTGTGCTTAATGTAGGTTTCCATGCATAATCGAGCTTTTATACGGTGTTTAGCACGAAGTTCGAGACAATTCCGGGCTTAAAAATTAATTTGAAAATTATTTGCTCAACGTTCGTTAAGTCCGTCAAGAGTTCAAAGGCAATCAGAGGCTAACGGAGGCTGATTGTGCTAACAAAGGACTAAAATGAAGACCTAGAAGTGAGCTGGAAGGCGACGTAAAAAATCAGAACATCAGGGGCACCGGAGTAAATATCAGAAATATAGGGGAGGCCGGTGCAATTGCTGGAAGGCCGTTGTGTGTTGTCGCTCTTCTGATGGAGCCACGTGTCGCGCTCAGCAGCTCCAGCCATGGCCTGACCCGCGCTTCTCCTCCTTGACCCAAGTCTGCCCGCGGCCCAATTCGCCCTATATGCCCGCATTATGGCCCGTTACTCCCTCACTGCCTCACCCATTTGACCCATTGTTTGACCCGCGAATTTCCCCCTTTCCAGCCCATGATCGAAGCCGTGCCCAACCTTGTTTTTTCTTCCATTTTAGCCCTCATTTCTCCATTGTCTTTCCTATTTTACCCCTGGCAGCCTTGCTCCTTTGTGGCCTTCTCCTTTAATTTTTAGGCAGCCCTCATTTGCATTTACATGTCCCCATTTCGGGAATTTGTTCCCAAAATGGGGCACTAGCCCCATTTCACCCAATTTTCTCATCAAATCTTCGATGCTTGATCACCATTGAAGGTTTGGAACTTTAAATCAAGGGCTAAAGATGTATTTACAAATGATTTCAACCCCGGAACGCGATTTCTTCGATTTAATTCTTCCTACCTCTATTTTTGATAGTTGTTATAATTTATTGGGTTGATTTATTTTGTAAATGTTGAAATGGTTTGTCCTTAATTTATTTATGGAAATGGAATTATTTTTCTATGTTCAATGTGGTGTTTTAATTTAGTTTATCTCTTTATTTAGAACACAATCATGTTGGTTATTATTTTGTGAAATTAATGCTTTTAATTATCTGGCCAATAATTAAATGATTTTAGAAATATTTAGGATCCGCGAGAGCTACCTTTATATTTCAGACCAATCAATTTAATAGTTGGTGTTTTGTGGCACTCACCGATAGCCATAATGAGACTAGGTTTGACACGCGATCGAACCATTTTAGCCATTCGCGAGGTCGGGGAGGTTAGAGTTGACTATAAGATGCGAGAGCCCGTAGTTAACCAATTTTATTTGTTTCGGCTACCAACATGAATTATAGAAAAATATAGAGAGTTTCTTTTTGTGAAGTATTACCCATGCGCTTGGTTATTATTGTGTGTTGTTCATGCTTTTAATGGCGTAGCGAACCATTAGATGATCACTAGAATGATAGGATACGAAGCGAAAACCCTTCCTGTTATTTCGAAAATCACAATAGTAGTTTGCGTGGCGTGAGACCGAAAGGAGATCGTTCGTAGATAGTCTTTGGATGCTTGTTTACACATGCGGTTATTTTCTCCCCTATGTTATGTGTTGCGATGATATGAGCCCATAGCAAGGTTGAGTGATAGCTAGATTTGCTATACATAGCGAAAGCCCGCAGCGAATAAAATAGCGCATCCGACTACCAAGACTTGAGTTAAAGAAAAGTAAAAAGAAAATTAAATTAAAACACCGGCTATACTAGAAATATTGCATTCCTATATTTTTATCTTGATTTGTTGTTGCCAAACCACTTCCGCTTTAGTTTAGATTTAATTTCTTTCTAGGTTGTTTATATTTTTAGATTTTAATTCATTTTCTTTCCGCTTAAATATAATTTTTTTTTTTTAGGAAACAGGGGCGGCACCCTGCACAATTTTATTAATAAAATAAAAGGTACAAACTTGAGGGGGACAACCAGCCTTACCCTTATAAGTGGGGGGACAGAGGAGCCTTACCTCGAAAAAGAGAATGGTACAATGGCAAGAAAAAACTAAGACATACGAACATGAGAAGTGCCACAACTATCCAAAATAGAATTCCCTCTGACCAAAGAAGGCAAAGCAGCAAGGGAGAAGAACTCTGAGTCCGATCGAGAATCAATAGCATAATTTGCAAGACCATCTGCAACCGAATTAGCTTCTCTATAACAGTGACTAAAGGAAAACAAAGAGACCCTCTGCATAGATAAAATGGCACGAATGTAGTAGTAAAGAGACCAGGGAGGAAGAAAGCCTTTAGTAAGACAATTTGAAAATGATCATAGAGTCCATCTCAATAATCACCTGACGGAACCCATGATGTGAAGCCAGCTAACTCCGTGAAAAAGAGCTTTAATTTCTGCAACTGTGTTGGTGACTGAGCCATAAAAAGAGGCAAAAGCGAAAATAACTCGACCTTCCGAATCTCGGACAATACCCCCTCCACCGCTAAGGCCCGGGTTGCCCCTGCTAGCACCATCCGTGTTAAGCTTAAGAAAAGACCCAGACGGCTTGGACCAACAAACTGCTTGGATGCGGATTTGCCGAGTAGAGAAATTCCCACTACCCATCAGGAGAGAAAGGTCTTGAGAGATGGTATGGATAAGAGAGGAGAAAGACCTACTGGGACAATCATGAAGGAGCTCATTACGGGTCTTCCAAACATGCCATAGGATGAGAGAAGGGAGAAGTTTATGAGCAGTTCTGTTGGAACTCCAGCCTGCCAAGCAACGATGCCTGATAGAATTTCCCGAAATAGGAAGATCATGAGACAAATTAAAAGCCAACCAAATTGGAGAGGCCAATTGACTATGAATAAAGAGGTGATTAAACGTTTCAGAGGTGGGTTGAGAGCAACAAACACATTTGGAGACGATCTGAAAACCCTTATGAATTAAGGCTTCATCTATCGGAAGTCTCTTTAAGAACAGCCGCCAAAGAAAAACTCCAATGTGAGAGGGAAGCCGATGGTGCCAGATAAATTTAGCAAGGGAAAAGGAAGGAGCTGCCGGCGTTATCACTGCTAAGGACGAGGAGAACGTGAATTTGCCAGATGACGTACCCGTCCAACAAGGAGAATCAGGCTGGGAAGAGAGAGTGACGCGCAGGTCTCTAATAAAGGAGATGGCTGAATCAGGCAAAATAGATAAAGTTGTGGAGTTAAGAGTATTCCCTGTTGGGTCAAATAAATTTTTTACTTTAGAGAGCTCACAATCAGGAGGTCTTGATAGCAGCTGACCCGGAACCCATTGATCAAACCAAATAGAGCTGTTACCCAATCCAATATTCCACTGAATATGAGGCTCAGCGATGGCCTGAATAGCCTTTAAATGACGCCAAACATGAGACCCCTTAACAGCTGACACAGTAGCATGTGAAGAAGAGCAATAACTGGCTCGAAGAAAGTCGGACCAGATTTTATTCGAAGTGCGGAATCACCACCACAATTTGATAGAATACGCTTGAACCAAGTCTGAAATGGAAGTGATACCAAGACCGCCCAAAGACTTAGGTTGGCAGCAGACATTCCATGCAATCCAATGGTATTTATTGGATCCCTTAGAGTCACTCCAGAAGAAGTTGGCAAAAACACGATCTAGCATTTTAATAACTGATTTGGGAGGGTCTAGAGAGGCCAGAAGATAAGCTGAAATGGACTGAAGCACATGATGAATTAGAGTTATTCTCCCAGCCGCATTGAGAAAGGACCCCAGCCAACTCTCCATCCTGGCTCGAAGCTTAACAAAAAGGTGATCAAAGATACTTCTTGTCTTCCTCCCAAAATACAGCGGACAGCCCAAATAGGTAATGGGGAGAGAGCCCAAGCAAAAACCCATAGAATCAGCAATGCGACGGGCCCGATCAGGACTGACCAAAGGAGCTACAAACAACCGACTTTTAGATTTGTTAATGGCCTGACCTGAAACATCTTCATAGAATTGAAGAACTTCCATATGCTTGTGAATAGACCAACGATTACCATTACAAAAAATGATAATATCATCGGCAAAAGAGAGGTGGGAAATCACTGGGCAGCCACTAATAGTAGAGAACCGAGTACGAGGCTTCAAGAGGTGCAAATCATTGAGGCTCCTACTAAGCACTTCGCCAGAATAAAAAGACTTGGGGATAGAGGACCGCTTGTCGATCCCCGCCGAAGACCCCGAGAGGAATGGAAGAAGCCGTCCAAAAATATCTCGTGAAAGAACCATTAATAAGGATTGAAAACCGCGGTTGTCTTGAATAAGAAAAATCCAAGAGACTCGATCAAAAGCCTTCGCCAAAAATATCTCAAGTTTGAGAATAATGTGAAAGCCAAACTTGCGAAGAACTTGAATAAGAAAAATCCAAGAGACTCGGTCAAAAGCCTTCGCCATATCAAGTTTGAGAATAATGTTTGAACCATTAATCTTTTTACCCAAGAAAGAGACTAACTCTTGAGCCAAGAGAACGTTATCCTGAATCACCATGCCCTTAGTAAAGGCGCTTTGATTAGGAGAAATAATCTGAGGGAGGTATTTAGCCAATCGGGAAGCTAGCAGCTTAGAAATGATTTTGTTACAGAAATTACACAGACTTATGGGTCGAAAATCTTTAAAAGTGGAAGGAGAGTCCACCTTAGGAATTGTGGCAATGAGGGTGCTAGTCCAGGAACGAGGGAGCGAAAACCCAGCAAAAAACTCCATAATGGCAGAATAGAGGTCCTCTTGGATAATATCCCAGCATGTAACAAAAAAATGACCCGTAAATCCGTCTGGGCCTGCCGCACTATCCTTATTCAAACCAGTAATGGACGAAAGAATTTCTTCTTTTGAAGGCGGACTGATAAGAGATAAATTCGAATCATCTGTAACCAAACGAGGAATCATCGAGAGATCAAACTCAGTAGGGATCTGGTCGGCCTTAAGTTGGTCAGAAAAATATTCAACAGCCCCTTTAGCAATATCATCTTCATTCTCAAGTAACTGATTATCCGTATTACGAATAGAGTGAATATGAAGGCGGCGTTGAGATTGACGAACCGAGGCATGAAAAAGTTTACTGTTACCATCTCCATCTTTAAACCATTGGGCCTTGGATTTCTGACGCCAAAAAGCTTCCTCCTGAGAAATAGCTTTAGCTGAGCTCGTAAAAGAGCTCGTAGGGCTGCTCTATTATCACTAGACGGATTGAGCTCAAAGAAAAGCTCTTTCTCCAATGCTTCTTCTTCTGCTTTTGCGACAACCTGAAAGATATTACCAAACACTGTATAATTCCAATCTCGTAAGGCTTGCTTGGTAGCACGAAGTTTATTAGAAAACTGCACCAAGGGACGACCAGATGTGGGAGAGTTCCAAGCAGTGCGAACCACAGAAAGAAAAGAATCATGTTTAGTCCAGACATTAAGGAAACGAAACGGCTTGGCCTTTGGAGCACCAACTGGAGAAATACAGAGAAGCAATGGAGTATGATCCGAACAAGTACGGTTTAAATGCTGAACTGAAGAAGCTGGGAAAACATCCAGCCAGTAAGAATTGCAGAGGAACCGATCTATGCGCTGATGAATGGTAGCACCCGCTTCCCTTTTGTTCCACCAGGTGTATTTAGGACCCGAATATCCTAGATCTGTAAGACCACAAGCTACATTGCAAGCATGGAAATCCATCGCTCCAGCTCTATCCCAACCCCGGCCACCTGATTTCTCTGAGGGATCCAATATGATATTAAAATCGCCTCCTACTAGCCAAGGAGAGCTATGATGCTGAGCACAAATATCCCGAAGTTCTGTCCAAAGAAACTGGCGGTCTTGAGCGTCACATTTAGCATAGACGCTTGTGATTAGAACTGGTTGCTTCCAGGAGTAATGCTGAGCCTTAATAGTGACTTTTTGAGTAAAGCTTTGCACTAGAGAGCAAGAAAAAACTGATTTAGTGAATACCCAAATAGTGCTAACAGAATTGGAAATACAAAACTGAAATTTAAAACGGCGACTAATGAATTTAATTCTAGCCAAATCGATCACGGGTTCAACTATAGCAATAAAAGAAAGCTTGTGGAGTTTGATTAGTTGTTTAATACGAGCCACTGTAGGATCGTTCCCAACCCCACGGGCATTCCAAAATAGGGCCTTAATTTCCATGCGAAACTGTAGGAGAAAAAGCTGCAGATTTGGCCTTTGATCGAAGAAGACGATCTGAAGGAGGGACATTTTTCTTGGCTTTAGTCACCGGAGGACCTGGATCAGTCGCTAAATTAAGGGCTTCTAGATTAGAAGCAATCACTTGATCAACTTCCGCTTCAATTTCTGTAAGCACCGCAAAGGAATTAGAGATTAAGATTGGGTCCGAGTCTTCGCACATGGTCTCAGGATCATCACCAACATAATCTGAGGTAGGAATAGGCTCGTTAGTGGCACATGCTTGGACAGTAGGAATTGCAGTCGAAGAATTAGGGTTTTCATGAGTAGGGTTTTCACAACTAGGGGTAGGGTTTACTGGGTTATTATTGCTAGTAGCAAAGCATGGGATTGAGTTTTGGGGGACCAAAGTAGGGTTATTAGCTGCAAGGGAATCCATGGGATCTTTGCCCGAAGATGAACTAGGAACGGTAACATTCTCGACAGTAGTGGGAATGGAAGGGCCAGATTCTGCATGGGCTTGGGCAGCCGCCTCCTTAGGTTTCCAAACCTTCTTGCTAGGCATCGGGTGGGTAGAAGCTGCCGGAATATCAGTCGATGGATTTGGTGCTGTCGGGGGAGGACCAAAAGAGGGATGTTTAAGCTTACAAGAAGAGTCCTCATGACCTTGACGATGACAGTGATTACAATAAAGAGGAAGCTTTTTAGGAAAAACATGATGCCAGAATCCTTCCCGGTCACTGCCACAATCAATCCAAATACGTTTAGGAAGAGGTTTTGTTAAATCTATTTCAATGCAAACCCTTGCCACACTTAGACGGGTTAAAGAAGCTATGGGTGAATCGAGGAGAAGAGGTTTTCCAATGAGACTAGCAATGGAGAATAAGGCATGTTTGTGAAAAAGGTAGATAGGGAGACCAGGAAGTTCAAACCAAACAGGAACAATTGGGCTCTCCACTTCCAGCCGGAAATCTGGCGTCCACTTAAAAACACGCATAGGGTAGGATCCAAAAAACCACTGATCCTTGATCCATAAACGTTGATAATCATGTTCATGATGAACCTGAATGAGGACATGTTTCGGATCCAGATGACCAAGTGTCACATCAGCTTTGAGTCCCAGGGTTAGAAAGTTCTTGCGGAGGGTTTCCATGGAAGGTCGACCATGGGAAAATTTCCCAACAAGGGTGAGATTGAAAGGTTTTGCAAGGAGGTTAATAAGATCAGGTGTTAAGCGAAGACAAGGTTCTCCCTTGAAGACTGAGGTGGGAATGAGAGGAACAAAGGAAGAGGTTTGAGGAGAGACAATGGAAGCAAAGGATTGTTTATGGGAAGGAGAGAGGGGTGGTGGAGGATCATCTGCGACGGCAGGAGCCGCCGCCATGAAGGCTGTAACAAGCCGTCGCCGGCGCTAGGGTTAGGAGAGGGCGATTTTTAGAGGGCTCCGCTCAAATATAATTAGTTAGCATAATTTCGGTACTTAGTTGGAGTGAGAATTACACGCATTCCTCGTGGGATCGACTCGTACTTACGAACTTTATTACTTGATATGGCAGGGTAATCTTGCCCGAGTTGCGTTTTTGCGCACATCAAGTTTTTGGCGTCGTTGCCGGGGAATGATTTAATTTTTGCTCCTATTTACTAATATCGATACCAAGCGAAGCTGATTGTATTTTGAGCATGTTTTTTTAAATTAATTTACTTGCTTTTGTATTTATATGTTTTGTATATTGAGTCGTTTTTCGAAGCCCTCCCGAGTTTGTGGGTTTGTAGGGAGGTGTAAATAGTGTCCCCACACAAAATTATGTTCTTTTCTTTTTTATTCGATAATTGCGTTCGTACTTCTTTTTGTTTGAGCTTGATTTGATGTAGGAGTTTAGCGCTTCATTGTAGAAGGTTGCTTGTAGAGATTAATGGAATGGATCTTTTCGGCTCGGACTTCATAAGAAATCATCTTTGAGGGAGTTTTCTTTCCTTTCCTTCTCCTTTTATTTTTAAAGTTTAGGGAGTATGGCTTGGTTAGTGAACTTTGAAAATTCTGAAAATCTTGTGCTTCATACGCCCTAAATTATTTATGCTTTGATCACTCGTCTCTCCATTTTTGGTGCTCTTTGAGTTTTGCTTGCATTATTTTCTTGGAGTCAATTTTGAGATTAATATATGCATAGTTGAGGATATGTTTGTGATTCATGTGGTAGCATCACCTCATTCATGATAGATAATGCCCAAGTTGATGATTGAAATATTTTTAATGCTTTGCTTTAGTGATGGTTACGCATGTCTAAGAGTATCATATTGTGAGCTAAATGCCGAGAGTTATATTTTGATGATTAAAAGCTTGGTTTGGGCATGTGTGTATGACAAGAGTATGATATATGTCATCTTTGGACCGTTTGTGCCTTTCTCTATCCTACCCATTTATCTCACAAAAATCCCTAGTGTCCCCGTTGAGCTCATTTAAGAATGGCGTGTGCCTAGAGCACACAATGACCCCCATTCAACTTCATTTCTTACACCTGCATTATCTTATCCCATGAACCTATACACTTTAGCTGTCGCCCTTCAAGAGAGCATGATTTGGAATGAATGATTTATTTTTGTAATCTTGTTGGGAAGTGTATGCTTCATGAAGGTTTTGTTCTTATTGATGTTGATGTTGGGAATTTGATAATTGTTGTTGAATGGTGGTGAAAAAAAAATGAAATGAAAAAGAAAAGAGCCCCCTTGGAAAGTAATGAAAAGAAATATCAAAAGAAAAGAAAAGAAAAGAAAAATAAAGGGTGGCCACAAAAGAAAAAGAAAAATAAATGTCATTGTTCTTTATTTTCTCAAGAAGATATAAGGGTGGTGCTTAATTGTTGTGGTAGATGAGATACTTTCTTCAACCCAAAGTTTAACGTTTAAGGGGTTGTTGAAGTGAGTTTGTGGTTATTTGAAGAGTTATGCTTTAATGAAGCTAGTCATTATGTGAAAACTTCAAATTCTTTGCTCTCTTGACTTGCTATCCTATCCTTCATTTGTAGCCCAAACCTTGGCCAAACATTACAAGCTTGTAAAGTCCTATTGATATTTTCATACCGTGTGTTCTTGCCTTGTCTTGTGAAAAAAATTAGTTGATGACTCTTTCGGTTTGACTTGCATTTGGTATCTCGGTTGACCGTTCAATCTAAGCTAGAGCATTGCTACCTTTGGCCCAAAAAAAAATGTTTTATGGTATGAATAATTGTTTGAGGATTGTTTGCTAGCATATGAATCAATTCATACCTCTATTATGCATATTTATAATCTTTTGGTTCATCTCTTAAATGGTAATGCTTGTGGGATTTTATTTGAGTGTCACCTTCGTTTCATATTGTTCTCGAGCATTTCCATAATTCATTTTCTTTGCTCGGGACGATCAAAGTTTAAGTTTGGGGGTGTGATGAGCACAAGATTTCCACTAATTTTCCCGGGAATTTTCTTCTATTTTGTGCTATTTTTGAGTTAATTATGCCTTGAAAATATTATTATTTGTGTTTTTGTGCTTAATGTAGGTTTCCATGCATAATCGAACTTTTATACGGTGTTTAGCACGAAGTTCGAGACAATTCTGGGCTTAAAAGTTAACTTGGAAATTATTTGCTCAACGTTCGTTAAGTCCGTCAAGAGTTCAAAGGCAATCAGAGGCTAACAGAGGTTGACTGTGCTAACAAAGGACTAAAATGAAGACCTGGAAGTGAGCTGGAAGGCGGCGCTAAAAATCAGAACATCAGGGGCACCGGAGTAAATATCAGAAATGCAAGGGAGGCCGGCGCAATTGCTGGAAGGCCCTTGTGTGTTGTCGCTCTTTTGATGGAGCCACGTGTCGCTCGCCAGCCATGGCTTGACCCGCGCCTCCTTAACCCAAGTCCGCTGCCCCACCTCGCCCATATGCCCGCATTATGGCCCGTTTCTCCCTCACTGCCTCTCCCATTTGACCCATTGTCTAACCCACGAATTTCCCCCTTTCGAGCCCATGATCCAAGCCCCATTTCTCCATTGTCTTTCCTATTTTACCCCTGGCAGCCTTGCTCCTTTGTGGCCTTCTCCTTTAATTTCCAGGCAGCCCTCATTTGCATTTACAAGTCCCCATTTCGAGACTTTGTTCCCAAAATGGGGCACCAGCCCCATTTCACCCAATTTTCTCACCAAATCTCTGATGTTTGATCACCATTGAAGGTTTGGAGCTTCAAATCAAGGGCCAAGGATGCATTTACAAATGATTTCAACCTCGGAACACGATTTCTTTGGTTTAATTCTTCCTACCTCTATTTTTTATATTTGTTATAATTTATTGGGTTGATTTATTTTGTAAACGTTGAAATGGTTTGTCCTTAATTTATTTATGGAAATGCAATTATTTTTCTATGTTCAATGTAGTGTTTTAATTTAGTTTATCTCTTTATTTAGTACACAATCATGTTGATTATTATTTTGTGAAATTAATGCTTTTAATTATCTGGCCAATAATTAAATGATTTTAGAAATATTTAGGATCCGCGAGAGCTACCTTTATATTTTGTACCAATCAATTTAATAGTTGGCGTTCTGTGACACTCACCGATAGCCATAATGAGACTAGGTTTGACACGCGATCAAACCACCTTAGCCATTCGCGAGGTCGGGGAGGTTAGGGTTGACTATAAGATGCGAGAGCCCGTAGTTAACCAATTTTATTTGTTTCGGCTACCAACATGAATTGTAGAAAAATATAGAGAGTTTCTTTTTGCAAAGTATTACCCATACGCTTGGTTATTATTGTGTATTGTTCATACTTTTAATGGCGTAGCGAACCATTAGATGATTACTAGAATGATAGGATACGAAGCGAAAGCCCTTCCTTTTATTCCGAAAATCACAATAGTAGTTTGCGTGGCGTGAGACAGAAAGGAGATCGTGCGTAGATAGTCTTTGGATGCTTGTTTACACATGCGGTTATTTTCTCCCCTATGTTATGTGTTGCGATGATATGAGCCCGTAGCAAGGTTGAGTGATAACTAGATTTGCTATACGTAGCGAAAGCCCGTAGCGAATAAAATAGCGCATCCGACTACCAAGACTTGAGTTAAAGAAAAGTAAAAAGATGATTAAATTAAAACACTGACTAGACTAGAACTATTGCGTTCCTATATTTTTATCTTGATTTGTTGTTGCCAAACCACCTCCGCTTTAGTTTAGATTTAATTGCTTTCTAGGTTGTTTATATTTTTAGATTTTAATTCATTTTCTTTTCGCTCAAATATAATTAGTTAGCATAATTTCGGTACTTAGTTGGAGTGAGAATTACGCACATTCCTCGTGGGATCGACTCGTACTTACGAACTTTATTACTTGATATGGCCGGGTAATCTTGCCTGAGTTGCGTTTTTGCGCACATCAGTTGCGTATCGGTTAGTGTGGCAACTTGTTGGACAATGCATAGGTCTTAGACTAGGCGAGTCCAAGTCTTAGTCCTACTCTTATATGATGACCTCAACAGACCAGTTACTCAGTACACCAGTACCAGCAGACTTGCTATAGGATGATAGCTTCTAGAAAGATATCATACCAGCAGACTTGCTATGGGTTGATAGTTCCCTCCTCAACAATATCGACCAGCAGACCTATCTACTGGGAGATAAAATCTTTAAAGGAACATCAAACCAGCAGACCTTCGATCCGTCTTGGGCTACACGTGCAAAGTTCAGTGGAATTATTGCAGATGATCAGAAACGACAAAATGTTCAAGCATCTCCTCAAAAGTCAACTAACGAAAGCGGCTTGATAGCTCTCAGACCTACAAGATCTAGTTGGATTTTATTCAACAAATATTCCTCTATACAGTTGGTTTTCAAGTTCAAATGTAGATACTTTATTGGAAAACCAAATGTCAGTGTACTATTGTGACGACCCGACCCGAACCCCAATGCGAGATCCCGGATCGCGCCGTCCAAATAATCAAGTTAAACACATAAGCATGCATAAGTAGGATTTTAAAATTCACATGGCGCAACATTTCAGACAATTAACAACTCGGCTACACTTGGCCGGAAAAACAACCTGATTTAAACAAGTCATCGGCGACGTTACAGCCGGAACCCAACAACTACTCCTACAATTAACACATGCTTAATAAACCTCAACGGCCACAACATGCCGGAGACAACAACAATAATAATACTTTAAACGCGCTTTAGCGGAAGAAACTATGATGAACCATACGCACATATAAACAAGCTCGACTTATAGTCGGCATACCAAAAGATTACAAGTATTAATAATAAGTTACTACAACACAAAAGCCCAAGCTAAGTCTACATGACTTGCTTCCCATCGTCCTTTCCAAAATACAAGATTAACCAATTAATGTCCAAAAGAGCAACCTTGCTCACAACGTCCAAGCGAATGCGTAAATCTAGCGTGGAACGTCACCTCGGCTTTGATCTAAGGAAAACAAAGCAAACAAATAGAGTAAGTCGAAAGACTTAGTAAGTTACCAAAATATGCATGTTCATGTTATAGCATGACATTTATCACTAATATGGCATATTATCACAATTATGGCATATTATCATCATTTAACACTTAGCACCCTTATTCACATAAGTGCGTAAAGTAAAGCATACAAGTAGGATATGATAGTCACGGCCGCTTCGTAGCTCCTGCAAAACATTTCGTTACTGGTTCGTGCCATCGATGTTATGTGAATTCATCGACTGTCGCCGAGTACTACTCGATCTCAATAGCAAGCCAATGCGGCACTTAACTAATACGGCGCTACTTCCACCGCTGCGGCCGGTGGAGGTGTGTGTGGAGTCCGGTGCGGCGATCCATAGCGAGCACGAATCCCATAATTCGTGAAGGCGATGTATCGTCCCACCCTGACTTGAAAAACAAACCATTTAATGCCAGCTGGACTTAATGCAATGCACAAGTAGATATTTACTTGACTTAAACCAATTTAAGGTCCGAATCCGACAAGAGCGAATTCGACCATCCAAGTAGGGGTTAATCTCTACCGTAAACACATCAAGGCAATAATTTGCACAAATACCAATCTTTCATAACAACTTGTTACAATCAATATAACCAACTCATACTTGAGTAAACCAAGTCAAATGACGTTCAAACTTCGTAGGGATTGAAATTAGAGTCTAACGTGTTCAATTCTTCCCTAGAGTCGACTCCGTTGAGTCTTTTCACTAAATTCCCAATTTTAGGGAAAATGAAGCTATATGCTTCACAACCCAACCTAAGTCACTTCTAGGTTCACAAGGGCATAATTCACCTATACAATTCAATATAATTCATGTTCTTCATGTGGTCCAATATTGAGGATACATCACATAACCATTTTCACAAACACCACATAGGCATAATTTAGGCATTTCCAAATAATTTCACTTTTATCAACAAACATATTACATTACATCTAACATGTTCAAGACCTCAATTAATCATAGTGAAAGAGTAATTTCAACATTCAAAGGCAAGAATCAACCTAGACATGCTCCTAGCAAAATTATACATTCAAAATTCGTAGGAAGCAACTATGTGTCCCCATTGACCTCACACATCATAAACTTTGTTTCCTTAGGGTCAATGGGTACTAAAATGAAGAAGAGTAACTTACCTTGTTATACACCAACGGAAGAAATAGAGGAAACTATTCGGATAGAAATGCTCCCCTTCTCGAGCTCTACAACATTAATGAAGGAGTCTTGGGCAAATGATGAATGGTTGATGAAGACCAAGGGATGAGACTTCAAGAAGCCATGGAAGAACCTTGAGAGAGATGAAATTCGTTTTTGGAAGAGAGAGGGTGAGAATGAGGGTCAAAAATCTGATTTGGGGCTTATATGTGGTCAAAAGGGTGAGTGGGACATGTGTCAAGACCTTAGGGCCTCTTTGAGATTCTTAGGATAGGGTTTGGATGATCAACAAGCTTCTTAATCCATCATTAAAATTAAGTTAGGGATGTTAGGACTTAAGTAGGAAGGGTTAGGGAGGTTTAGGATAGGTTTAAGTAGGGGTTTGAAATGTCCAATTCGTCAAATTCCGAAACAAGAGAAAATCAACCCGTAGCAGAGTAGCAGGTGAGGCGGGCGCCTCACCCTTCCCCATGCGGCCGCCTCATCATCTGAGGCCATCCCAATGTTCAGTCCATTTTGAACTTGTTCTCTGCAGTTGGCGGGCGCCTCACCGGCTGCGACGCCTCGGCAGAATGTCTAAAACTTGATTCAAACTTGGTCTAAATGGTCCCAAACTTTTGGGCAACCATTCTAAGGTCTAACCCTACTCAAAATGAGTCGGAAACACACCCGAACAACTCCCGGAACAAGGTAGAACAAGGCGCGAACCACGCGGTGAATGAACAACGGTTTAAACTCAAATCAAACATAAATCAAACTAGGATATCTTGGGCATGAAAGGGACTTGTTTCAACATGAATAAGACCTAAATATAAAGTCAAGAACTCAACGAACACTTCGTACGTCGAAATAGAAGCAAATACGAGCAACGAGAGGAATCGCTAAGACCAATTTCAACGCGATCAAACCGGCGATTCTACAAACAAGTCTATATGATTCTA
Organism: Codonopsis lanceolata; assembly: GCA_013146195.2. Lineage (NCBI taxonomy): Eukaryota > Viridiplantae > Streptophyta > Magnoliopsida > Asterales > Campanulaceae > Codonopsis > Codonopsis lanceolata. The sequence continues at coordinate 87,461,764 of CM028380.1, forward strand.
AACATGTTAAGAACTTCAAGAATGATTTAAGAATGATTCTAAGACGTTTATAAACTAGGTAAACATGATCGCAATCAACCAAGAAAGCATAAGTACAAGCATGGAATGCACGTGCAAGGTTATGGGGCGTTACACTCTCCCCTCCTTTAGGAATTTAGTCCCTAAATTCTTACCAAGTTCGTCGAACAAATGTGGATGCTTCTCAGCAAGATCTCCGCTGTCTCCCAAGTCGCTTCTTCAATGTTGTGGTTTCTCCAAAGAACCTTAACTAAGGGAATCTTCTTGGTTCGTAGCACTTGCTCTTTGGTATCCAAAATCTTCACGGGCTTTTCGACATAAGACATATCCGGCTCAAACGTGATCTCTTCATACTCAAGTACATGGGTATCATCCTTCAAATACTTTCGCAACATGGAAACATGAAATACATTATGAGTCTCGAAAGGTGAAGGTGGCAATGCAATACGGTACGCCAAGGACCCAACTCTCTCAAGAATCTCGAACGGGCCAATGTACCTCGGTGTAAGCTTCCCTTTCTTGCCGAATCTCTTAGTACCTCTCCTCGGTGTCACCTTCAAGAATACGTAGTCACCCACCTGGAACTCAAGATCTCGTCTTCGGTTATCCGCATAACTCTTTTGTCGACTTGCGGTGCAGCAAACGATCTCTAATCAACTTCACGCTCTCAACCGATTTGCACTAACTTCGAACCCCAAAGTTTCGCTTCTCCAACTTCATCCCAACAAATTGGCGATCTACACTTACGCCCATACAAAGCTTCATACGGGCGCCACTTGATACTCGGTGATAGCTGTTATTATCACAAACTTCGGCTAGGCAAATGAGAATCCCAGCTTTCCCTTGAATCCAAGCCAAGCTCGCAACATGTCCTCAAAATCTGAATGTCAAAAGCGCTCGGATGACCATCCGTTTAAGGATGAAAAGGCTATCTTGAAGTCTAATTTGGTCCCGAGAGCCTCCGCAGCGTCTGCCAAAATCTAGATGTGAACCTCGGATCTCTATCGGATACAATACTCATTTGTGATACGCCATGAAGTCTCACAATCTCCCGAATATACAAAGTCGCTAACCGAGTCAACGAATAAGTGATAGATACCGAATAAAGTGTGCACTTAGTCAATCTGTCAACTATAACCCAAACCGCATTAAAACCTCTCGCGGCGCGGTAATCCGTCACAAAATCCATAGTAATGAACTCCCATTTCCACTCAGAATCTCAAGTGGTTGTAGAAGTCCCGCAGCCTCTCGATGCTCGCCTTAACTGGCCGACAAGTCAAACACCTTGACACATACTCCGCAATTTCTCTCTTCATACCCTTCCACCAAATTGTCTTTTCAATCTAAGTACATCTTCGTGCTCCCCCGGTGAATGGTATACCTCGATTTATGAGCCTCATCAAGAACCAACCTCTTCAAGTCATCATTAGAAGGAACACAAATTCGACCTCGAAATGTCAAAGTACCCTCACTATTAATCGCAAAATCAGCGATACATTCTCACCAACCCATCAATGATTTTCTTCAACTCCTGATCATCCCTTTGGCGCTTTTTAATCTTCCCAAACAAATCGGTGTAGCACGAACATTCGCGAAGATCACTCCTCTATCAAAAACACTAGGACTCCAATCACGCAAGTCCTCCAACATCTTCCACTCTTAACCATCATACACACATGTGAACCTTCCTACTCAAGGCATCCGCTACTACATTCGCCTTCCCTGATGATACAAGATAAGGCAATCATGATCCTTAGTTTCTCC
>CM028380.1:87463645-87526778 GCA_013146195.2 Codonopsis lanceolata
TTGATGCCAATCCCTGGCATCAGGATGCATTTGACTTGGATTTTGGAGGACCAAAATCAATCCAGAAACTCTGATGCCAACCCCTGGCATCAGGTTGAATTTGACTGGATTTTGGAGGACCAAAATCAATCCAGAAACTCTGATGCCAACCCCTGGCATCAGGTTCCATTTGAATGGATTTTGCAGGACCCAAATCAATCCAGAAGCTCTGATGCCAACCCCTGGCATCAGGTTCCATTTGACAGAAATTTCAAAAAAAATTGATAACAAAGATTCAACAGTTTTTTCAGGACCACAAAACAAAATCCAATTTCTGTTCGTCAATTCCAATAATCAAACTCATAAATTCTTCAGTTCGTCAACTAAAATATAATCAACATTACACTGAATCTCTACATGTCCTAGAATTGTGATTACAACATTTATTACATCTACTACATTTATGTTTCCTTGTACTACTCTGAATTTCACCCTTGGATGCAATTCGCTTCTTCTTAGGCCGTCCAGGCAATTTCTTCATTACTGGGGGTAAGATTACTGAAGCTTCTGATGATTTTTGAATCTCATACTTATAAGTTGTTGGAATTGGAATAAGGCTTCCCTCGTAGCACTTGACATAATAACTATTTAAAAAGTATTTATCAATTATGTCTTCAAGCTCTCTGTGCTCTGATAATAACAATGTAACAAAGATGACAAAGATGGGAAGCCTTGAATCGCCATTGATAGCAAGAACATGTTCGACAATCCAAATCAATCCTCGCATTTAGATTTAGATACAACTTCATAAATAGAGTTAGTAGCTTTCATAACCTTCATGACATACCAAATTTCAAATTCTCTATCCACTTTTTATCCATCTTAGCACAAAGAAGCTTGTTCCATTTCAAACCATTATTCAGCCTTTCGACAAACCATACCATAAGTTTTTTTCTTATACAGTCCACCATACAAGTGATAGGAAGTCCTCGAGCATCAATAATCCAATTGTTGAATGACTCTGCAGCATTTGATGTAAGTTCAGAATAACGATTATCAGAACAATGTGCAATGGCCCAATTCTGAAAAGGAAGGTCAACCAAAAAATCTAAGGCAATCTGTCCACCAACTCCTTTAAATACCTCAAGCTTCTTCTCAAACAACTCAACTGTAGGCGCATAAGCACATTCTTTAAATTTTAAACAAATATTCTTGCGAAAGGAAGAACGCTTGCCACCACACATATCTTTCAAATTACGACAAAGATGAACCAAACAAAAAAAATGCTTAGAACTACCAAAAACATCTGGAATCGCTTGCATCAACCCAACATTTCGATCTGATACAATAAGCACATCACGACCATTAACCGCTTCTTTTTACTTTTGAAAGAAACCAATGCCAATTATCATAATTTTCTGAACTTACAACAGCAAAGGCAAATGGAAATAGTCCTATATAAAAACAAAAATGAAATATTCAAATTAGTAAAACAACAACTTTCACATCAAAACACATAGAAAACACAAACCAATATAAGTGTCACGTACAACTTACCTTGATTACCATCCTTTGCCGTGGCGGATAAGAGAGTTGACTTACATCGAGATTTCATAAATGTCCCGTCTACAAACAATATAGGCCGACAATAATTAAAACCATCCAAACATGCACGAAAACATATGAATAACTGGGTATTTTGAAATGGAATCGATTCAATAAATGCCAAACTGCCCGGATTACTCTTCTTCAAAGCTTCAACATACCACTGCAACTCATCAAACGATTCATCATAACTACCAAATACCTTATTACGAGCAACCTCAACACTTCTCCATGCTGTCATATATGATATCTCAACCCCATAATGGATCCTAACATACTCAATTACATCCTTCGCAGAATAATTTGGCTGACTCTGAACATTATCACAAATAAAATCTGCAATTACATTATAACCCATCCTTTTTGATTTCTTAACTCCATCAATAAAAGAAACTTTGCAACTGTGTGTAAGATTGCACTTCTTTATAATTATAGAATTATCAACATTAGAAACAGCACACTTGATGAACCAATCACATTTATCAATGAATTTATTACCACAAACAACAGTAGCCCTCTTACTCTCATTCCTAGCAAAAACATATTCAAATCCAAGTTTCATAGAATATTTCATAAGTTCAGTACGAAACTCTCTAATGCCACCTTTAAATATTTGTCCAGATCCGGTGATAATCTCTTCCCAACCAACTGATAACAAATTACTGGAAGATGTAACAGGAAAAAAATCATAAGCAGGATAACTTTCATTATCAATTTCAGCAAAACCAACATCAACAGATTTACCATTATGAGAAGAAGAAGCATCCAAACTACTCCTAGAAGGACCAAAATCACCCTTTGACTTATAAGAAGAAGAAGCATCCAAACTAATCCTAGAAGGACCAAAATCAACCTTTGACCCCAAATCATTCTCTACACCATCAACAATTGCACCCAAAACATCAATAACATCTACTGAAATAACATAAATGCTTAGAATTTTACCCAGCACCAACATATTCAAAAAATCTTCATCATTTGATAAAATACAATTTTGATGAGGTCCAAGAGAATATCTCAATCTCAAAGTTTCAACATTAACAGAATATTTGCTTGTAATTGATAACAGCAAATCAGAAAACTCAAAACCATCTGTAACCCTTTTCACAATTGTCTCTCCCCTAAATTTCAGCAAAATCATAACACTGGACTCCATTAACAATAAGATCCTCTTGCTTGCTCAACTGTTACATAAGGAAACAAAATCATTTATGATCAAGGAGAAAGGTGAAAGTGAAGATATACACACTTTGGACAATTCAAAATAAATCTATCACTTAGGAAAATGTTCCCCAATAATATATTTATAGTCTTAAAGCCTCAATCTCAATCGCAAGCCATTATGCAGGAACAAATCATATAGTAAACTCGATGCCAAGACCGGCATCGATGCATTTGATAGCAATATGCGCACCAACTTTAATGCAGAAAGTCCGATGCCAAGACCGCATCGATGCATTTGACAAGATTTTGGAGGACCAAAATCAATCAACAAACTCGATGCCAAACCCGGCATCATGATGAATTTGACAAGATATGCAGCACTCAAATTAATCCAGAAACTCTGATGCCAAGCCCTGACATCAGGATGCATTTGACAGTATTTTCGAGGACCAAAATCAATCCATAAACTCTGATCACAAGCCCTGGCATCAGGATGCATTTGACATTATTATCCAGTACCAAATTAATCCAAAAACTCTTATGCCAAGCCCTGGCATCAGGATACATTTGACATTATTTTGCAGAAACAAAATCAATCCAGAAACTATAATGCCAAGCCCTGGCATCAGGATATATTTGACATTATTTTGCAGAAACAAAATCAATCCAGAAACTATAATGCCGAGCCCTGGCATCAAGAAACCTAAGGCATATAATTGAGAATGAAAGAATTTTTAAAGGGACATACCTTTCAATTGAATTGCTGGAATTTCTCCGAAATCGTCAATTCAAAATTTTGGGGACGTAGGGTGAAAGGCGCGCAAGAAAGAGAAAGGCGAACTACACTACGACGTGAGAAGCAGGGCATAAACGAAATGAAGCTATGAACGCGGGGTGGGCGCTGGGAGAGGACGACGTACTTTTTCCCCGATACAAAGAAATAAAGGGCTGTAACGTAATTTTGCCCTAAAATTGTATGTAAAAGATATGTCTAAAAAATAGCTGGATTTATTTGAAAACATGTTTTAAAAGTTGTACCGGCTTGTAATTTTTCCTTGTTATTTTCACAATGTGGGACAAGCCCATCCCACTTCCAACACCACACCTTAATAATCCATAACGTTTTCATATTGGACAAATAAATATTCCATCCGTTTTCAAATTATCGTCCTCCTTTTTTTTCGTCTGTTCTAAAATAATTGTCCTTTTTTAAAACTTTTTATTTTAGGAATTTTTTTTTATCAATTTACTATTACTTTTTCTAAATATTTTAATAATGGCTACATGCTCAAGGACATTAAAAAAAATCGCACGTTTCATCAATATTTATAATCCAATAAAAAAAAATTAAACGGTTTGCTGGGTCAAAAGAGAACGATATTTGAAAATGGAGGAAGTATATGATATGTTCTCACGAAGTAACACATTTTCAAAATTACTCTTGTGATTACGCAAATGACTCACAAAGAAATTTGTATCTTAAATTTACACAATTTTTGTCACAATACATTTTCCAACAATTTTCACTCTTCATTCACATGATTCTCAATTGTTTCTCTTTGTTTCATGGAATAGATGCATAACCCTTCCGTCGGCCTTGGTAAAGAGTAAGAGTCCATTGTGATGTTTTACTTAAAAATCTACTTTCAAAAATTATATCTATAATTTTCATACCATTTTAATATTACCTTCCACATTTAATATTAATATATTTATTTTGCTCACAAATTTTAGTAATTATGACTAGTTTTAATACTAGATATATACTCCCTCCATTCTGGGCAAAGAATCCCCATTTGAAAGTCAAACTTTTTAAGAAAATGACAATTTTAATAACTTATTAGTAATAAAATGACACTTTTATGCTTTAATTTTTGAAATGGAATAGTAAACTTTTTGCCCAGAATGAAGAGAGTATATTTTAATTATTAGACTTTGAAAATGAACTCTTTGTTTGAAACGAAAGGAATAGTTAGTTGTTACTCTTTGTATCTAGTGTTATTTTTTTGTTTTATATATTGCGTGTGGAAAGCTTGATCATATGAAATTGGTTTCACACTTGTTACTCGTTGGATTTTCTTTTGGTAAAAACTTGTGTAGGACGGAATTTGGTAAGACAGATTCGTAAGACGAAGTTCGCTTAGAATTTCCGCTTATAATAAATTAAAAAAAACATATTATTAAAAATCATAAAACCGACTCAGATGGTTCAAGGTTGTAGCTTTAAACTTGGTGGATCTCTTGGGTTTGAATCCCTCAAGCCACATAATTTAATTTTATTGAGTGTGGCTCGCTACGTGTCAGCTCGGTAGGTTAGCCACCGCATTAATGAGAAGTTTCTCATTTTACTCCTGTCCCGCACTTTCAAGGTTTGCCGTTGAAATTATTATATTTCTCACGCCTTGCGCTTAATCTTTTATCAACTCGTTAATCCTCCGTTAGCCTCATTTGCCTTGGGATGCTTGACGGATCCTAATGGACTTTGACGAAATGTTAAGTGACACATTTAAAGCCAAACGTGACACATTTAAAAGACAAACGTGACATATTTTAAGGTCAAAAGTGACACTATAAAGGAAAATTTACTATAATTTTCATTATAAGTGTTTCTCATTTTGCTCTGGTGCCCCTGAACTTTCAAGGTTTGTAGCTGAAATTCTTATATTTCCCACGTCTTATAGTTTAATCCTTTATCAACTCCGTTAACCTCCCGTTAGCCTCATTTTCCTTGGGATGCTTGACGGACCCTAACGGACTTTGATGAAATGTTAAGTGACACATTTAAAGTCAAACGTGACATATTTTAAGGTCAAAAGTGATACTATAAAGGAAAATTTATTATAATTTTTATTATCATTAAAATATAAAATAACACTCTTAATATTAAAAAGTGACATATTTAATACTAAAAAGTGATCTTTTAAAACTAACAGTGACTGCCAAAAATGACACATTTAATACTAAAACGTGACACTTTCAATGTTACAAAGTGACACTTTCACCGTTTCACGCAAAAAGTAACGGTTTTCATTTATAATGCAAAATAACATTTTTAAAGCAAAAGTAACACATTTAAGACCAAAAGTAACACATTTAAAGCTAAAGTAACATCTTTTAAAAGAAAAAAATGATAACTTTTATTAAAAACGCAAAGTTATACATTTTATGCTGAAAAGTGACATTTTATACTGAAAAATGATATTTTTAATACTAAAAAGTGACACTCTTAATTTATACACGCGAGGGGTGACATTATAATTTTCAAAAGTCAAAGGTTGCACTGAGATTACTGAATCTTGGCTAATTTAAAATGGATAGATCCATTTTACAGATTAAGATACGTAAGAACGTCTTATAGGAGACCATCTTTTTTCTTTTTGTTTGAGCATGATTAAATACGACCATATTTTCATCGCTAAAACATATAGATAAGGATCATAGAATAAAAAGATGCTCCCTCCGTTTTCAAATTACCGTCTTTCTTTCCATTTTCGTCGCTCTAAAATCATTATCCTCTTTTAAAACTTTCTTTAAAAAGAACACTTCATCACTTGATCCTTACTTTTTCTTCCTATTTTATTATGGTCACATGTTTAAAGATATTAAAGGAAACCACACATTTCACCAATATTTATTATACAGTCAATTATTTTTTCTTAAATGGTGTAGCCAATCGAAAAAGACGATAATTTGAAAACGGGGAAGAAGAAAATATCGATGAATATTTGGATTTGAGTCCATCAAAATATAAGAACTAACAAATTGGATTAAAGACTAGGATTAAAATTAGAGTCTTTAGACAAACCTAATTAATAAGTAACTAGGGATGACAAAAATTTATCCAATCCATTGGATTATTCAATATACAAATTATAAAAGACTTTTTGGGTGTTACCTATTAACACTCATTAACTTAATTGGGTATTAATGGATAATACTCATTAGAGACCAATAGCAAAATTGATAATTATGGATATTAACTGGTTAACCATTGAGTTTATCCACTAATATCACTACCACCATCGGGTTTATCAATTAATCTCACTATCACCATTGAGTTTATCAACTAATGCTACCACCATCACCATTGAGTTTATCAACTAATGCTACCACCATCACCCGCCACCGCCCATCGCCGCCACTTCCCACCCTCGCAACCGCCACTTATCGCCACCGCCACGGTCATTGGCAACCTCTAGCCGCCGCCACTTCCTACCTCCGGTAACCGTCACCTACCACACCGCCCCGCTGCCGTCGGCCACTGCCTCCCACAGCCTATCGCCACCACCGTTTGCCGCCCATCACCACCAACCTCCAGTCACCGCCTGCCACCCATCACGGCTACCACCATCACTGTATGCTCTTTACTTCAAAATAATAATAAATAAATACATAACTTGCTATTAGCAAGATTCGAACTTAGGTCAAGTTCCTTTATAGCAAAGCTTGCTACTATGGGTGCCAATTGGGTGTTATCAATGAAGTTTGGATAAAACCATTATCTACCCAATATAGTTAATGTATAGTTTTGATATTATCCCCATTAACCTTAATGGGTGTTATTGGATAATATCCAATTTTATCCATTAATAAATGAGTATTATCTGGATAATACCCAATAAGTAACATCATTTTTGTTTTGAGTATTACTCTCCTACATATATTATTTATGCCCATACGTATAGCCCAAACACGGGAGCACGCCTTTGGGACACAGCCGACCAAAATTCATGGATGATGTTGGTGCCCAGAGGTAGTGTGTGGCCACCCTATAAATCAAACACATCTGGTAGGTGTGGGAATTGTGTTCGATTTATAATGTGGCCACACTACCTCCGGGCACCAACACCATCCATGGACTTTGATCGGCTTGTGGGGCCTCGATGACCTAAGGTGTTGCGCGCCGGCTGTGGGCTACACGTAATGAAGCTCGGGCGTTACAAATGGCATCGAATGGGTCCCCCAAATGTGGGAACAAAGTGATGTGCGGGCCAAAGTGCTACATCACAGAAGGTGGGAGTCATCTTTTGATCCCCGTACGAGCCACCTCTTGATTCCTACATCGCCCCGGGTATGATTCGGTCTTGACGAGGACGTCAAGGATTTAAGTGGGGGAGATTGTAATACCCCATCCCACATCGGGTAGGTGTGTGAATTGTGTTCGATTTATAAGATGGCCACACACTACCTCTTGACACCAACATCATCCATGGACTTTTGGGTCGGTTTGTGGTGGGCCTAATGACCCAAGGTGCCGCTCTCGGTGGGGGTGTGTGGGCTACACGCGGACCGAGCTGGTCGAGGCGTTACATTAGTATTAAGTAATCATAACATACACACATAAACCTACCCAAACACACACACGCCAAAAACACACACACACAACTATAAGTTAAAACTTAATGTTCACAATATTTTCACCAACTTTTCACCTTTAATAAAAATTTGTGGGTCCTACTTTCAACAACGACCGAGATACTGTCCTAATTTTGACTTTTATCTTTTTTTTTACTCCTCAAATAAAAAGTGGCATTTGCAATGCTACACTATTTTTATCATATATATATATATATATATATCCATGATTAGTTTTTCATCTTTTTTTCCTTTAAAAAAATATATATATATAAAGTTGTCAAAATTCTATTATAGATTTTCATTGTTATGAGATAGAAAATAAATGTGCCTATTGATTTGGCACTAATAAATGATTATGTAAAAATAAAAAAAATAAAAAAAATCAAATACTTTATTAAAAAATTAAATACTTATATTCATTATTATTATATTTATGTTAAACTTTCAAATAAATTTCAAAAAAAATGGTTTAGCCTAGTGGTAGCAACTAAAGTAACCCCATATGAGTACGTTAAATAGTTGTTAACTAATCTCTACAATATATCGTGCTTTTGATGATTTTGCGACATTTCAAAATTTACGGCTACAAGTTTTATACAATTTCATCTTTGGTATATACGTAATCGTTTTTGTAATTATAACCGGCTGTAAAAATATTAAGATGAGTATGCTTGATTCTTACGAGAAGTTATTAGTGGCAACGAAATTCCAACCTAAGAACATTACCAATTCATATGTGAATGTGGAAAAAATTGAGTATCACCTAACACTTACACTTTTTTCGGGAAAAAAAAAACTTAATGCAAACGTAGATAAGAGTTGTCGATATGACACATCAATCATTTTTTTTCTTCATATTCTCGATAAGACTGTTAATTTTTCATATTCTAGTTGAAGATGTGAATACATACTAGTCAACAATTTTCATTTTAAAACTCATCTCACTAGTCACTCCCTTTTCTTTTCTTTTTTCATTTTTATCAAATTATATTTTAATGGTCATGCCACATAAAATTAAATTCACATGTGGATTGAATATGCTCTAAAGAAAGAGTCGTAGCTGACCAAGGTGGTTTATCCATGAGTTAATTGTGGGTCTGCCCCCTTAATTGTTAATTGCTGAAGTACCCTATTTATCTGATATGGTAATAAGGGATTTTTTATCAGATTAACCACTATCAAGCAAAGTGTAAAAGCCTTGCCTCTTTTCACTGTCATCTTTGTCTGATTCAAGCTGAGTTGCTCATTCCCTTCTTACTTTCTTTCGTCAGATTCCATTTTCAAGATGGAAGATAGGCTTCTTTCTCCTTATGTGAATTTGATTTTGAGGGAAATTTTTTATGCAAGCATCAAAATTTTCGATGCGAGCATTAGAGGTTGTGATGCAAGCACCAGAGTTTTTTGAGAAAGGTTTTCTCATCTCAACATTTCAAATTCTTAACCCTTTGGATGAAAAAAAAAAGGATTGGAGGCTCATAATCATGGCAATGCCCTATATTTACAAGATAGTCATGTATTAAAACTACGGTAGATTTAGTTACAGCTACTCGTGAGACATAGGATCTCTTGGTTCGTTGACGTCTGAACAAAGGGGTCGAAAGCTTCTGTGAAATATTTTGTTGCCTCTCGTCTTCTTTTTTCGACGAATTCTTCATTTGACGTCTAAAGTCCCCTCTACCCCCCAAGTACTTCCTCTTTCTCTTTGGCTCGCATACCTATCCATGCTCAACTGGAAAGGGAAATCCCTAAAAATGTATTTTAGCAGTTAAAAACAAATATAAAAGACCTAAGCGGTTGAAAATTCCTCAAAAGGGACCGCCCATATTTCTCCCTTTATCCCTAACATCAAATTTATGCATTAGAGGGGATAGAAATGGACTGGTTAGTTGGTTACCCGTCACTTTATAATGATATCATTTGGAATCCTCAAGTTTTTCTTAAAAAAATATTAATGCTACAATTATAGGGATCAAACTTATTACTTATAAGTCTCCAAAAACGTCCCTTAATAACAAGGAAAAAACTTAGATAAAACGGTATTACAAATATTTTTTTGTAAAACATATCATCTTTACTCGATTCACAATGTGTTGGTGAGTTGAGCTATAAGAGAATGAGACTTTATTTTACGAATTAAGATTCGTAAGACTATCTTAGAGAAGACTTGCTCTAATAACAAAGGTCGATTGCTATCATCCTTAGTATAAATTGTTTTTGCTCGAAGTTTTATTTTTCTATATTTGTGTTTTGTTAGTATTAGTTTTCTTAAGGCTTCTGGAAGTTGTCTATCATTTTCCTTTTATTATACTCCTTATGTTTTCAAAATATTATCTGGGTTGATCTGACACACTGTTTAAGAAAAACGAATTGACCGAATTATAAATATTTGTGAAATATGTGGTTTTCTTTAATTCCTTTGAGTATGTGACCATAATTAAAGTATAAAGAAAAAAGTAAGGGCAAAATGGTAAAAGTATTTTACTAAAAGGAAAAGTTTTTTAAAAAAGACAATTATTTAAGAACGGACGAAAAATGAAAGGGTAACAATAATTTGAAAACGGAGGGTGTATTGTATTTGAACTAACCAACCTGACTATGAAAAAAATCTTTTAACAATAATGGATTCGATGGCTAAAATGCTTGATAGGTAATTGAATAGGGTTATCCAAAGGCCGAGATTTAATTCTCTTAAAACATTTAACAGTTGAGATTCACCTTCACATTCATAGTTATCCATTTTTAACTTCCTATTTTTTCTCTTTCTATTACAAGTCACCCCCTACAATTAATATTATGATTAATATAATGTTTGGTCCCTGGACATGTCGAAAAATAATGTTTTTTTCCCCGGACAAAAAAACAATCGAAGGTGGTCCTTGGACATGTTTTTTTGGACCAATTTGTCCCCTCCCACAGTTAGCGTTAGTTTTGTTGTTTATTTTTTAATTGACCAGAATGCCCTTGGTCTAAACAAGCACATGATCTATATTCCAAGGGAGAAATGCTCACATGTCGAGGAGTATAAACTACCATCACCTGAAACAATTTTGTCCCTACATATCCCCCTCCCTCCCCTCTTCTCTTTTTATTGCTCCCTTCCTTCCAAAATACACACTCAGTCAACAATCACACACACACACATAGAAAGCAAAAGAGAAAGGGAGAGAGATGGGATCAGAGTTGATCTACAGGGGTCATGAGGCCTGACCCATGGTGGATGCCTACTCACCCAAGTCCAACAAACCATGGCTGTCCTTGATTCACCTTATTCATTTCGTCCTCCGTGAACAGCGCGTTGTCTTCTTCTTCATTAGCATTACAGTTGCCACCTTCGGCTTCACCGTCCTTCACTACTCCTCCCCCGCCTCTCCCCGCATCGCAATCTCTGAGGCATACTCGGTTTCTGATTTGATCAATTAGTTTAATAATCCACAACCAGTTTACCGTGCGGGGTTCGGGTCGTTCAACTCGAGGGATTCTACCAGAAACGAGGTCGTTGGTGGCCGGAATCGGAGAGAGAAGGGATAGAAACAGATTGTTGGTGCTTCTCTCACCGGATCTGGAGAGAGCGCTGGGCGGCAGCCAGATCTGGGCAGAATAAGTGTGAGATATGAAAGAGAGATGACAGAGGGGCGGAGATGACTCGGGTTCGGGTGACTTGGCAAAGCGGCTATGGCGTGAGAGGCAGAGGTGAAAGAAGGTCGAAGGTTGAAGATGGAATTTGGACCACACTTTTGTAATTTTGTCAAAGGTTGAAGATGAATTCTTTTTGAATTTGACACATTAACCCCCTATATTTTTAACATTTTGAAAAGAGCTCATATTAAACTTTTTAGTGAGGGTATTTTTGGCATTTGAAATAATATTTGATGAAAAATATAACGGTAATGGTGATAGGGTGAAATTGATCCAAAAAATCATGTCCAGGGACCACATTCGATTGTTTTAATGTCCGAGGACCAAATTATTATTTTATTCTTAATATTATGAGCAGTTATCCATTTTTCTTCTCCATATGTTTTATTTTCACAGTACAAAATCATACACTGTGATTAATCATCTGAACAGTCACCCCTTATAAAAGAATAATCCCTCAACTATCGCTGGAAGCAATATACCCCTTAACTGTAACATTTTGTTTTAAGTCGCACCTTCTATTTAGCCACTGTCATTTCAATTGACGAAATCATATATACTGGAAACGTGTCATAGGCACAGACATGAAGATCTACTCTATATTATAAAACAGCTAGGTAATTGACTAGTGCTATTTAGAGATTGAGGTTAAATTAATTATCTTAAAATATTTAACGGTTGAGATTCACCCTCACATTCACATGTGTGAGTAGTTTTAACTCCTAATTTTTTCTTTCCATATTACAAATCACTCCATACAATTAATATTATGAGCAGTTACCAATTTTTCTTCTCCATATGTTTTATCTTCACATTACAAAGTCACACCATGTGATTAATCTTCTAAACAGTTACCTCTTATAAACCATCAATCTCTCAACTATCACTTGAAGCGATGTATACCCCAACTGTAACATTTTTTTTAAATCGCACCTTCTATTTAGGTACTGTCATTTCAATTGATGAAATCAGATATACTAGTACCGTGCAATAGGCACGAGCATGAAGAGCTAGTATGGTTATAAAGATTGTGATCTTAAAGAGGCAAACTATATTAAATACGGTTAATTAGTTTTTTGATCATCGTACAAATTAGGGATAATCAATTTGACCAACAAACTTTTAATATAAAAAAGAGTAGGTCTTCTGTAAGACCATCTTACGGATCTTAATTCGTAAGACGAAACTCCACTCTTTCATAACTTAACCCACGAATACACGTGGGTCGAGTAAAGAGAATCCGTCTTACAAAATATATCCGTAAGACCGTCTTACCCAAGTTTTTACATATAAAAAATATGATCAATGTACTCATAATTTAGACACATGATCTGTTACGTACACATAGTTCACGTCAGCATCTCCGTTACCAATTTGAATATCCAGTTAACAGCATTGATCACATTTTACTGAAATGATGAATACGTTGATAACATTTAGGTTTAAATCTCAATTTGGTCACCCTACTTTCGGCCAAAAGTCACTAAGCTCACTCTACTTTTTTTTTTCTCAATTTAATCACTCTACTTGGACATAAATATCAAGTTCATCACTCCGTCCAATTATTTTGTTAGAAACCTTAAAAAAATTCTGAAAATCCA
The DNA here is from genome assembly GCA_013146195.2 of Codonopsis lanceolata. NCBI lineage: Eukaryota > Viridiplantae > Streptophyta > Magnoliopsida > Asterales > Campanulaceae > Codonopsis > Codonopsis lanceolata. The sequence continues at coordinate 87,476,989 of CM028380.1, forward strand.
AAAATACCCTTACTTACTAATATTTTTAACATACCTTTCAATCTTTCTCCCTCTCACCCGGCTGAAAACTCTCCCACACAAGCCCTTAAAATTTCAGGTAGCCGGAGGTGGAGCGAGAGAGAGGTTTCCAGATTTTCCCCAACTTAATTTGGGGAGCGATGATGAGACGAATAAGCGGCCCTAGTTTGATTTCTCTCCAAATCCAACCTCAACCATTTCAAATTAGCCTACTTCAATTTTCTGCTCGAAATCTTTGCTTGTCCCTCAAAAATGCCCCTCCGAATCGAATCACTTTCAGCCGACTAAAACCTAAGGCCAAAGAAACCCAAAGCCCCTATCCCCAAACAAACACCCAAGACGACGGAATCCCCATCGATTTCGTCAAAACCTTGGTCAAATTCAAGTCCAGGCACAACTTCATCCGTGTCTTAGAGGTTTCCAGAAAGGCCGACCACCCATTTGCAGGGTCAATACTCCTCTTGCTCAACGGCCCCGATAATACCCACAACATCTCTTTCCTTTTCAAATCATTCACCGAAACCTACTTCGAAATTTTCGCAACATTGCCCCCAATCTTACCCCCTGGACCCTTGGGTATTATCGAGTTTGGAACCGGATCGGCAGCTTGCTTAACTCACCAGAGAAGGAGACGAACTGACGAGGAGAAATTGGGTCCTGCTCTAGACTGTGCCGACCACCCATTTGCAGGATCAAGACTCCTCTTGCTCGATGGCCCCGGTAATATCCACAGCATCTCTTTCCTTTTCAAATCATTCATCGAAACCTACTTTGACTTTTTGCAACATTGCCCCCAATCTTACCCCCTGGACCCTTGGGTATTCTCGGGTTTGGAGTCGGATCGACAACTTGCTTAACTTGCCAAAGAAGGAGGGAGAACTGAGGAAGAGAGATTGGGTCCGGCTCTAGACTGCTTGGGGATAATTCGCCGGAGAAGATGAAGGTCGTTGTGGTTTAGGTATTTGGAAAAGGAGCTGGATTGTGGAGCAGAGAGATGGAAATGGGTGAAGGGTGTGAGAGAAAGAGAACTTGGGCAGCACTTGGTTTTTAGTTTTTATTTGTAAGGTTTGGTTTTTATTTTTTAGTTTGAACCCCCAACTTTTAACATTGAGAGTAAAACCCTTCAACTTAAAAGGGTATTTTGGTCTTTTCAATGATTTCCATCCAACATAATGGACAAAAATGACTCAGGTGACCTTATTGAATGTCGAACCTAAGTAGAGTGATTAAATTGAGGAAAAAAAAAGTAGAGTGAGCTGAATGACTTTTGGCCAAAAGTAGGGTGACCAAATTGAGATTTAAACCTAACATTTATATATTAAAAATTCGTTACTCAAATCAGTTACCCTCAATTTTGTATGATAGTTAAAAAAGTAATTAACCCTATTAAATAAAGCCAAATTTGCAAAATTTCATTATCAAGATATATTGATATTCAATGATAGAGAGACTCAAAGACAACAATGGCTATGGTTGTGGTAATTGATAGAGGACCGAGGCCGAGGTCATTCTTTTCTTAGAGACATTAGTAGTGCTCTCTCTGTTCACGAGCTTACCTAACTCCATTGTTTGTGTCCCCCTATAACTACAAACAAATAAAATTAAAAAACACTCTCGTGGAGCCAGTGGCGGACGCAGGAATTTTTTCAATCAGGTGCACAAATTTAATAAAGTTACAAATCATAATTGTCCCCTACGCGTTTTTATATTTTGAAATCGTTTAATTATATCATCATTTGTAACGTTCCTAAGAAAATATTTTTCAATAAATCATACAAGATAATCATTTATAAAGTGATCACAAATTTGGTTTTCGTTTAAAAAATTTCTCCATAATCACTAAAACCAAATTCCTTTAAATCAACCACAATTTGGAAATCTACACAAATAATTTTTTTTCTCATAAATCAACTACTTCAACCCCCAAATTAAAATGCTCTAATTTCAGATTAAATAAATTTACATTTCCTACCAAGATATTGAACACACAAATTTAGGAAATAAAATAATATTATCATAATATCAATATATCATCTATCACAAATTCATAAATCACAATTCACAACAATTACATAAATTAAATATTCAATTATGGTTATTCAAAATTATGATTATTTCAAATTAGGGCTATTTTAAAATAAGGGTTATTAATTTTTTTAAAAAAATTAAATCACAATTATAATTTGTTTTTTATTTAGGTGAGGGGCAAATTGTAGAAATTTGATTCAGGTGGGGGCAAAATGTACAATATAACATATTATTATTATTATTTTAAAAAAAATTCCTTCACCAAAAAAAACTCAAGTGGGGGCAACTACCCCCATACCCATTAACATGTGTCCGCCGTTGTGTGGAGCTATTAGGGTATCTTTAATGGTATGTTTATAGAGATTTATAAAGTTCCGATTCGAGTTATTGCTGAAGATTCATAGGGAATGAGTGGTTCAAAAAGAAATAAAAATAGGGCCCAAGATCCAAATATCTTTGTTGTAAAAGGAGTTTATCATTGTAAAGAAAAGTTCATAAAAATGAATTTCTTTGGCTCTGTTTGTTTTACGGAAAATGGCTTCTGAAAAACGTTTTCCTTATTTTTTAATGTTTAGTAACCTTAGAAAAATGTAGTCAGCGTAAAAACTTTCTTGAGTTAATGGAAATGAAACCTTCTTTTTCAGAAAATGACTTACGGATTTATTTTCCGTACGTCATTTTTCAAATGCTCGAGCATCCTTCCAACCCATTCCACAATTACTGAATTACATACACGCACAATTACACATATTCACTCAACAAATAAACTATCTAAAAATATAAATGAAGTTTGTGCACACTATTTATAAATTATAATTTTAATAAATACTTACTACGTTCTAAAATTAGTGTCAACTATATTATTTAGGGATATCCCAAACATTTTTAATTTTCTTTTTAATTTTTTTTATATCAATTATCAAAAAAATTATTTATATTTGTGAGATTAAAAAATGATTGATTTTATTGATTTGAACCCACTAATGATAAATTGATGGTTACTAAAGAAAAAATTACTTAAAGTTCAACATTATCTTATATTTAAGGGTTAGTATCACTTTTGGTACCCTAACTTTACTAGCTTATTGGTTTTGGTACCCTTTGTACTGGCTTCGTCAAAGTTCACCATAATCGTTTTCAATTATAATCAGATTACATACTTTATGTCAAATTTCTGTTAAAAACTAACGGCTGACCTGTTGTTAATGTCCAACTGTCATCATACATACCTTACATTTCCAATTATCATCAGATTACATACCTTTAGCCGTTAGCTTTTGACAGAAATTTGACGAAAGGTATTTAATCTGATGACAATTGAAAACGTACGTTATTATGAAATTTGATGAAGTCGGTATAAAAGGTACCAAAAGTAAAAAAACAAGTAAAGTTAGGGTACCAAAAGTAATATTAACTCTATATATAATATGAGCATTAATATTATAATATAATTTTTGTATTTTGTATATATATCGTTTTTTTGTAATATTTTCCGTTTGTTTGCCACAACCAAAAATATTTTTCAACATATTTTCAAAAGATTTACCAAACACCTTAAAATGAAATATTTTCATTTTCCGAAAATCATTTTTCGTGAAACAAACGGAGCCTTACTTTTGATGTAACGGATAATATGACACATAAAACTTAAAAAAAAAAAAAACTTTTTTAAAGTTTTTTTTCCTTACTTTTTTAAACGTTCACTATTTTGCTTAGTTTCCTCCAACTCATATGACGGCATTCCCAAGGTCTCTTTGCTTGGTTAGACGAGATTTTTGGATTAAATTGTAATTTAATCCTTGAACTTCCCTTTATTTCCTGTTTCAGTAATTGTACTTTTTCATCTTCTATTTTGGTCTTTTAACTCTATTTTTTGTGAGCAGTTAGTCCCTAAGCTCAAGGCCCTTAATATTTCCGTCAAAAATGAATTATTTGACAACTATCCCACATATTCTAATTACACCCATACTAAATTGTATACATGTTGAACCTCTTCCCTCCATTCTTACTTTTCTTTACTTCCTCTCCTTTACCAAATTTCCTACCAAAATATTTCTCTCAAACTCAAAACCTCACATCACATTATTGAAAAATATCATACATAGAGCCTAAAGAATAATTTAGACAAATAATTTAAGTATTCCTTCCACTTTTTCTGATTAAAATTTTAGTTTTATTATTTTTTTCAAACTTCCAGAAATGTTGTTCGTTCGTCGTGTGTAACTATGATTTGCCGCACATGCCACCTAATGTGCTCCAAATGTCTGTTGCATATACCTCCTTCTGTATACCATTACATGTCCGCACAAGCCTCCTTCTGTGCACCAAACACTGGCGCACATATCTTCTTCTGTGCACCAATACATGGTCGCACAAGCCTCCTTCTGTGCACCAAACATTGACCGCATAGTCCTTCTGTGCACCAAATTTTGGCCGCACATCCTGAGTATGTGCAACATATTATTGCCGCACAAAATGTTATAACCAATTTTGACGTGCAATTTTCTTATATTTAAGAATCAAAGACATTCCCTAAGGAGCATAGTGTTGTAGGTCCAGGTTCTACCAATAATATGATTATTCCGGTTCAAGATATTGTTTCAGTTCGGGAATCAAAGTCATTCGTTTAGACTTGTTATTTCCATTAGTGATATGTATTATATGTGTTTTTCGATGGTTTGTATTTTATTAATATTCGTCGAATGTTTTTTTAAGTATTTAGATTTGAAGGTTTTTTTAAAAAAAATTTGTAACGTAGGTTATACTAGTATCACTCGATCGCCATTCATTATGTAAATTTTCGAGAACATCAAAATATCAATGTAAAATACATAATCAACAAAAATAGGTCACGTGGACCACTAGGAATATTAGATATTATATAGTAAATCAAATCAAGTGTAAAATAGTAAAGGCTATGTGCACAGTTTGGCTGTGTGCACACGTTTGTTGCACCGAAAAGAGGATGTGCGGCCCATGTTTCATACACAGAAAGAAAGGTGTGCGACCCATTTGTAACAACCCGAGCCCGAGAGCCCAGCCCGCTACGTGTAGCCCACACACTGGCTCACTAAGCACGCAACACCTTGAGTTACCAGGCCTACCACAAGCCGACTCAAAATTCTATGGATGATGTTGGTGCCCAGTAGTATAGTGTGGCCATTATAAATTACACATAATTCCCACATCTACCCGATATGGGATGGGGGTATTACAATCTCCCTCACTTAAATCATTGACATCCTCATCAAGGCCGAATCGTACCCCGGACGATGTAGGATGCAAGAGGTGGCTCATACGTGGATCAAAAAGTGGCTCCCACCTCTTGCGGTGTAGCACTTTGGCCCGCACAACACTTTGTTCCCACATTTCCGGCGGGAACCTGGCTCTGATACCACTTGTAACGACCCAATCCCGAAAGATTAGTCTGTTACGTGTAGCCCACACACTGGCCCACTAAACACGTAACACCTTAGGTCACCAGGCCTACAAGCTGACCCAAAAGTCCATGGATGATGTTGGTGCTCAGAGGTAGTGTTTGACTGCCTTATAAACAAAATACAAGTCCCACATCTACCCCATGTGGGATGGGGGCATCACAATCTCCCTTACCTCGTCAAGGTCAAACTATACCCTAGGCGATACATGATTCAAGAGGTGGTTCGTACGAGGATCAAGAGGTGGTTCCCACCTCTCGCCGTGTAGCACTTTGGCCCTACTTTGTTCCTAGATTTCTGGTCGGGACCCGCTCTGATACCATCTGTAACGACCCGAGCCCGAGAACTCAGTCCGCTACGTGTAGCACACACTGGCACTAATCACGCAACACTTTGGGTGACTAGGCCTACTATAAGCCGACCCAAAAGTCCATGCATGATGTTGATACCCAGTAGTAGAGTGAGGTCACCTTATAAATTGCACACAATTCCTACACATACCTAATGTGGGATGGGGGTATTACACATGTTGCACAACAGTTTTTGTGTCTGACAGCCATAAGTTGCACAAGCATGGAAGTGTGTTGCAGCCATTAGTTGCACAACCCTTGTGGTGTACAACAAAAACAGGAAAGCACTGCGTATTTTCATAATTTCAACATTTTTGAACAATTTTCAAGCAAATTCTCAATTAGAACCCAAATTTTAACTAACTACAAACCCTAAACACTATCCTTTCGTTTTCCTCCCGTGCGTGACTTGTTTTCCTCCTTCTATGCGTTGGCTTTTCTCATACTTTGTGTGTTTTCCTTCTTTCTTCACTAACGTATTTGCTAGGTTGGTGAAGGTGGTTGGGTGTTAATTACATTAGTAGGGTGTAGATAGAATTGAGGAGTAGAATAGGATGAGTTTGGTGGAAAATTTTAAAGGGTAGAATAGGAAGTTCGGGTATGATATAGAGAGTAAGTTAGGAAAATTGGTTAAATGAGTGAATTGTAGATAGAATTGGGGTGTAGAGAGTATAAGTTGATGTGAGGTTAGCCTCCCCCTGCAAGATTTTTTTTTTGGATTGATGATTCATTAGGAGTATGATTACGACAATCCTAATTTTAAATGACCGGTTAAAAAAGAGCCACTTATGAGTATTCTAATTTGTGTACCAAATGAGGTGGCATTTTATGTGTCATATATTTGGCATCACTTTTAAATGGGAAGTGTACGTTGGAACCACAAAATCAGACCAAACCAAACCAAACCAAGACAGTTCGATTTCGGTTTCAAATATTGAAAAATCAGCTAGTTCGGTTCACGGTTTTTTTATATTGAACCTAACCAAATCGAACCAAACCAAACATGTATATTTTTATTTATTTATTATAATATATATATATATATATATATATATATATATATATATATATATATATATACATACACACATATACATATATACATATAATATAAAAGAGATCAGGCGGTTGGGAAAAACTAATTACCGACCATGATTCGTTTTTACCAAATACAATTACTGGCCAGTATTTAATCTCATAAATCTCAAATGTTTGTATTTATAACGGTTTTACAGTTATTATTAGTTTTAGAGTTATTGTTTATGGTTTTACAGTTTTACAGTTATTATTTTACAGTTAATTTATTTTCACATTATCTGCTTCATTTATCCCGTTTCTTTTCTGTTAACGTGCATAACTGAATCAATTTAATTTTAGTCCAATGATAAGTTTTGAATATTTGTATTTTAATTTTTTTCTTTTTAATTGTTATCGTAATTAACTTAATCAATTTAATTTTTTTTCGGCCTGCAATTTCGTATACAAATTTTAAAAAATTAAAAAAATCTTAAAATTTGTAATTTGAAATATTTATTTTTTTTCTTTTTAACTATTATCGTAATCAATTTAATTTTTTTCCGGTGTTTATTTGTTCGGCCCACAATTTTGTATACAAATTATTAATTAATCTCTCCGTTACGGGCAAAGAGGCCCTGTTTGAAAGTCAATTTTTTAAAGAAAATAATACTTTTAGAAGTTTGTTAATAATAAATTGATCTTTACGGTTTTACAAATATTTAATTGTAGTTTCTTAATTGATTACTATTGTAATCAACTTAATCTCAGTTTAATTTATGTCTGACTTAGATTTATTTATAATGAACAAAGTTATTGCATCTCATGGAATATTTGACAAAGTTATTAATTTAGTTTCCATTGTTATTAAGTAAGAACCCCCAGAAGAAGAAAACTGAGTTTTCGTTCAATAAAATTTTCTTTTCGTATTTTTACAGTAGTTACAATTAAAATATTTATTTCTTGGTTTTCTTATGAAATGAATATTGAAGTAAAATGTTTTATTTTGTTACGTATTTGAGTTTTCTCCACTTTTCGTTGTATAGTGTATATATATTCAACCCCTACGAATTATAAGTAAATATTAATTCATTTCCACATTAATTATCTACTTCATTTATTGATAAATTTTTGACGTGCCATCGGCACGAGCAGGAGTATTAGTTAGTTACTAAATCAAAACATATCTAGATTATTTGAGGACTTCTTTTTATTTCATTGTTTGTGTTTATTTGGGAATTTTTATTATGTTATTTATGATAATTTACTTTTAATAGGTTATTTTCTAACGTTTGATGTTAATTTCAAATTAAAATACTGATGAGCTCAAGATTTTCACTAATTTTTCCTTGAATTTCCTCTGATTTTGTGTTATTTTTTAGTTAATTATGCTTTGAAAATATTATTATTTGTGTAGTTGTATTTTAATGTGGGTTTCCAATGTTTAATCGAGTATTCAGGGTATTTAGCATGAAGTTCGAGGCAATTTCGGGTTTTAAAATTGAGTTACAAACCTTCCTATCAAAATCCGTTAGAGTTCTGAGGCAAAAGAGGGCTAACAGTGGCTGACTAGACCTAACAAAAGACCAAATTGCGAAGCTTGGTAGCACAAGGGCTACGACTCGTTTCTAGACAGCTTGGAGGCCTTAATTCAGAACTCCAGGGAAGGGATTAATTTAGACACTGGCTAGATAAAAAATATCACATATATTTTTAATCTTGATTTGATGTTGTCAAACCACTTCAGCGTAAAAGTCGATTTAATTGTTTTCTTTAGTTTGTTAACATTTTTAGTTTTTGATTCATTTTCTTTTGGCTCAAATATAATTAGTTAACACAATTTTGGTTTTTAGTTGGAGTGAAAATTATGCACATTCTCTGTGGGATCGATACTCGTACTTATCTACACTTTATTACTTGATATGACTGAGTATTCTTATTTGGGTTGCGTTTTGCGCACATTACTATTTGTATTGTTAGTATAATATTGGTTAAGTTGATTAACAAGAATTCATATAAACCACAAAACCGAACCAAACCAAATTAAACCAAGTGGTTCAGTTCGGTTCACTTCCAAATCTTATTCGGTTCTATTTGGTTTTAAAAAATTAATAAGGGTTGGTTAATTAGTAGTTTTGGCGTAAATCAAACCACGTACTCTCATATAATACCCTACTTTTTAACAACAATTTAACGTTAATATACATTTTAACGCTCAAGTATCTAATCAAATCCCACATAATGCCCTCCATTGAAAAGCGTCTCACATGTGTCCTTTAAATATTAAATAATTGTACAATATTACAAGTTCGAGCTTTGTGTATTTCTAAAAGTTTTAATATTAGTGTTGTCAAATCAAATTTACTTAGATCTTTATATCGCAAATTAATTTGTCATATTTTAATTAATAACGTGGATATTTCAAATCATCACCAACTTCACCATCCAACGACCCTAACACTAAAACTCGTAGGAATACCACAAGCTTGAGCTCATAACATGATCCTTTGCTTATTAAAATCATATCATACTTTTATGTTTTAGAGGGGTGGGTAGAGGGAACTAATGGGAATTCACTATTTTCATGATTTTTTTTCTTGCACAATGAAGAGAGGGCAAGAATGTTATTTCGTAGATTAAGTGGTTTTATTAAATTTTTAATAGGTTTCCTGTAATACCGTCTTACGGATTCTAAAGACGGAACCTATAATAGGAAGGAAAAGGGAGTTGCGTTCGAGTTGGGCATGGACAACCTGAATTGCAAAAACTACGGAGTATTCAATGCGAAATGGGTCGCGTTGTGAGTGGAAGCGGGCATGAAAGGGGGGAAATGGAGCGGGTTAGGATCATCCACAACGAATCACCCGTGCGTGGAGGGCTGGCGACGTGGTGAACGGATGGGGACATCACATTAATGAAATGTTTGAATAATTGCAACGCTGTCCTCCTTCTTTCAAATCTTGGTTCGTTGCCCCTTACTTTAAGAACTTGGTTATCGAAGTCCCTTTCAACCGAGACTTCTTAAAGGTTTGATCAATTTTATTTATAATGCAAAGTTCAAGTTTATGTTCAAAATGACACTTTTAATACCAAAAGAGACAATTTTAAATTTTAATGCCAAATGAAAATGTTTTAATTTATAATGTTAAGAGGTAGCGCTGTAATTTTTTAAAGCTATGGCGTAACGCTGTAATTTCCAAATTTATGACTCATTTAACATGAATACATCTGTTGGTTTTTGCCCTAATCATAACATGAAGGACTAAAGTGGAACCATTTCAAATCGAAAGTATTATGTGGAATTTGTTGAATATTTGGGGAAAGTTTAAACATTGATTTTGACATATTTTAGTTAAGGTTGTGGGGCAGTTGGCTTCACGTGGTGTTCGACTCAGTGCTGACACATTATAGTCAAGCCAAACACATACCTTTCGACTTAGTTCCTAAAAATGGCTCTTTTACACACACACACACACAGATAGATATATATATATATATATATATATATATATATATATATATATATATATATACACACCATACCTTCACTCCTCAATTTCGACAAGAAACTATTGAAATTAAATAAGGTAAACTAAACGAGAAGTAGAGAGGGAGAGATGGATTTCAACCTCAGCATTGGCAACAAGGTAAGGCTCTCTCTCTCTCTCTCTCTCTCTCTCTCTCTCTTATTTTCCTGGAAAAAAAAGGGTTGCACACATAATAGTAGTAAAATATTTATACTGTAAATCATTACATCCTTTTAGCTCTCCTGTTTCTTTGTTTCTTTCCTTAGTTTTCACCCTTATATATATATATATATATGCTGCAAGCTACAAACGAACTGAACTTCTGTTTTAAGGTTGATAATTAAGTTATGCAAAATTATTATGAAACCAACAAGTCAAAGTCCTCAATCCCCTGCGTTTTCTTAATTTTGGAATGATCTAACCTCTCACTAAAATAAGAAAAAAGATGAGAAAATGTAAATTATAAACACAATCACAACCCATAAAATTAACAAAGGAGTAGGTCTCCGAGACGTCTTACGGATCCTACTTTGTGAGACGGAATCGCGATGAGTTGATTCATGGATATCTGTGTTGCAGAAAATATTAATAAAATCATATTTTTTAAATTATTACAAAAACAAAGTGAGATAAATAACTATGGATCATATTAAAAAGGACAGTTGTATTAGTAGAAGGGAGTAGATAATAATAATAATAATAATAAGAAGAAGAATAATAATAATAAGTCAGATGGAGGATAGCCATACACCTGTCAAAACTCAAAATAATCTATCATTTTCGTTCCAGACACGTGATTCATGCACGCTTCCAAATGGAGTATAAATGTATAATACAGTAAGTTAATGCTTTGGTCACTCTCATTTTGCACCAAAATGTGGGTACTTTATGATGTGACATATTCTCATTGGTTTAACATTTTGTAGGTCATTACTAATGAGAGTGTACCATAAATAATAAATAGATATCAAATTTTTTGATACCTATAACTAAATCACCAGATTGGCCTAACAGTATAATACAGTTAATTTGGAATCAATGAAGAGATAGATCCAGAGCGGTGGATCCTTTCATAAAAGGTTGTAATCTCTGTCTAATCAATCCAACAATTTAATTTTTGGGAGAGTCTATTTCAACTGCAAAATTTACTTATTCAAAAAAGAAGAAAAAAAATTCTAACCCGAGAATGGGCTTAAGCACGAAAACATGACCCATCACATGTTGATTTACCTATGTCGGTAACGCAAAAACTTAGAAAGACGGTCTTACGGGTATTACTGTAAGACGGATATCCTTGATCCAACTCACTATGCGTTGGCCGACTGTGGTGTAAGATACTGGATCTCCGTTCTACAGAAACGCTCAATGGACAACGAAAACTTCTGCAATCATGCCTTAGAAAACACGCTTTTTTTAATAAAAGATCAGCTATATATCTTGTTCCATATCTTTTGCATAAGGACAAGAAGAAATCCATGAAGCAGAAGCAGTCCATGCTACTATGCTGCAAGGTCTACATCTCCGAGACACGAAACAAAGAAGTAGTCGACTCCATTGCACGGGCAGCTAAACTTGATCCAGAAACCGTAATCGTTAACAAGTTCAGCGACCTTGATTACAATCGCATTTGTTACACTCTTGTATCATATGTTGCTCATGATGCCACTGGGTGTCCAATTTACAGCCCCTTGCACCAAACTGTGCTAGCTATGGCTGAAGCTGCTTATGCAGCCATCAATCTTGAGCTGCACTATGGGGCACACCCTCGGCTTGGGGTCGTGGATGACATTGTTTGCCACCCATTGGCTCGAGCTTCATTAGATGAAGCAGCTTGGCTTGCTCGAACATTAGCAGCAGCTATTGCCAGCCGATTTGAAGGTAGAAAAGAACAGGTAGATTTATATTTTCTTCTTGTTGATAATATACGCTCATTTCTGTATGTTTTGATTCTCTGCAGTGCCAGCATACCTGTATGATGCTGCACACCCCACGGGGAAGGCATTGGACATCATCAGGCGTGAGCTGGGCTATTACCGGCCTAATTCAATGGGAACCCAATGGGCTGGTTGGCCACAGCCGGAAACTCTCCCTGAAATCCCCAACGAAGGCCCAACAGTAGCTCATCCGGCCAGAGGCATTACGATGATCGGTGCACGCCCATGGGTGGCAACGTACAACATACCAATTATGTCAACCGATGTCTCGGCTGCTAGAAGGATTGCTCAGAAGGTGAGTGCAAGAGGTGGTGGTCTACCTACTGTGCAAACACTGGGCCTGGTTCATGGTGAGGACTCCACTGAGATTGCTTGCATGCTGTTGGAGCCTAACAGAGTCGGAGTAGATCGGGTTCAGAACCGGGTTGAGATGCTGGCTACCGAAGAAGGGCTGGACGTGGAAAAGGGGTATTACACAGATGTCTCACCGGAGATGATCATTGAAAGATACGAAAAACTAACATCTGCAGGGTCAGATTAACTCAACGAAGCTCGTTGGTCACTGTATGATGATGCATCAACACTTATCACTACTACTTGACAACCACCCTATTCCTGTAAAGAAATTTCAAACAAAAAATAAAATGACCTGCCCTTCGTTCCCCCAACATCCAAATGGTACTATGATGGAGCCGTGTGTGGGGGATGGACTTTGTGATAGCGCAGAAGTGCGTTCTCGTATGCAAACATATTCAAACTATCCATTCTCAACTTCTGAGTTCGTCTATGCACTCATTCAAACTTTCTATTTCTCGACTTCTGCCTTCTTATATGCAAACATATGTGAACCCGAGACCTTAGTTAAACTAGAATAACCCCCTTACCATATCTATGTGCTGCTTATTGGTAACATTACTACTTCTGTGACACATAGAAGAACAATATGGGCAGCACCTACAAAAATAAAAACAAGAGCAAGCTTCATGACATTAGATGTTAGCTTTTGCACACATATCATGTGAACTTGAACTTGCTCTCTAGGATGCAACCATCTTCAAAACTGACACTCCAGAGTCTATTTCTGACATCGAAACTGACAGTCCGTTGGTGAAGACTATACTAAAAGGACTGAAGTAAAACTATGATAAATCTGGAATTTACAAAATGACATTTTCATTTCATCGGAAGAAAAATCACAACAATTTACAACTTCCTTTTGTGATCTATCAAAAGATGTACATTTGTGTAAAATCAACTCTCACCTTCGGGAGGATGAACACAACTTGCTTCAGATTGTTTCTCATACAGGCTCTTGCAACTTCAACAAACAAAGATCATAATTGTGAACAGAAACTGCCCCATACCTGAGCTCCTACTAGAAAGATAATTGAAATCAAAAGCCAGAGTTGCTGCATAATTCTTAAGTTGGACAGTGCTTGCTTCGAGATTCTTCTGACAACAATTCCACAAACAGTTTATCCAACCTCTTGGCACCAGGACCAGGCCTAAAGACTGAAGCGTCTCCTTGTACGGAACAAGGGTCTGCCCCATTATCTGAGCTCCCTATACACCATGCTCCTGGTGCAAACCGATTTGTGCGGCCAAGCAGTTCCTTGTCAATCTTGTCCAAAACAGGATCATCTTTGGGAAACTTCCGAGCAAATGGGGCACTACTATTGACCATTTTATCAAAGTCTTTGATTGTCAAGGAACGAGGGTGTTGTTTTGGAGGAGTGTCCCATGCAATGTAATGAAGGTCGTGACTTGTTGCAGTGTCGCGGAACTCTTCTGTGTTGCATATAACAGTGTGAAAATAGCCCTCGGGAGAGGAGACAAAATTTGCATAGTACATTAGAATAGTTCGTGGAAGGTTATCCCATCCCCATATACAGTATTCCACAAAGGAGCGAGTTAGCATTACCCATGCCGAACCTGAACAGGTCAAACTAGAGTTTAAACGAGCGTTTGTAAATAAAGATGGTCTTGTACATGGATATATGGTTCTTCGAATAGATGAGCTGTCTTACCAGTATACAACTTAAAGGAGGTAGGAAGTGATCGTCGTTGAGAAGTTGAAGCGAGGTCTGATTTCTTGGACAAGTAAAGACCTGGGTCAACAATGATTGGTTTTGCCCTCTGGTTCCTGCAAATATAGGTCAATACTTGTTATAGCAGACTCTTACTCAATATGCAAGGAAAACACATGTTGGCATATTCACAGTGGATTTCTACTCACAGTTTCCACCCAGAAAGCTTTGTATGTTCAATGAAGTTGAGAGTTCTTGACAAATTGGACAAAACATGAAGCAAATCTGCACAATTGGGACACAAATAAGATACTCTCTAATTTGTCAACAAAATCCACCTCAACTCTCTTAAATAATCTGTCAGAGGAAGGTGCAAAACCACATGAAAGGTGGATCAAACGCGAAGAAATATTAGTTATTGGGGCTCACCCAGAAACCCTGGGATCTTCTGCTAATCAAAGAGGAGCAGAGACAATTTGATAACCACTTTTGAGTGACCGAAAGATCAAGTTGTTTGTCGAGGTGTTTAGAGATAGGAGGGATTCCTTCGAAAGTACTCATTTGGGGCTACCTTCAAGTCTATCTTCTAAAAAATTAGACAGATATACTTTATGACCACAAAATTAGCATGCACGTAATCCATACGTACGCGTATACTACCAACTCTTGGGAATTTCCATAGTTTTGTTTTTCCTTTCAGTCAGCTTGCTTCTTTATTAAACTGAGCATTTCAATTTGATGGTATTGCATCCATGCTTTCGAAAGCTATCAGAGATGGAGTTAGAGAACTTCAAGGATTGTGGGTTAAAGGTACAAGTATTCATCAAAGGACAAAAAATAATAATGAGAAATCAATACATTGTAGCCTGCCCTGTTATTTCATATTGCTGTTCCATATTTGTGGAAGCATGGAGAAAAAAGCTTAATAAGGCTCCATTTTTTCATGGAAATGATCATTATGGAAAAAAAATTCCAGATTTTGCACTGATTGGTGGTCTCAGGGAAGTGAGTCAACCGAAAAATTGTTTTGCAAGTCAACAGAAAATCACCCCTTCTCCTAAGGAAGATGACTTTCGGGTTTGAACTCCATAAGTCATTTTCCAGAATATGAATAACTCATGATATTGCATGATTACATCTAGTCAACCAAATAGGAATCTTTCCTCTTCCTCTTCCACTTTTGTCTTCAACTACCTCTTTCGAAAGCTAGTATCTTTGTTTGCATCACCACAAAAACCATTTTCAAATATTTTTGGTCAAATTCTCAATGTGCTAGCCAAACATAGTAGAATTGGGTATATACATGAAAATGACTTCTAGAAATCATTTCTACAACTAAATGGAGTCTAAGCTTCAAAGACATTTTCTTTTTGATGGGATGACCAATGATTTTATAACAAGGTGGCTTGACACAACTCAAGGTCTGCTATTTTTTTCAAGATGGTGTTCTGCGAGTGATAGACTTAGAAAGTACAGTACATCCCTTCGTGAAAGTGACCTTCGCGTTTTTTCCAAAAAGGAAGGGGTGCACTACAAAAACATCACCACTACCAAGTATGGTTGCTGTAGAGATGGGTGGAGCTGAGGTTAGAGTGAGTTTCAAGAATGGAAGAGTTTAAGCAAAAGTAAACAAGGTTCTTCGCAGTTTATTCAATTTATGCTAGGATAATGAGTATATGATTTTGGCATCACTCGTACATTTAGCCCTCTCCTTGAGATTCCTCCTAATCTGTACAGAATTTTCAAGGTAAGGAATGATGTAGTTGCTGAATTATTTCATGTTCCAAGGGCATCTTGAGTTGGGTCATGGGTGCCTCAGTATTAGAGGTGTTACTAGCTTGGCGATGGACATGTGAAAGGGACTAGCTAGGATCCATGCCAATGGTCACTTTCTCAGCAGGATCACTTCCCATCATATGTTCTTATACGGGTAATGCTACATGCACCTAATAAGTACTTATCTAGTAAACTGGAATATAGTCAGAACTGGGATTAGGGGTGGCGGTTTGGGAGTTAAAAATATTTGGAACTTCAATAGAGCCTTGCTGGGGAAATGGCAGTGGAGATGTATGGTGGAGAGAGAAGCGATGTGGAGGAGACTAGTAGCTGAGAAGTATGGTGTTGGGAGTCATCTTTGGTACCCGAAGGAAGTTTCGGGCCTCAAGGAGTGGGGTCTAGAAGGGGATTATAAAAATGGGGGTCTTTTTCAAGCGGCATATAACATTTGAGGTAGGTAAAGGTAATAAGGTCGGATTCTGGAAAGATGTATGGTATGGAGATGCGAAGTTAAAGGATCGATTCCTGAGATTATTTGATCTTGCTGTTAATGAGGAGGAATTGGTTAATTCTATAGTGGTTAATCATAACGAAAAAGATGTGTGGACTCCGTTGTTCAGAAGAGAGCTTGCAAGATTGGGAATCAGATGTTTGAGTTGCTCTATGGATTCAAGAGAAGAGCGGAGGAGGAGGATAGAGTGGAGTGGGCTGAATCTAAGGGCAGAATTTTTTCGGTTTGATCCTTTTATTCCTCCCTAGAAGGATTACCCCCTTGTTTCCCATGGAAGGCGATTTGGGGGACCTTGGCTCCGAGGAGAGTCGCTTTCTTCACGTGGGAAGCTGTGCGGGAGGTCATTTTGACGGGTGATAATTTGAGAGCACACGGGAGAGTTGTAGTGAATAGGTGCTTTTTGTGTAAGCAAGAGGAAGAGACAGTGAATCACCTTCTTCATTGCCCGGTTACGAGGGAATTGGGGAACATAGTGTTTAGCATGGCCGGAGTCTCGTGGGTTATGCCTAGTTCAGTGAGTCAACTTCTACTAGGCTGGTCAGTTTATAAGCGTAGAAGGAAAAATAAATGCAGGATTACTGCTCCGCTCGCGATTTGGTGGAACATATGGTTAGAGGAAAAGGGTTTTCGACAATATTGAAGCGGATGTCGACCACCTCAAGAAGTTTGTTTTACAATCTATTGGGTTGTGGTGCTTACATTTAAATCTTTCAGTGGGGGAATCTTATGTTTGTATCTCGGATACTTTAATAGGTCTTTAGAGTGACGGAATCTTGTATATATCCCATGTACAAGGATGCGTCTCCTTTTTAGATGCCTTTCTATTGAAATTTCTTATTTATCAAAAAAGTACTTATTTTGTGCAAAAAATGATGAAGGGCGTTCGTGTCATCTTATTTTCTCATATTGTGGGCCTCACTATGGATTAAAAAGTGGAGCGAACAAGATGCCACATAGAATGTTTCATCATTTTGTACACAAAATTAGGTAATCATTAGGTGCATGTAGCATTACTCTTCTTATGCGTGGATACAGTGAGTGGCACTGGGAGTTTCCTTGGAAACCAATTTGGAAATAAGAAGGGCCTTGGAAGGAGTTATTTTTCTGTCAGATGTGCCTCTATGAGTTAGGGAAGACAACTCCAAAAATTAAATGGCATGTGGAAAGCTGATTGCAGTGCAGTTAATCACCTTCTTCCTTGCAGAAATCTATAATCTATAGGTACCGTAGGTGATGCTTTCTAAGTTTTTTGAGGTGTATTTCCGGATTTTGTGATAGGTGTCTTCAGTTGTAGGAAGTAGGGATATCAACAGCCAACAGGTTGGCTTTCGGTCATGTTCATTATTTCACATACATACGCAAGGCCGACCCTCCTTAAAGGCCAATGAGGCCTAGGCCTTGGGCCCCGTAACATTTAGCGATTTTCATGACCCCGAAAATTTATACTCAATTTCGTCCCAAAATTGTTGTCCTACTTTTCTTTTTCTTCCATCCCAAAATAATTGTCTTGTTTGAAACTTTCCTATATAACTCTAAGACAATACTTAATAATCAAGTCAATTGTTTTTCCTTAATCTGTGTCGGGTCAAACAAGACAATAATTTTGGGACGAATGGAGTATATACCAATATACCATAAAATGAAAAAACATTATTTCATCCAAAAATTCCAACTGGCCCAATGACCCCATCTATTTAGTCTTTCTCGGTACTGTTTTTTATTTTTCTTTCACAACAAAATTCGTTTTTAGTTTATATTGTAAAACATTTATAACCATAAATAAACTCTTAATTTGCATGGGTTTCTCTTCTCTTCTCCCTTACCTCTTACATTTTTGATTTTTCATTCCGCACCACCCCCCCTATTTTCTTAGGGTAGCCGGTAATTCTATTGCACCGCAGCAACGGCCAGGATGGTGATTCTCCACCACGCCAATTCTATTGCAGTGGCCGATAAGTTTTCTTCTTTTTCTTTTCATAATTTATAAAATTTCTTTCAATTTCTTCCATATTCTTGTTGTTTTAAGTCTGTAGAAGTGTTATGCCCTTGATTGTAAAATGAAGTGTTTTGTTTATTATCTTTTATATTTGTTTCTTTAATTTTTTTAAAAATAGAAACAAATTATGCTACAAACCGGAAGGCCCCGCCCGGCATAACCGACCTAGGGCCCCAAATTTCAGAGGGCCGGTCATGTACACACGCACCCCCTAAATCCGCTACCTCCCATCCTTAAGCCCAAACAAGTCCAAAGGGTAAAAACACAACTTGTTTCAATAAGAACTAGAGGCCCAACTTCCTGATTTTCGAATTTGAATTAACAATTTGAACATGGAATGGAAGCCCTATCCAGTACTACTACTAATATACAGGTATATTATTTTATTAAATCAAGGGAAAGAAAGTCAATAGGCACTTATTCAGGTCATATTCAGAAAGGGTTAGACCATTTCGAATCATATTCCACCAGTCAGGTTTTAAAAAAGACCCCCTAAACTTAGACCATTAGGGTTGGGTTGGGTAGTCGGGCTCAGGGGTTGGAGTATTTTGCCATCCCTAGTTGGAAGACAAAGGGACATTTGCGATTCTGGATTGGTCAACAGTACCATAACGATGCAGAATGCCCGCACAAGCATAATGGGATTGGATTTAACTTATAACTAGTTATGCTATTCTAACATTTAGGAATACACTGGGTTGAAATTCTTTAATTAGGGGATTATGAGTATTTAAACTTAGACCATTGGGGTTGGGTAATTGGGTTTGGGTCAGGTTAGTGTATTTCACCATCCCTAGTTGATAAGCAAAAGGACATTTGCAATTCTGAATTGGTCAACAGCCCCATAATGATGCTGAATGCACACACAAGCATAATGTGATTGGATTTTGAAATTTACTTATTACTGGTTATGTTATACTAACATTTAGGAATACAGTGGATTGAAATTCTTCGATTAGGGGATCATACTTATTTTAAGTTATTCTACTCCAAATAGGATTTTTTTTTTAATAAGTAAAGGAGTTGTAATAAATAGGATTATTGTTAGAGTTATCCTAGGCTAATTATATGATGTAGGATCATACGGTAATGATATTTAGTCCAAGTCCAAGTAGAATGGGGATCTCTTTAGTATTGTAAATATGGATGTAAGTGCACATCATTTAATCATCCGGAGTTGATAATGACAATTGTGAGCTTGTGTGTGTTTTGGTGATCCCTTGCGAGCTCCTCTTTTCTCTTTCTTTCTTTTTCCCACCTGTTCCTCTCTCTGCACTCATAAGACAAGCCTCTGTACATTGTCCTACATGACTTAAAGTCTTCAGCAATTGCATTTAGGGGAAGACCAATGCGGCACTTTTGACTATGCGGAGGGTCAAATTTACAACAAAAGCAAGGGCACACCTTAAGAGTTTCATCTGTACATTGCAGCAGTTACATTTTCTATCAGGATGAATCCCAGACCCACCCCGTAAGTCCCTCGACCTTAGTGTTTGATATCTCAGCTAAAGTAGTCAACCTTACTACCATATGCCCATTTCATCTCAATTTTCATAGTCGCGGTTTGTTGCATTTTACTTCAACACTACAATTATCAAAAGATTTGGCTTTGAGTTCCGGTGACCCCCAACGAAAATATCCACTATGGGAAGCTAGGACTGGAATTCAACTATCACTAGCTGTCTCACCTAAATCAGGACCCCATAACCAAGACTATCAAGATAAGTGTAAACCTAATTGTGCACTCTATCACATGATTATCAATATTTTGGCAACATATTTACTACCGAAACAGTTAAATTCTCTATGTATATGGAAATGTTTAGAGACATGGAACTACATTTAAACAAATTTGGGAGATCATTATTTGGAATTCATCTTTTCAACTTCCTTTTTTCCCATTCTGAAGGTAAAGGATTGGGAGCTCTCCTTGATGCTATGTTGTAAATCTCTGAAGTAATAAAACTTCAAAGCAAATTGTATAACAATAAATAACACTAAGAAACTGAGAACTGCAGTGAAATGATGGTAGGCGAAACAAACAAAATCAAGCAACTAAAATGGAAGAGGAAGCAGCACTGACCATCTTGAGTCACAAGTGGATAGTCTGAAGCACTGAGGTTTATAAACCAGTCCCAATTCAAGCTCTCTTTCAACAAAATTGCAATTGCTTGAAGGGTAGATGCAATCATCGTAGGGCCCTTATACGTCACCAAATTTGACTGTGCCATCACGCGGACATTCTCCACTTCACGAAAAGTTGGATCATTCTTCACCGACATAGTCAAATCCAACCTTTCACGTGGTGGAGCCTCAAGATCCATATGCAAAATATACTGGTTTCTAGGATGATACACAGCATGTAAGGTTCTCATCATTCTTAGACTATCACCTTTAGTACCCGAAATAAGGTAAGCTAATCTAGGTGCTTCTGTTTCCGAAACACTATAATTGTCAAAAGATTCCTTCAAATCCGATTCTACGAAATTCCCACTTGAGTCCTCTGTTCTTGCAAATGAAATGACATCAAATTGCAATGAATCCCGACCATAGGAAGTCGAATATAACCCAAAAATAGCTGCCATAAATAGAGAAATCCATACAAGCAGACTCGCAAAAAACGGAATTATCCACCTTCTATCACTATATACCCTTCCTGAATAGAAACTCGCATTTTTCTTGAAGCTCTTATCAAATATTGACATCTAGGTCTCCCTGCACTATACGGAGGCTCCAATTTCAGCCAAGAACCAGCCACTAGAAGTTCCAAAGGCAACAAAAAGAACCGAGCTTTTGCGAAAGAATGACCTAATGAGGTCTCAAAGGCACCATGAAAAAATCATTTGGAGCAATGCAAGCTCAATTATCACTGTTTAGAGTTGCTCAAAATTGCCCCAATATGACACAACACAAAAGGAATCAAATTTATGGATAGAATCTACAATAATGAGGCAGTAAGAAAGAAAAACACAAATACCCACACAATGGATCAAGTAATCATAGATGAAAGAAACCCGAAAGGGGAAATTACAAGACCGAACCTTCAAAAGTAAAAAGTTTGAGTTTTTCCCAGAAATCGAAAACAAATTTTCTGTCCAAAATTGGTCTCCCTTGACTGACAGCAGATCCAATCAATCACTCAAGAAACTCAATAACACACACACACGCACACACACAAATGGCAGAAAGAGATAGTAATAAAGAGCTTAATCAATCAAGCTTAAACAAGTTAAACAGAGTAGTGAAATAAAATTGATGCAAGAAAATAAAATTCGGGGGGTTAAAGTAATTTAAGCAAAAAGATTAGTCGGAAAAAAAAAACTTGGAAGGGAAGATTGAAATGCTTACTCAAAATGGGAAAAAGTGTCAAATTTGTAGAGAGAGAAAAAGGGAAGTTGCTCCTCTTAAGATTCAGACAGGGAACAGGAAGAGTGACATTACGGCAAGGAGAGAGAGAGAGAATTAAAGGAGATAAATGGACCGTACAGATAGCTTAGCAAGATTTATGGGGGTGTTTAACTACAATATCTTTCCAAATCTGGTTTATATAGCAGAATGCAGATGATGGTTGAGAATTATTTATTTATTTATTATTATTTTATTAGAGTATAAAATTCCATTAATTTTTGGGTAGAGTAGAGATTTGGGACTCTTTTTGACTACTATTTCCAACTGGTTCAATGTTGTTCCGTTTAAGGGTTTTTCAACTTGTTTTAATTGATTTTAATTTTGTCCATGTATAAATAACGGATGGACATAAATAACGAGCTCCTAAGGGAGTGGCCCAGTGGTAGATATGAGGCTTCACAAAGTGTGAGATCTCAGGTTCGAACCCAGTGGTAGATATGGGGCTTCACAAAGTGTGGGAGTGGCCCAGTGGTAGATATGAGGCTTCACAAAGTGTGAGATGTTCGAACCCAGTGGTAGATATGGGGCTTCACAAAGTGTGAGGTCTCAGGTTCGATCCTTTCCATACCCCCTTAGATGAAAAAAAATATATATAAATAACGGTCTGGATTAGGTATGAAAATACAACCTAAAACCCACTAACCCACTTAATCTGACTTGAAAATTGTTCGACTCAACCCGACCCGTTAATGTTGGGTTGGGTTAAAGCGGACCTGTTAATTTGATTCGGGTTAATACGGGTCAAACATGTTATCCATTTCGATCCGTTATTTTTTGTTATATAAATATAAGTTTTTTTATAGAAAATTACGGGTCGAATGGGGTCGACCCGTTCTAATACATTACCCATTTCGACCCATTTAATTTTGGGTTATGTCAGGTCACGACTCATTTTGATCTGATATCTATTTCGACCCGACCCAACACACATAATCGACAGTCGTAATTGGAATATTTACAATAGAGTTGGTTTGTTTGCCTTTTAATTTGTTCCGCTGAATCAAATAAACAAGATTCTTATGTATGAATGGAGGAAGTGTGGAATATCAAAACAAGTTCGACCTTAGTGTGGAACGAAGATAATGTTTTTTAATGATAAAAATGAGATTGATATCATGTTTATGAAAACAAAAAAGCGTTGCAAATGTTGTTAGCTTATAAGTCTTAGAATTGCACTACTTGTTTTTGGATCATACGGATAATATAAGTACGGCTCTCATCAAGAGCATCTTCAATAGTCCATTCTTAGTCAATTTTTATCTAAGTTAAGAATTGGTTGCCATTTGAGAGAATTTTTGGAGTTGTCTTATACTCAATTTTTTTAGTTAATTCCCAAATAAGAATTGAGCAAGGATAACCACACACCCCAAAATCGTATTTCTACAACCCACTTGCAAATATTACACAAATGCCATAGAGTGAAAAGACATAAAAACCGACCTCCTACGCTCTGATATTGTTCGGTCATGGAGTGATGAAATGTCCAAGATTAGTTCGGCCACCATGAGTCGAAATGGTTGAGGTTGGTTCGGCCACCATGACTCGAACACTCTTATTTGTATTCGACCGGTGTGAGATGCCTTGATCAGAGATGGGATTTGCAAGTGGCCGACGATGAAGAAGATGTTCGGACTGAAGGGACGCAGAACGGAGGTGAGAAGGCGAGGGATGTAGAACGAAAGGAGGAAGACGAACAGAGGTGGAAAGTCGTGGGATGCAGAACGGAGGGAGGAAGACAAATGCGAGGGACGCGAGGGATGTGAAACGCGAGGGAGACGAAGGTGTTGCTGGACTGAGGAGGAAGACGATGTAGAGAAATGTGGGAAGGGTAAAATTGGTAATTAGGTGGGGGTGTAGAGTGAGATGTGGGAAAGGAATGGGGTGTAGAAATAAATGGGGTATAGAAATAAGAAATGGTAAGTCTCATGTAAGACCGTCTTACGGATCTTTATTCGTAAGACGGAGCTTCATTCTCTCACAACTTAACCCACCAACACATAATGAGTTAAGTAAGAAGAATCCGTCTTACAAAAAATATCTGTAAGAATGTCCTACACAAATTTTTACCAATAAAAATCATTATTAATTTATATTCCATATGTAGTACTCAAAGAGTCAATATTTAAAAAGTTAAATAATTAGGAGGTATATATATATATATATATATATATATATATATATATATATATATAATCCTTTAGAATTGACGATGTTCTATCACATGGCTATTCAACAAAATACCAAGGATTGAAGAACCAAAAGGATGCCTAATAAACTTCTAGGCAAAGGGACTAAATCGACCAATTTGTAGAATTTAGATATAATATTACGAGGTCAAACTTGTGGTGTTCCTACAAGTATTAGTGTTAGTACCGTCATATCTAACTTAGATTTCTACACTGATAGATCAAATTTGTCATTTTCTAAGTACTGACATGAACATTAATTCCAAATCATCATCAACTTACCATTCAACGAATTTAATACTATAGGCTATAGTTAATAAAAATACTAAAGTTTGAGTTCGTAATATCATTTGCCTTTAAATTTTGTCATATATAAATTGTATATAAATAATCTATGTCCTTAGATCATCTCCAACCATTTTATTCTTAACACTAATTCTTAGCTGGGTCCCATTACCACTTACATATTTTAAAAATGTTTTTTTTCTTCTAAATTTTCTCTCTCCAATGGTTTGCATTCTTCCTCAATTCTTACACGAGTCTCACTACCAAATCATCTACTTTACTTACACAACTTTTTTATTTTTATACTTTTCAAACAAATTAATTAATCCATATATTTTTTATAAATAAATTAAATCGTTTTTAATTTTAATGAATATATTGTAATTTTAAATACTACAACATTTATAAATAAAATAATTTAATTAATTTATAGTTTTAATTGTAATATTAAAAACCAAATTAATTAATTTGTATATTTTTTATAAATAAATTAAATCATTTTTAATTTTAATGAATATATTGTAATTTTAAATATTATTTATAAATAAAATAATTGAATTAGTTTATATTTTTAATTGTAATATTAAAAACCTTTTTCAAATTGGGATCACAACAAAAATTTGGTGCAACACAACCAAAGCAAATATTTTTAAATAGCCAACTGTTTTAAAAGAAAAAAAACAAAATTCAAGTTTTTTTTGAAAGTGACAGAAATGTGGACCCACAGTAAAATACCCGTTCACTCTCTTTTATGGAGAGTGAGATGCATGCACCAATTGCAAGGCAGTGGTAGGGGTGAGCAGAACCCGTCAATACCCCATCAAGCTCAAGACCCATGGAGCCCAGGTGCCCATGAGCACTACATAGTACTGGGCTTTAGATGAGTCAAATGCCCGTGGTCTCGGGCTTTACTGGGCCTTCAACTGCTCCCTGCCCGTTATGCCCGGCCCGACCCGTCATCTTCTATGATAACTTTTTAAATTTTTTTAATTATAAATATTTGATCAAATCCTATATATTTAATTTATGTGTATTATACTATTACTATATTTATATATTATAAGTTATAAATTATAATCTATAAATATAGTAATAGTATAATACACTTCAACTAATAAAGCTATTGCTAAAAATAAAAACCTAAAAGTCAAACCCTATTATTTTAATAATTAATTACTCAATCATCTATACATCTATTGATATTCTATTCTCAATCTCATCACATGCAAGATTAAAATTTGACATCGGTAATGTCGAGTTATATGAATCTGTTTATTACATACTAAATTTATATTTTAACTTAGTTGCTTCTCTTCCTTTTCTTTCACTTTAACTGTGTTTTATTTCAAATTTGCAAGTATAATAGTTTGAAAAAAAAAAAGTTAATGGCAATGAATTGATGGGCTGAAAGCTGAGACCCAAAGTTTGAATGAGAAAACAATAAAATTATTTAAAAACATAAACAAATGGGCTGAAGCCCGTGCCTGCCCGTGCCCGTCTAATGTCCGTCTGAAGCTCGTCCACTAATGCCCGTGAGCTGATCAATAGTACTGGGCTTTTAAATCTAATGTCCGCTGCTTGATGGGCTCATACTGGGCATTGCCAATGCCCACGGGCTTAGGGCCCGTGCACACCCCTAGGCAGTGGTGCGCCTCACTCTCTTGAGATGCGACTCTCTCTCTCTTCCGGAGGAAATTCTTATGGGTGGGGATAACAACACCCCAATTTCTTATTGGCAAAGACTTGTATAGGACGGTCTTATGGAGAGCCCCATTTAGGAATTCGTGGATCATAATAAACAAATAACATGTTACTCAAAATCACAAAAGCAAGTTAGTTAAGATGGTTTAGACTCTGTATTTAAGGTTTGGCAGGAGGTGTAGGGTTTGATTCCCACAAGGCAAAAGTGACACTATAAAGTGAAATTTATTATATTCCTTATTTTGCTCCGGTGCCCCTGCACTTTCAAGGTTTGCCACCGAAATTCTTATATTTCTCACGCCTTACAATTTAATCCTTTGTCAGCTCCGTTAGCATCAATTGTCTTGGGATACTTGACGGACCCTAACGGACTTTAACGAAATGCTAAATGACACATTTAAAGTCAAACGTGACACATTGAAAAGACAAAAGTTACATATTTTAAGGTTAAAAGTGACACTATAAAGGAAAATTTATTATAATCCTCGTTAAAATACAAAGCAACATTCTTAATACTAAAAAGTGACACTCTTAATACTAAAAAGCGTCACTTTAAAACAAACGTTGACGGTCAAAAGTGACACATTTAATACTAAAACGTGACATTTTCAATGCTAAAAAGTGACACTTTTAAGGTCAATAACGACGATTTTTATGTATAAGGCAAAATGACACTTGTAAGGTCAAAAGTAACACATTTAATACTAAAAAGTGACACTTTTAATGTTATAAAGTAACACTTTAATGTCAAACATAATGGTTTTTTTTAATTAAAAAATAAGACACTTTTCAAAGTGAAAGTAACATATTTAAGACTAAAAGTGACACATTTAAGCCCAAAAAGTAACACTTTTTAGGAAAAAAAATTATAATTTTCATTAAAAATGCAAAGTGACACTTTTAAAGCCAAAAGTGACACATTTTATACTACAAAGTAACACATTTTATACTACAAAGTAACACTGTTAATAGTAAAATGTGACACTCTGCATCTATATTACAATAGTCATGGGTCTATTGATAGAGGCTATTCAACGGATGGGATTGAATCTTTTCACAAGATCCAACGGATGTGGGTCAATTACAAATAATCTCTTATAAACCACCTTCAATTATAATTCAAGTTTGAATTGCACCCCTCAACTGACACTTGAAGCAATATACACCCTCAACTATAACATTTTCTTAAATACTCTTCAACTATAACTTTTACTTATATCACACCTTCTATTTAGACACTATCGTTTCAATTGACGTAATTATACAATATACTCGAATCGTGCCATAGGTACGGGCACCGGCCATCTAGTATATAAGCATGAGGGATGACACTGTAATTTTCAAAAATAAAGGGTTGCATTGAGATTTCTGAATTTTACCACATTTAACCTAGATAGATTCGTCTTACAGAAGACCACTTCTTAGGCGTCCTTTTGGTTCTTCAATCATGTCCTTTTGGTTCTTCAATCCTCTTTCGTTGGTATTTTGTTGAATAGCCATGTGATAGCACATCGTCAATTATGAAGGATTTTTTTTTTCTTTATATACCTCCTAATTATTTAACTTTTTAAATATTGACTCTTTGAGTACTACAGATGGAATATAAATTAATACTGATTTTTATTGGTAAAAATTTGTGTAGGACGGTCTTACAGATATTTTTTGTAAGATGAATTCTCCTTACCTGACTCACTGTGTGTTGGTGGGTTAAGTTGTGAGAAAGTGGAGCTCCATCTTACGAATAAAGATCCGTAAGACGGTCTTACAAGAGACTCACTCTTATTTCACATTTTGGATGATTTTGTTTGGAAACTTACATGTAGATGAATGATTTTTAAAATAATGAGATACATAGGACTACAAAGGTCAAACTTAAGAGTGTCGTGAAAAACAAAAGTGAACTAAAGGGTGTCTTTGCTCATGGAATTATTTTGTGTTTTATTAATTTTGATCATTTCGGAAGAAGGGGTAGTTGTAGTAAGGATGTAAATGAACTGAATCAAGACAAATATCACATTATTCAATTCGTATTCGTAAAACTATTCAAATATCCGTATTTGTTTGTTATTCGAATATTAAAATTGATTCGTATTTGATTCGAAATTGATATTTGAATTATTTGATACTATTCGAGTATTCGATTTAATTTTTTTTTCTTAATTTTTAAAAAACAAAATTGGATTAATTATTTTTTTCGCACACAATCTCTCTAAATATTTATTTTAACAAAAGTTGTATAATAATATCATTCTAAATAATATGGAGTAATACAATATATTTAACTAATAAATATCAATAAGTATATATATATATATATATATATATATATATATAATCAAATATTCACAAATAATGGAATCGAATAGTATGGACTCATATCCAAATTCAAATACTTATCGAATCAATAAAAAAATCGTATTCGGATATTTCAAATACAAATATCTATATTATAATAAAGATCAGTGTCACACACACAAAATATAAAAAGGTAACTACTAGTCTGGATTTGTTTTTACCAAACACAATTACTCGTCATGATTAACTCTCACAGATCTCAAGTGTGTGTAGTGGTTGATCTCCAAGGAAACCCTCCTTATTTTCTTTCCTCAAATCTGTTTCTCTCTCTTTCTCAAGTCTGGTTCTCTTTCTTCCTCCTCTTCCCAGCCTCTTCTCACTGCATATTCTTCCTATTTCTATTCTATGGGTTTATATCTTTCGATCCGGGTTTCTTCCTCTTCCTCATCTCTCTCATCCTTATCTCGGTTTCTTCCTCCTCATCTCTCTCATCCTCAGTCACCGAAATATGTAAGTTCTTTCCGCTGATTTTTGGTTTGTGTTCTACTTACACACACATATTTAGCTGGCAAAAGTCACATTTTTTTGGTGTGTCTCCTTATCTCTTGTTTTGATTCGATTTCTTATGGATTTTCGTTTACGTTGGCCCCATAGTTTTAGCAAGAAGCTTTGTTGGGTTTTAAGTACACAGTTCACACACTGGAAATTCTTTTTTTCCCACCGATTTACTTACTATGGTAGCTGCTCCCTAGGTGCTGGTAGAAGGTTTTTTATTTGAATTTATAATGGTGCTTCGATGGAGATTTGGTTTTCTTTTTTTGGGATTCAGCGTTAGGTACAAATTGCGTTTGTTTCATATAATTTTTCCTGACAATTGTTTTCTTTATGGGTTTTTATAGATGATTATTCTGTGTATTGTTGATGGTTTTGTTTAATTTTGTTTTTGTTTTTGTTTGTGTGGGCCCCAATGATCATGATAAAATTATGTAATCACCAATTCTGGGATGATTATGCACTTGGCTGTTTCTTTCAATTTTACCGACTCATTTAATAATTCAAATATTTATTATGGTCCTGTTTGTTACTCAATTAGTCAACTTCCAGCCTCGGATTTAGGAATCGGAACAATTGTTTTATTTTTTGCGAAATTCATTTTGTTCTTCCAACTCTAAAACAAAGGCTTAGAATTTTATAGTACGTGTCTGTCTGCCGCAAAGGACGCACCACGGCGAGCTACTAGGGCGAGCAACTCTCTGAAGTTTAAGATTTTGCCGTGTTTGAACTGCTGGGAGTTATGCTCAGGAGCAAATTGCTCTAGCGCACAGTTTGAACAATTTGCACTCAGTTCCTCTAAAGTTTCTGCAACGTCATAAGATGTCCCTCCAAGTCTGCTAGCCTTCCGTTATGGTATAGTTCATGCTAAACAGTAGTATTAGAAAAGTGAAAATGGAGCAATTGCGAAGGCTTAGGAAACTTTGGTTGATGTAATGTATTTTTTGTTCAACTTATAAGTTAGTACGTGTCTGTCTCAATTCATTTCTCAATGGCTAAGTTCAATTATCCTTTTCCTTTCTCCAACATTATCTCATACAAAGTTCAAACATCTATATTATAAAATACTACTTACTTTATACTTTGATGAAATTACATACTGGCGCACGGACACAAAAACTAGTTTATATTTGAATATGAATACCGCATCAAATAAAAAATATTTGATTTGTTTACATCCTTAGGCCGTAGGAAGTAAAGGGGGGGGGGGGCGTAGAAAATAGCTATGTTTTTTCTTTCTTTCGCAATCACTTTGTTTATTACTCCTATATTTTTATTGTTCCAATCCTTACAAAGTTTTGAAAAAAAAAAACACACACACACACACACAAAAGCATAGTTGTTAAAATATGGGAGAAAACTCACTTGTATTACTCATAGATGGTGAGGTATATATATATATATATATATATATATATATATATATAGACACACACACACACAACCCTAACAATAGAGTAATGCCCAAGCTAAGCCATAACTAGGTATACAAAAAATAGGAAAGTGAATAACCCAACCATAAATTGGGAAAGGGAGAAGCTATTTCCATTACAATTTTTACTTATCCACTACATTTAGTGTAAATAGACAAATTTATCGTTTGACATTTTAAGGAGTCTCTAACACACATTTACTATTCCAATTTTAGTTGGCACCAATTATCAATAATAATTCAATACAATAAAAATCTAATTAGAGGCATGTGAAGAAATCAATGCTAACCCTAGAGCATATTATGATCTAACATTCTATTGTCTCCTTCCATCATCTCCTTCTACGAACTACCATCAACATCAATTCCCACAATTCGTGAGAAATTATTGACGCAATCATTCAATGACTCAATCACTAACTTACTACGTAGTTAATTCAATAATTTTTTTATTTAGTTAGTTAATTTTTTTAAAAAAAATGTCGTCTTTTCCCCTATCATTGTTATGATAAGGTAAATCAAGAATGATGCATATAATACATTTTTCATAAGCTTGGCATTCTTTATTGTCATTTTAAAATAATACTTTTATACCAACCATCGTCGTATGTACCGTATATGTAAATAAAATTACATCTCAGCTTCTTTTTATTTCTTTTTTTGTTAGAATTTATATTTTTAGGTTGTTATTAATTTGTTTTTGTGTTCATTTTTAGTTGATAGCTAGAGATGATTAAAAATCATATGCGAGAGCTACTGGTTGCATTTGGCCTCGGGATTCGCTATGTTGCAAGACCATTCTTTTTACATATTTTTTTCTTTCAATTTTGACCTTATTTTTTTTAAGTTTTTATGATGTTAAAATCAGGACTTGTTAGAAAATTATTTCCAACTTTTAATATTGTTACCAATGAAATGTCATCGTTGGCTATATTTCCTTACGTTTGAAGGAAAATAATAACGTAAAGGTTGATCAAAATAATATTTTTCACGACGAGATATGTATAACTTGTCGTACTTTGTTTCTATCGGTTCATTGTATTTTGAGGTTTTAATAGCATGCATTGCTTTAATAGATGAGTTGCATACCCATGGCTTATTGGGATGTTTATGTAGTCTTCTTGGTTAGTATTGTTTTTCTTTTTCTACATCTTTTTCCGTTTTTAAATTTGAAACTCTTTTTTTTTCAATTATTGGTTTTGTTTTTACGATTCCAGTCAGGTTTGCAGTCGTATATTTTTAAATGAATTTTATTGTTTATTTTTAGATATGTAAGAGTGATTAGCTTAGTTGTTTATTTTCATTTGTTAAATCTGTTGTACTTAGTAAAACAAAAACTAATAAAAAAATTACACTAACCATAGCCGTATTTTACTCTAATAAAAAATTTAAAAAACAACCTTGAAAGATAATTTGGGAAATCTCTTTTTTTATTATAATGTAATTTTAGGGCAATTTTGTTCAAATAAAGAGTTAATCAAAAATTATTTTTAATGATGTAATGGGTAAGCATCCATAAAAAATAAACTTGAAGGGTAATTTGGGAAATTTATTATGTTATTATAATGGGTAGGCAATCTTAGGGTAATTTCGTCCAAAAAAGAGTTAATTTAATGGTATCATTTATGATGTAGTGGATAAGCAAAAACCGTAGTGGAAATAGCCTCTCCCATTAGGAAAATATTTAGTTTCCTAAAACTCCTATAATAGCATTTATTTGATTTTTTTAGTCGTTCATGAATTTTTTTATTTATATTTACTTTCTCACTCTTTAATCCCATTATATATTTCTCTACCTTAATTATATACTCCCTGTGGTTTCAAATTATTGTCCTTTTTGACTCGGTACACTGCTTAAAAAAACATTTGACAGTATTATAAATATTTGTGAAATGTGTGGTTTTCTTTAATTGCCCTTGATTATGTGGCCATAATTAAAGTAAGTGAAAAAAGTAAAGGTAAAGTGGTAAATGTGTTTTTCGAAAAGGGAAAGTTTTGAAAGATAAAAATTATTTTAGAATTGATGAAAAAGGAAATGAAGAAGATAATTTGGAAACAAAGGGAGTACTATTTTGCTTCAATCATTATAAAATTAACAAACTAAAAAAAAGTAAATAAAAAATCACATATTTAGACTCATCCTAATCGTTGGTCTTTGTTCAAATTAAATTCATCATGGCAGATAAACATGGGTGGTAAGAGACTTGTACATTGTGAGGTACAAATGTGACCGTATTGGGTACCTTATTGGTAAAAGTACAACGAAATAAAGCACATAAAATAATCAACACAAAGTTTAAACCTTTTATCAACAAGTAAAATACATTGGGAAGGACATTCAACAATATGAAGTGTTCCAACTATTTAAAGACTTGGAATGTGTATGAGACTCTTCAATGCTTTGTGTATAAACTTGGAAATGTCTAGAATGTGTAACCTTCAAATGAGCATATTTCCCTCTTTATATAGTACTCAAGAAGTTCTACTATAAAACTTCGAAACCAAGATACAATCTTTCCAAAATATTAGATGTTTGCAAATCAATTATCGGTTAATTTAAAAACCAAATAAATCTTTCCAAAAACCTCACCAATTCGATCCTACAATATAGGACACAACTTGGTGATCATTCCAAGCTAAAGACTCCTACCTAAATTAAACAATTCCATATAATAACAAAATCCTACACAATGAAATAAAAACCAATAATTATAAGTAAGGTAAATATCATCACACTATTAAGAATATATATTAATTTACTACTCAATCTTTCAAGTTTGCAATGCAGAAGCGAATCAGTTGAAAATAATAGTACCAAGTTTTTGGATGAATTATGACAATAGAATAGAAAATATAACAAAATAAAACAAAAGATAACAAATAATTTTACATGGTTTAATCCACTTCAAAGCAAACATCACAATCCACAATAAAAGATTAGCATATTACAATAGAGAGTTTCCAATTTACTCACCTTCCATAGGACAAGTGTTACAATTTACAAGGATTGACATCATCTCATATAGTACCACACCAGTGACAGTGTGACACCACTCACAACTAGAAATAGCTGCTCACTATCTTGTTTAACAACGTCAAAACCTCAAAACCGTCGACCACCGATTGTATTGTTGTCGTCCGTCTCCACTTTGTGTCTCACTTGTCTTTTGGCCACATTGTGTTGCACAACATGGCCTTAATATTTAGGTCATGTTCACTTGTTTAACCATAATCTAATTAGGATCAACATTCTAAATCATATGGTACTTAGACCTCGATTGGTACACGGAAATAAAATCAATTATGCAGAATTGATTACTTGTAAAGAGATTCTACCGAAATAGATGTGAAGATGATTCCTAAAAAGTGGTTGGTAAGATAAGGAATGTGATCACCATTAGAGTACAAATTTCAATTATATTGTTTGGTTATACACAAAATAACTTGAAATTCAATGATAAAATTAGGACATTTGACAACAATACCCCAAAGTAGACAAATGCTTGTTAATTACTTTCAAACTTAGACATTAATGTTATTACTGCTCCACAAAATATCAAGGTATTCATTCTTTTTCAATTTATGTGAAAATTTTAAATTATCCAACATCAATAAAACAAGAAAAGTTTATTAGTTTTTTTTTTTAAAATTAATTTTATAATGAAACTAGTTCAAAGAAAAATTGCTTAAACATTGAAACAATTAAAAAATATATGTGTTGCTACTTAGATAAAATAATTAATATTTTATTCTCCTATATAGTTCAAAGTTGTTTAATCACCCACATTCTTCATTTTCATCATATTCATCGAATTGAATCATCATTCATAATAATACTCCCTCCGTCCCAAAATTATTGTCCTGCTTTCCTTTTTCGTTTGTCCCAAAATAATTGTCTTGTTTGAAACTTTCCATTTTAGGACAACACATTTACCACTTTACCCTTACTTTTTCATCCTACTTTAATTATGGGTCACATACACGGGCTTTAAAGTAAACTACACATCAAACTAATATTAATAATCCAGTCAAATGTGTTTTCTTAAACCGTGCGACAAGTCAAACGATCATTTTGGGACGGAGGGAGTATAATTTTAATAGGAACCGCAAACTTGCATTGTTAATTGATCTCATCGAATTTAAGACTAAGAAGAATGATTAAAATTCTAGTCATCTCCATCAAATGGCTAGTATTGAGAATGTAATACCCTCGAACCTTTGTGTACTTGAGCCTTAGTGTAAGGGTAAAATAGGAACCTCATATTTTATCTAATTAATTGATGTTTCCTTTCTTGGTCCTAAAGTCATGGTAAGATATATTCTCATATTTAAAATACTTCTAAAAAGCTATTAAGTGCCCTTAATTAAATTGACAAAATCTTTTGTTTGACATAAATTAGGAAAGTAGTTTTTGGAAACTAATGTATTTCCTAATCCTTTGTTCTATTGGAGTGATTGTGCTTTCCTTCTTGTGTAGGACTCTTGTTCAAGCCCTTATATATATGAAGACTTCGTGCAAAGCGCCTTGTGGAGAGATCCGAGCGACATACATACATACAAAAGCGAGAGCGTGAGCTGCTCACGAAGGTTGAATGCGGCTTCATCACAAGACATCGCGATTAATTTGTTTGTTGTCCTAGTTCTTAGGAAGCTTATTTTTTAATCCCACGTTTTTTATACCTTGTTTTTGTGGGTTTTCCTCCCCAGACTTGTTATCTTGTGAGAGGTTTGGTATTTTTGTGATTTCATATTTGTGTTTAAAAAACATATAATTCTTTTAATGAAATCATTTTTTGCCATGCGGCTAGATCTACAAGCTTAGCTTGTAGATTGTTTGATAAATCCTTGTTTTATTACTGCTTTAATAAACCTACGACTTCCGCTGTTTACATATTGGATTTTCTAGTTGATGCACCTTCGGATGCAGTTGCATCACAAGGTGCATCGACAGATTCCTTGAATTCTAGCTACTATTGATCTTTCATTTGATATCAAAGATTCCTCTTGATGACACTAAGAGAAGATTCTGGTTGTAGCCATGATGGATTCTCAATATGAGAATGTTATTCGACCTCCTACCTTGACTAATGTGAATTATTCTATTTGAAAAGTTAAGATGTGTATCTTCATCAAAACAATTGATGAGAGAGCGTGGCTTGCTGTTCTGAATGGTTATACTCCACCTACGACTATTGATAATGATGGTGATGTTAAAATCACTAAAGAAGTAGATTGGACCACTGAAGATGGAAACACAACCTCTTTTAATTCAAAGGCTCTTTCAGCCATATACAAAGCTTTAGATGCCAACACTTTTAGGGTGATTGCTAATTATGCCAACCTTGTGTGAAGGACCTGCCAGTCTTCGTGCTTCAAAACTTAGATTGCTTACTACATAATTTGAGAACACTAGAATGAGTTAAACTGAGGATATCATGTCTTACTATGGTAGGTTGTTTGATATGTCTAATTCTGATCTTGCATTGGGTGATCCTATCACAAATGATCATCTTGTTAGTAAGATGATGCGTACTTTACCTGGAAGATTTAATGCTAAAATTTGTGCTATTGAGGAAGCTCATGATATTGATAAAATGGGCTTTGATAGACTTGTCGGTATTCTCCAAAACTTTGAGTTGAACCTCAATGAGCAAATTAAGCAAAAAGGGAAAGGTGCATCATCTTCTAGTCCTTCTGTGAAAAGCATTGCATTGCCTTCTGTTATTGATATCTCTCCTGATCTGCTTGAATTGCACAAAGAAATTGAAGAATTTGACTTTGGTGAAGATTCTATGGCACTTTTAACTACCAAGTTTAAAAACATTTTGAAAGCCAAAGGTCAAAATAAAACTCCATCTTCAAACTCCAAAACCTTTTTTAAACCTGAGGCTAGTAAGTTTGTTCCCAAAGAAAATTCTTTTCAAACTCCTGAAAAACCTTTTACCAATCATTTTGCTACAAAATCTACTTACAATGGAAAGAATATTGATTCTATTTTTTTTTAAGGGAAACAGGGGCGGCACCCTGCTAGATTTTATTAATTAAGAAAAAAGATACAAACTTGAGGGGGACAACCAGCCTTGCCCTTATAATGGGAGGACAAAAGATTCTTACCTCGAAAACGAAATCTAATACAAGGCGAAGAAGAAACCAAATAACTAGGAACAAAAAACATAGAGCAAAGAAGAAACAAAATAACATGGAACCAATTAATAAATGCGTCTAATATATGGAGTGCCATCCTGATCCAGTCTGATGGAGCCACGAATGCAAGGGGAAAGATCCCTGAGAGAAGAGAAGATAGAATCGACAGAAGAGTCACAAGCTAAATTAGCAAGAAGATCCGCAGCACTGTTTGCCTCTCTAAAACAATGGGAAATCTGGAGATCCAATTCTGAAAAAATAGACAAAATTTGCTGGATGATGTACCAGCATTTCCAAGGAGCCTTATAACCCTTAGAGATACAATCAACCAAGACTTTGGAGTCCAATTCAACAATAGCCCCCCTATAACCAGAATCATGAAGCCAACAAACACCATGCAAAAGAGCTCTCGCCTCAGCAATGGTATTCGAAGAATTACCATAAAATTCAGAATAGGCATAAACAAGATTGCCAACAGAGTTGCGAATAATACCACCGCCACCACTACAACCCGGATTACCACGAGAGGCCCCATCCGAATTAAGTTTAGCTAAAGAGAAAGGAGGGGGGGACCATTTAACCAATTTGAAAGAAACACTAGGAGAGGAGCTCAAAGAACTCGACTTGGGAGCTTTAACAATTTGAAGATCGGATTTAATAGAGCAAATAAGTCCCATAGGAGTTTGGCCTTTGTTTTCAAAAAGAATAGAATTCCTATTCTTCCATAGATGCCACAGAATAAGACAAGGAAGGAGGAAAGGAGCAGAAGAGAACCACCAAGCCATGCAACACCGATGAATGGAATTATAACATGAGCGGACACCAAATTCAATACTAAAATGATTCCAAATCCAGGAAGCAATGGGACTATGAAGGAAAACATGGTTAAATGTCTCAGAGCTACTCGACTCACAACAAAGGCATTCGGAAACCATGGAAAATCCTTTTTTTAGAAGGCCCTCATCGATAGGTAATTTAAACTGAAGAAGCCGCCAGATGAAAATACTGATGTGTTTAGGAACAGATTTATGCCAGAAGAATTTAAGAGATAACAGCTTCGGTTTAGAATCACGAAGAGAGTTCCAAGCCGAGGAGATAGAGAATTTACCCGAAGAAGAAAGAATCCAGCAAGGAATATCATCTTGGTCGGTGAGAAAAATGGCTTGAGACTGAATACGACGAAGATCAAACTCAGGAAGTAAAGAAGCAGCCACAGGATCCAGCTTCGAAGAATCCACAAAGAGATCATGAACGAAGGAGGCTAAAAGATCTGGAGGCCTGGTGATAAGACCCCCATCCAACCAAGCATCAAACCAAGGCGAGCAGTTACCATGACCAAGAAGCCATTTTAAATTCTGTTCAACAAAGGGCCGAATATGTAACATACGGCACCAAATATGAGAACCCCGAAAAGAAGTCTGAACTGGATGAGATTGGGAGCAGTATTTTGCTTTCAAAAAAGTAGCCCAAAGAGAAGATTGTGTTCGAAATCGCCACTAAAGGCTAGCAGAATAGGCGCGATTAATATCGATGAGAGAACGAATACCCACCCCACCTTCAAAAACAGGAGAGCAACATTTTTTCCAAGCTATCCAATGGGATTTCCATTTACCATCAATCTGACCCCAGAAAAAATTCGCCAACATAGCTTCGACATTTTAAATCACAGCTTTGGGAGGATCGAGAGCTGCAATTTGATAAACGGTGATAGAATTAAGGACGTGATTAATAAGCGTAATCCGCCCAGCCATAGCTAGGAAATTCCCATACCAAGAAGAGATACGAGATTGAATTTTGAGAATTAACGGGTCAAAGTATCTCTTGAGTTTACGACCAGAAAATAAAGGGCAGCCAAGATAAACCAAGGGAAAGTCCTTCCTAACAAATCCCAAATATTCAAAAATCGAGTTTATACGAGTCTCAGAGAGCTTGGGGGAAACTGTGAAACTGCTTTTATGAGAATTAATTTGTTGACCCGAAGATCGTTCGTAATGAAGGAACAGCTCCATATGCTTATTAATAGAATGGCGGCTACCATTACAAAAGGTGATAATATCATCGGCAAAGGCAAGGTGAGACACAGAAGGGCAGCCACTTGCCGAGGAGAAAGCCACATGCGGATGAGAAGTGTGCAAAGCATTAAGATTTCGACTAAGAACTTCAGCAGTGAGAATGAATAAAGCATGAGACAAGGGATCGCCTTGATGAAGACCTCTGGAAGAATGAAAAAAACCAGCCGCAAATCCGTTAACCAAAATAGAGAACCAATTATCTGAAATCAGCTGCCAAACCATATTAATAAATATCTCGCTAAATCCGAATTGCCGAAGAACCTTGATCAAATAAATCCAAGAAACTTTATCAAAGGCTTTAGCCATATCCAATTTCAAGACCATATTGGAACCAGTAATTTTCTTCCCAAGATGTGTCATCAACTCCTGAGCAAAGAGGATATTATCTTGAATGAGACGCCCCTTCATGAAACCACTTTGATTAAGTGAAATAATATAAGGAAGCACACAAGCTAAACGGGAAGCCAGAATTTTTGAAATCACCTTATTGGTAAAGTTGCATAAACTGATCGGACGAAAATCGCTAAAGGATTCCGGATGATCAGTTTTGGGAATGGTAAGAATAAGAGTGCTAGTCCAACTCTTCGATAAGGAGAAACCTGAAAAGAATTCCAGAATAGCATTGTAAAAATCCAAGCCTATAATGTCCCAACAATGGGTAAAAAATAAACCGGAAAAACCATCAGGTCTAGCAGCACTATTGTCGTCCATGGCAAAAACAATACGTTTGACCTCCTCCAAAGTTGGCCAGTTGGTAAGCATGATGTTCATCTGATCAGAAACAAGATTAGGGATAGAATTAATCAGATCATTGTCCTCTATAGGAATAGCCTGAAGTTGAGATTGAAAATAGATAACGACCTGTTGCTTAATACCCTATTCGGTGTTATATTTCTGCCCATCAGCTCCATGAATGGAATGAATATGAAGACGTCTACGAGATTGATTAACTGAAGCGTGAAAGAGTTTCGTGTTCCCCTCCCCCTCTTTAAACCATTTAATCTTGGCCTTTTGCCTCCAATATGATTCTTCCAACTTGAGAATGTGTTTGAGCTGGGCATGAGCATGATTCATAGCAATTCTATCTGCCGCCAAACTAGAATTTTCAAGGATCATTTCAAGACGATGAACACCATCCTCAGCCTGCTTGAGCTGCTAAAAAGTATTGCCAAAAACGTCCTTGTTCCATTGCTTTAAAGCCCGCTTACAAGCCAAGAGCTTTTGAGAAAAAACGTACATATGCCGACCGAAGAAAGATTGCTACCAAGCCGTCTCAATGAGAGGCAAGAAAGTTTGGTGAGAAGTCCACATATTTAGAAATCGAAAAGAATAAGTATGAACTGCTCTATCTTTTAAAATGGAGATAAGAAGAGGTGCATGATCCGAACAACTTCGGCTCAAATGCCGAACAAAAGTATCGTGAAAAACATTCTGCCAGGCATTATTACAGAGCAGTCGATCCAGTCGCTGAAAGATTGAAGCTGAGCCATCTCTAGAATTCCACCAAGTATAGTTGCTGCCTGAATAACCCAAATCCATTAAACCTGAAGTAGAGATACAAGAATGAAAATCCAAGGCCCCGTTACGATCCCAACCATTTCCACCAAGTTTTTCTTCAGGAGAGAGAATTATGTTAAAATCGCCACCAACTATCCAAGGAACTGAGTCATAAATTGATCCAAGATCCATTAGATCAGACCAAAGGTCTTGTCTATCAGAACTATCACAACTGGCATAAACACAAGTAACATTGACATAATTGGACCATTTGAAGTGCTTCACTTGAACAATGAGATGCTGAGCCGCATCATGGAGAATATCACAAGTATAGGAGGACTTAATGAATAACCAAATAGAACTTCGACTATTTGAGATATAAAATTTGAACTTAAGACGTTTGGCTATACGAGAAAGATGACCTGCATCAATCATAGGTTCGAAAACTGCAAGCAAAGAGATATTATGAAGCTTGATAAGACGTTTAAGTCTGGCTATAGAAGGGTCGTTACCGATACCTCGAATGTTCAAGAACAGAAGATTAACAGCCATGAGAACCAGTGGATTGAGTCTGAGCCTTGGACCTTGTAAGGATAGTCGAAGGAGGAAGAACAGATTTACAAGTAATCTTGTTGACTGGAATATATAGAGGTATCCAAATTAAGATCTGCCATGCATTGAGAGGTCTGTAGATTAATCGAATTATCTTCCTCGTCATCACAAATCTCCTCAGTATCCTGGTCAGTATTGAGGACGTCAAAGCGATTAGGAGATAGAGGTATTTCCTTGTTATGGGAATTAGTGTCACACGCTGCCGATGTTGGGTTTTCAGAATTTTTCGAAGAAGGTACAGCCGCAACTCCATCCATTTCCTGAACCAAAATAGGAACATTATTAATCAAAGTAGGAATATCAGAAGCTTCATTCATAGGGAAGACCAAATTGACATGATCAGCATTAATAAAATTAGGAGGAATATTGTTAGCCAAAACCCCATCCTCCAAATTAGGAGTATTATCCAAATTGTCTATCTCAGCCGCAACATCATTAGGCCTTGAATTCATCATAGGCTGATCGGGTTGGTTTGTGTCATTCTTCTTAGGCATCCACCTAGATGTAGATTGTTTCGGCCGATATTCAATATGAGAAGGAGGAGGGTTTTTAGCCATGCAATTTAGATCCATATGGCCTTGACGCAAACAGTGAGCACAATATTTAGGTAGATTTTCAGCTTCGAGAGGCTGCCAGAAACTGGGGTAAACATCACCACAATCGACCCAAACCCTATGAGGGATTGGTTTCATCAAGTCGACCTCCACACATATCCAAGCCACGCTGGGTCGAGTCAAATTAGTGGTAGAATGATCTAACATGAGAGGTCGTCCAAATAATGGTGCGATCGAAAAAAGAGTAGATTTGTGAAAGAGGTGAATAGGTAGTCCGAGAAGTGAAAACCAGACTGGTACGATCGAGCTTTCAACATCTGGACGGATATCTGGAGTCCATTTGAATACACACATTGGAAAGCGGCCAAGATACCACTGATCTTTAATCCATAAACGCTGATAATCTTCTTCGTGATTCACTTTGATAAGAACGTGTTTTGCATCAAGATGCCCTATCGTAAATGCAGCCTTTAGGCCGAAAGTATGAAATAGTTTCCTGGTTGCTTCCATCGAAGGCCGACCATGTGAGAATTTGCCAACCAAAGTATGCTGGAAGGGCTTGGCAAGCGAGGCAATGATTTCAGGAGATAACTTGAGAGCTGGTTCACCTTTGTATGTTGAAGGGGGAATGAAAAATTGGTTTGCATGTGTAGGGTTTGAAGAGAGAGCTGCCGCAAAAGATTTTTGAAGAGAAGGGGAAGTGTCATCCGGCGGCGCCGGTTGAGGGTCAACCATGCCTCCACCAAGAGACAACGGTTGAACCCTAAAAAAGGTTGGACGTGGACGTGAAAAAAAAAAGAAGCTAAATCACACCTTCAGTGTGTGTTTTAGTGTGTATACCATGCACAATTCTGAATATTGATTCTATTCAGTGTAGGGAATGTCAAGGTTATGCTAATCAATGTGCTAATACTTTGAGAAAGAAGGGTCTAAATTTTTCTACTATTCTGAGTGATAGTGATGATGAAGACCTAGGTGACCTCATCATTCTCACAATAGTACAACATGTTCAGACTAATTTTACAGGTTTTTTGAGTGATGCAGCTTCCAATGTAGCTGCATCAGAAGCTCAATCGGATAGAAGCTGGGACGATTTTCTTTGCCTTAACTCTTCCATCACTGAAGATGTTCCAGAAAATGAATCAAAACTGATGGATGCTTATAAAGAGTTGTACAATGATTGGGAAAAGAGGGCTCTTCAAGTTAAGATACTTGGAAAGACAAATGAAACACTCAAGAAAATGAATGAAGATCAGAAGGAGTACATTGCTAGACTGGAGTGTCTGCTTACCAAGAAGGATGTAGAGCTTGAAAATCTGAAAGAAGAACTCAACAAAGCAAATGAGACAGTGGCAAAATGGAATTCCAATCAACAAAAACTTGATGATATGATGAAGTCTGGAAATAATGGTAAGTCTGGACTTGGATTCATGCCAAAGACATTTGTTAAGGAAGGAGAATGTACATCTTCTGAACCAAAACAGTTTATACATACTTTTCAAAAATCCAATTTCTTTGAAAAACCAAAAACTAAGAAGATGAATTTTGTGTGTCATTAATTTCACAAACCTGGACACATTCAGCCCTTCTGCTACCTAAAAAAGGCAAACTATATTAAAGAAGTTAGGCAATCATATCTAGTCCGTAACCAAATGCAGCACCAGATGCAACACTGAATGCAGCTGCATCCGGAGCTGCATCAACCAAAAAATTCCAGAAAAGTTTGGGTGCCCAAAGGAAGTTACAGAAATGTTAATTCTAAATATTGTGAACCATTTGATATATGTCCTGGTGCAAAATGGTCTGATTCAGAGTGTTGCAATGTTACCTTCACATCCTTGAAATCTCATATTGTTGGATCTTGGTACTTTGATAGTGGATGTTCAAGACATATGACTGGTTCTATTGAGAACTTGAAAGATTATTTGAACATCAATGGATGATGTGTGACCTATGGAGGGGGTGCTAAAGGCAAGATAGTTGGTAGAATCACTTTGAATGTAGATGGTCTACCTAAGCTTACAAATGTCTATCATGTTGAAGGACTTAAGACCAATTTCATAAGTACCAGCCAACTGTGTGATGGTGATCTTCAG
Organism: Codonopsis lanceolata; assembly: GCA_013146195.2. Classification (NCBI taxonomy): domain Eukaryota; kingdom Viridiplantae; phylum Streptophyta; class Magnoliopsida; order Asterales; family Campanulaceae; genus Codonopsis; species Codonopsis lanceolata. Next base: position 87,520,441 of record CM028380.1, read on the forward strand.
GTAAGATTTGATAAAAACTAATGTGAAGTGTTTGATCAAACTAACAAGTGCTTATTAACAGGTACAAGATCATCAGATAATTGATATATGTATAATAATGTACAAACCTGTCAAAGTGCTAGCATGGATGTCACAGATTTATGGCATCAAAAGTGAAGGCACATGAGTTTTCGTAAGCTTCATGAGCTTGTGAAACATGATGTTGTGAAAGGTTTACCTAGTTTGAATAAGAACTCCATAAAAGTGTGTGGATATCAGCATCCTCAGGGTCAGGAGGGAAAAAGACATCCATGGGGTAGGCTGGGATTTGTGCTTCTGGCTCAGGTACAGGTAGAGGCATGTCTTCAGGAAAGACAATTTTGGTGCCTGTGGGGTGAAGCAAGGCTTTGGAGACAATTTCCCTTTGTTTTACGGTTTCTGACAATTTAGTGGGAAGAGTGAGAAGGGACTCATCCTCAGAGGTGGACTTGGAGGAATCAGATGAAGAGTCTAAAGAGGATTGATCCACGGATTTTTCAGAAGAAGAAACGGAAGCATCTTCTGAAGAAGGCTCAAGTTGAGTAGGCTTATGTGTAGACAAAGGACTGACGGATAGGGTGAGAGAGGTATGAAGGGAGAGACCAGGTAGGACAAACAAAGGGGAGGCCTGGTTTGGATGAGAAGGTATGTCAGCTGCTGGAAGAGGGGGAGAAGCAGCTGCAGTGTCAGTTGACGAGATAAGGATAGCAGTTGAAGGATCAGCTAGAGGGGCAGGTGCAGCTGACACAGTGAGGAGAGGAGCAGGAATAGTATCAGTCAAGAGAGGAGTGGGAATGGATGGAGTGGTGACTCAATGTGCGAGGTAGATGTATGGGTGACATAATGAGCGAAGAGAGGGAGTGGAGTAAAATTGTTGGGATAGTGTCTGTCATGGGGATTGATGGTTGAGGAACTGGTACGGGTATAGGTAGTGTAGAGAGAGGAACAGTAGCAGGGAGTATTGAGGTGGAGGCATCAACAGTGGGACTGAAGGAAGGTAAAGAAATGAGTTGCAAGGTACAGGTTGAAATAGCTGTGGGCTCAGCTGAGGCAGAAACTGGTAAGGTGGTGGTTGATACAACAAAAGGTACAGGAGAAGGAGTGACATGAGGAATGGTGGGAATAGACTCAGTGATCAATGGTGCTGGTTGACTAGACATGGCATCTGGAAAGGCAGTACTCATAGAAGCTCCTCCTGGCATGGAGGCCATCATGCGTGAAGTTCTATGTAAGCTTGGTTGGCGGCATAGCGCATCACGAACATATTTGTTTACGACTCTTTGGATTCGAGACTAATTTGGTGGCTCGATTGTAGGTTGGTCCAGTCTGGTTTATGTCATCATCCTCGAGGCGGGGCAAGTCTGTCTGCCGCCGGAAGGATCATTTGAGGGAAGAGGCTGGTAGATCATGTACTTTGTTATAAATAGTCAGGGCTAGAAAGACAAGCTCATCTGAACAAATCTATCATTTGAGAGATAGAATCGTTCGAGCAAAGGGAGAGGGTCAAAGTACTTGCCATAGTTGGCCACTAAGTCTTCCTGACTCAGATTGGGGGTGACTGGATACAACACATAAGGTCGTCTTTTCAGGTTGTGGTCAATGTACTTGATTGGGTTTACAGGGGTTTTTTCAGATTTCTTCTCCTCGTGGAAAGAAAGAAGAAACTAAACAAAATAAGGAAGATGGTCTATAGGGAAGACCCAGTTTGGGGAATAGAAGCTGGATTGGCTGGTAGTAGGAATGCCTAGGATGGAAAGTTGGATTCTAATAGGTGGGAAAATTTTGATTGAAGCAGTGTTTGGAGACCTAGGATTGGAAGGGGGAGAGTTTGGTGCAGGATCAATGATAGCAGGAGTAGGGGAGAAAGGAACAAAGGTACCTGGATTGAGTTCAGGATTTCTTCTCTGTCTTTTTGCAGCAGTGTCAGCTGCCAATGTTAGTCTCCTCTTTCTAGTCTGCCTCCTTTCAGGGACTTGACCTCTTGCACATTTGGTGACCAATTTCGAGTTGGAGGTGCATCTTGGTTAGGCGACCTCGTCTTTGGTAATAGACCGGTTCTTGGTGACCTCTTGCCAGCCGACCAGCGACTAGCCGACCACACTGGTGACCCTTGTTGGTGACCACTTGGTGAGCAATTTCGGTTCTTGACCATCATCGGTGGCAGACTAGAGGAAAAGTAAGAGCACAGGTCCTAGTTCTTCTAGGTCGAAATGCGGGTGGGATAGTTTCTTGACCAAATCTGCTTGAGACATTTGCTCTCCTGATGTCAGCTGCAACATATTTCTTGACCTTAACAGCTTCAAGGTCACCAACCTTAATGAGTAGATGTTGAAGAGTAGGAAGTGATCGGAGCGATTTATGATCAGATGATGGGTGAGTCTTGGGTTCCCAGTAGCCATGTTTTCCTTGTACTTGGCTATGTTGACTTTTACACACTCAACTAAGATTGCTCCCCAGTTCATCTCACAATTTTCTACAATACCTTCCATGAGAAATAGCTGAGCCTCTGTAATCTTGTCATGCCCCCCGGATTTAATAATAAGGCACTTGTCCAACACCGTGGCCAGGGCATAGTGAAGTGGGGCAAACCGGTGCTTGTGCCTGTCAAAGGCAAGTTCCACAGGTACTTCACCTCTCATAGTAATCCACCCAGCTCGTTGGGTTTCGTCAGGAATGGTATAGGTGGTTGAACCATCGTCATAGAGATCTGAGAAGGCTGCTGAGATGGTTTCGGAGTCAAAAACGACTGGAACTCCTTTGATATTACCGATAAGAGAGAAAGGTTCGGCTGGGTTTTCCTCCATTCCCATGAAAAATTCTTGATTAGGCTTAGCGAAGGTCCGAATGTTGAAGGAAAGAAGAGGCATTAACCCAGAAGCAGTGACAAGATGAATCAGCTCAAGCCCTAACGGTTCTTCGTTTAGAGAGACAATGTCCAGAAGACATCCGATGGCAGTGTTCGAGGCCATTTTCCTGTACACACAGATTAGTTAGTGAAGAAATAGAGCAAATGAAAATGAGAAACAAGGAAGAAGATTGTTGTTACCAGAAGAGTTTGAAGCTAGGGTTTGAAGAAGAGAGGGTTTGAGAGAGAAAAGAATTTTAGAGAGAAAGAGATAAGTGAAAAGTGAAGTGAGTGTGTTTTAAATAGAGAAGAGATAGGTATGGACACTTATAAGAATTAGTGGGTTTTAAAAGTGAAGATATGGAGTGTAGTGATAAAGTACACATGATTTTGGTTTTTGTGATAAAAATAGCAATTTATGACAGAGAGTTATTATCACAATGATGAGCCGTTTTTTTGTGAAAATACGTCATTTCAACCGCCAGAGTTGGTGGAATAGTGGAAAGGTCATTTTGGCTTTTAAAAAAACTTCGCGAGTTCCAAGGAAAAATAAAAGGCGGGAAATAAATGACGAATTTTTAATAAATTTTAGAGTAGGTCTTTGCTGAGATACGATCAGCTTTGACTTAAGGCTTAAAGGCTACAGAGGCGGTGGTAGTCAACGTGTTGTCGATCGATAAATAGAGAGTAATGAGATGTCAGCTGAGAATGTGTGTCAGTTATCGGCTGACAAGATTTTGATTTTCAGTATGGTTCCATCCAGGAATGAGGAAACATTTTTGTCAGCTGAAGGTTGTCAGTTGTGAAATTTCGTTGCTTAAGAACTTCATATGTCAACTACTGGCTGACAAACTTTTGCTATGCTTACAGTGTCAGTTGATATAGATTGTCAGCTACTGGCTGACCACATTTCTTTCATAGACTCAGCTGATATGATTTGTCAGCTAGGTGTGCATGGACTGACAAACTAAAGAATATCCTGCAAAGATTAAACAATCCAAAAAAATATCTTTCTATGACATAACAAGCATTCCTAATTCTCCTCTTAAGAATTCAAACCTGTCAGATTTTAAGGCTTTTGTAAAAATGTCAGCTAATTGAAATTCAGTAGGAATGTATTCTAGCTGAACATTGCCTTTTTCAACATGATCTTTCAAGAAGTGATATCTAATGTCTATGTGTTTGGTTTTAGAATGCATAACGAGGATTTTAGAAAGCGATATAGCGAAGCGGTATTATCACAATAAATAGAACAAGTTCCCATTGGCATTTCATAATCCAATAGTTCTTTGTTTCATCAAAGAATGCGAGAACAACGGACTTCCAAAGCAATATATTCGACTTGGTAGTTGAAGTGGAAGCGAAGCTTGCTTTTTGCATGCCCATGATATCGGTCTGTTTCAAGGCCGACATGTTCCTAGTGCTTTTTACTGTTTACTCGCAAGGCTGCAAGGTCGACATCTGAATATGCAATCAAATTAAAAGAAGAATCTGGGATACCAAATGCCAAATTTTTACGTATCAATCAAATATCTAATGATTCTTTTTTTGCAATCATATGAGATTCCTTAGGATTAGCTTGAAAACGAGCACATATACACAAGCAAACATGATATCTAGGTACGCTAGCGGTTAAATAAAGAAGAGATCCAACTATACCTCTGTACTCGGTTGTATTAATGGCGGCTTACCCTTTTCATCGGTGACCAAGTGACATTCAACTCCCATTGGAGTGTTTGCTTGAATTTGCTTCTTGAAGATTGTATTTCTTGATCAGCTCTCTTGTGTATTTAGATTGATGGATAAAAATTCCTTCTTCAGTTTGCTTAATTTGCAAACCTAGAAAGTAAGTTAATTCTCCCATCATGCTCATCTCAAATTTTCCTTTCATAAGATGTTCAAATCTCTTACACAAAATTTCATTAGTAGAACCAAAAATAATATCATCAACATAGATTTGAACTAGTAATATGTTACCTTTATGCTTTAAAGAGAAAAGTGTAGTATCGATTTTACCTCTTTGAAACCCTTTTTCCATAAGAAATTTGGATAGAGTTTCATACCATGCTCTTGGGGCTTGCTTAAGACCATAGAGAGCCTTTCTAAGCTTGTAAACATGGTCCTTCTTTTTGAGATCAAGAAAACCAGGAGGTTGCTCAACAAATACTTGTTCTTGTAGATCTCCATTCAGAAATGCACTTTTTACATCCATTTGATATACCTTGAAGTCCTTGAAGGTTGCATAAGAAAGAAATAGTCTGATGGCTTCCAGTCTTGCCACAGGAGCAAATGTTTGATCATAGTCAATGCCCTCCTCCTGTCTATATCCTTAGGCTACCAATCTTGCTTTGTTTCTTGTAACATTTCCATCTTCATCCATCTTGTTTCTGAACACCCATTTAGTTCCAATGACTTGTTGATCCGAGGGTCTGGGCACAAGTTCCCACACTTTACATATTTCAAACTGATTCAGCTCTTCTTGCATGGCCTCAATCCACTGAGGATCTTCCAGGGCTTCATCAATCTTTTTGGGTTCAATGGAAGAAACAAAGGCATGTGAATCAAGAGTTTCATTTCTGGAGCTACTTCTAGTTTTTAAGCCAGCAAATGGATCTCCAATGATATTTGAAACTGGATGATGTCTAGCTTCCCTAATTTCTTTAGGAAGATCTGCAAGAGGTTCAGTTTGTAAAGATGGAGAAGGATGAATGTCACCGACCGATTAGTTTCAAAGTCGTGTGTCACCGACCGATTGATCATTGTTTGATTGGGATTAGGATTGTCACTCATCAAGGTTGTCAAGTTCATTCCGAATGTCTAAGGTTAATGGGAGGAGGAGTAGAATGAATGATTATTTTGAGATGTTCCAACACTGCTTCTGCCTCAAATATTTCAAAATTGTTAGTAACATCGAGTCTTAAGACTCAAATAAATTGATTCATCAAAAGTATATCCATGATTCAACAATTACTTGAGTTTTTCTATTATAAACTCTATAAGCTCTACTATGCTTAAGATAAACCAACAAAATACCTTCATCCGCTTTTCATCAAATTTACCTCTCAGAATCACCACCATTGTAGGGAATGAAGCATTTGCAGATCCAAAGATTTTAAAGAAAGCAATGTTGGGGTTCTACCTCTCCATATCTCATAGGGAGTCTTACCATGAAACTTGTTTATGAGATCTATTTTGTGTGTAAAACATCTTTGTGTTGACGACACGCCCAAAAATATTTTGGCAATTTTTGCGCTAACATTGTTTTACCTCAATCGATGTCAAGATTCTTTCTTTCAGCTCTACCATTTTTCTTTGAGGTGTTCTAGCTATTTGAAAAATTATGATCAATTCCATGATCATCACAATGTATCCATCCCAAGATTCTTGAATTATGTACCATTATCGGATCTAACACTTATAATCTCACATTCCTTTTGAGTTTGAAGATTTCGAATAGGGAAGTGAGAATGCTATA
>CM028380.1:87526878-87616519 GCA_013146195.2 Codonopsis lanceolata
TCGGCGCAGTGCTCCTTTTCCGTTGGGTGCGACTCAAGGTCCCTTCTAATTTCGGGACTGGGTGTTATCTTTGTATCTTTTAAGGAATGCTTCATTATCGGTCCCATTATATTCATGACTCTATCGGACAACATTAACCATTGTTTGGCGGCCCTATTAGAGTGAGGTGAAAATTGGAAGCCATAGCCTCAAAGCTAGCTCCCCTTATTGCATGCCGGTGGAATAAGATTTCAAATGGGATATAGGGCATCGGTCCCATCAAACTTTTCTATGTCGGGCATTTTGAACTTTGAGGGCGGTATTCTTTGAAGGTTGCAATGTTAGTGCCAGCGTAGAAAATTCCTTTATTGAGAAGTTTAAGCATCATGGCCTTCATATTTTCCATGTCGGCCTCCATTTTGGTGGTTTGGGGAGTTGGCTTTTGGTATATCTTGTTGGATTAGGAAAGTTGGGTTATTTTAAATTTGAGGGTGCATTTGAGGATTACGGGCATTATATGGATTACGGATTGGGTATGGATATTGGGCATTATAAGGACTACGGGTTTGGATATGGGTATTAGGTTGGATAAAGGTCACGGGTTGGTGGTGGGTTTTGGGTAGTATATGGATTACGGGTTGGTGGGTTTTGGGTAGTATATGGATTACGGGTTGGTGGGTTTTTGGCGGTTTCGGCCGGGCGACGGGATCATTGAAAGGTAAGTATGTGGTAACTTGGCACAGTGGGTTATAGCTTTTGGGTCCATATGTGGGCTATTTTGGAGTGGGTTAATCATGGGAAAAGGGAGGTCATTTGGGTTACGGGTGTTTGGGAGAGGATATGGTGGATAGGGCCAGTGAGGCGATATTTGGATAGTAGGGACTTGGTGGAGGATTGGGATTTGGGGTAGTGGTAGTATTTGGTGGGTTAGTGTTTGGTGAGGTTGGGTTTGGAGGCACATGAGATGTTGATGCTTCTGGGGAGGCGTAGGGGAAGAGTTCACCTCACCCTTGGATTTTAAGCTTTGTACCAGACTAGCCATTTGACTCATCATTGCACCCAACTTTTGGTCAAACCATTCTTGCATTCTTTGGAGTTGGAGCGTGCTACCAGGGGCCCCAATTTGTACCCATAGCGGATTGTTCACTTTCTGGCGCCATACTTGCTCGGGCATTGCCCTACGGGCGGTCGCCCTTGTCGTCTGGCGATACCCTACAGTCGATTTATGCACTACTTTTTCGTATCAGCAAGCGGTATTATCTACGTCTTTCAAATTCGGGCTAGGTTTACGAGGAAAGTGGGTTTGGAGGTATCGAGAAAAGCTGAGGTTTGGAGGCTTTACGGGCTTAGATGCAGCGTGCCTTTATTAGTATATTTTATTATTATTTATTTTTGTTCCCACAATTGGCCAGGATAAGCACCCCCTTTATTTTGTGACCTCGGGACTTTCCACAGAGCAGTGGATTCTTTCTCCAAAGTATAGGACCAACGCATTCCACCTGCCTTTCGACTCCCCAGGACTGGACTGGTCCCAGGCGAAGGGCCTATACTCTTTCTAGGATCCACTATTCGAAATGGTCTAGGTCGAGCATCAAAAAATAATAAATCAGCCCCTGTTTGTTGTATTTTTTTTGTGCGAACTTTATTATTTTTTTCTAAACTTGCACATTTTTTTTGTTTTTTGTTTTCATATATATATATATATTTTGACAGGGGCAGACTCACGATTCAAAAATGCAAAAACCGGTCGGTCATTGAAGTGTCCTGAGAAGCTATATGCATTCTAGCGTTGGCTTATGCAGGGGGTAGGTTGGCCATGGTGTAGGGTAACCGTTCGGAATATACCTATATGCGTGCAACATGTGTGCGGTATCTAGAAAGCAGTAAAATCTTTATTTATTTACAGATATATAAACAGAGAAAATAAACGGATATGGCCTGTCTTGCTGTTATGTGTGGATTTTCTCGGCTTTTTAATTTAAGCGCAAACAAGCAAGCACACCACATTTAAGAAATAGACAGAAAAGTGGGGAAACTATCTATCCCTATTAATTACAAATTTGGTCCTATGTCCCCAAAATAAAATGACAAAATGAATGCAGATATGTGCAAATATACAGAATAAAAGGAAAAATGAACAGAAAGAAATAATAATACAGAGCCGGAAATAAAATAATAATTAAAATAAAGCCCTGGCCCTTTTATTGTGCTGTCCGGAATTTTATTTGTAACATAGATAATATATATTTTTTTTTATTTTCTTGCTTTTTTCGAATTATATATATATATATATATATATATATATATATATTGATTTTTTTTGAAAAAGAAGAATATTTTTAAATACACATGTAAGATTATCGAAGCAAGCTGCACAAGATGGAGGATCATATCCACAAATATAGGCACAGATGTATATGAACGCAATATTCAAATGCATAAATTAATATAACAAGCATACTTTAGCCCGAAACAAAGAAAAACAAAAAAATGTTTTGTTTTATGAGTCTAGCCCTCCATTTTATTTAAAATAAAACAACTCCCCACCAGAGTCGCCACTGTGGGTTCCCGGGAAGGTGCGCCCGCGCCCCGCGCGCCCTTGGATAGGGGTGCGCGTACGTATGGATGCGGGACACCACTACTCTTGTTCCACCCTCCCTTGTTTAGGGGAAGACAAAATCAAAAGTGCGAGAGGAGTGCTGTCTATGATAGCGCGTTGGAATGCGCCTCAGTTGCCTTTACTGGATTTTTAATCCAATATGGGAACTTTGGGTTTCCCGCATCAAGTTATCCCTTTTTTAGGGGATACCAGGATATGGGAATGCATCACCCTTTCATTCTCATTTTCCCTTTTTTAGGGAAAAACGAAAAAGTGCAAAAAAGGATGTTGCGACGCCCCCACTATGGATTTTATTAAAAATAGCCTTATGGCCCGTTTGGGATCACTATGGGAGCTTTGGGTTTCCCGCATCAAGTTATCCCTTTTTTAGGGGATATCAGGATATGGGAATACATCACCCTTCCATTCTCATTTTCCTTTTTTTAGGGGAAAACGGAAAAGTGCAAAGAAGGAGTGTTGCGAGGCCCCACTGGATCCAAAAAGTTTAGAGTCGCCATCTTTATTTTAAGCCAAAAATAAAGCAAAACCAGAAGAAAGAAAAGAAAACCAGAGATAGAAAACGGGTTCGGAGTCTAAGTTACGAGTTGGGAAGGTGCTAGGCACCCAACTCGCCCTTTCGGTCTAAAAATAGTTTTTGGCTAAAGTATGTTTATTGTTATATTTATTTAGCTGATAAATAAATCATTAAAAGACGGGAAAGTAAAACAAATACATCCGTGGCTACATTATTTACCGACTTGCAGCCATTTCCTTACAATAATTACAAATGTATTTAAAAATATTTGACCATTATAATGGCTCTTTTACATAATATTACCTATTCTAATCCAGGCAGCACAACAACTTATATTGACTACATTGGGGCGGATTTAAATAATAACTTTAAATAATAAATAAATGTACAAGTAAATAAAACGCCCTTAAAGGCTATTACCTTTTAGAGCGGTAGTGTGCTCGCTCTGTCCTTCAGGGAGAGGGAGTCTTTTTTTGTTGTTGTTGTGTGGTGGTTGTTTCGATTTGGGCAGAGTGACTGCTTATTTTGGGTGACTTTGGCTTGTTCACTCGGGGTGAGTGACAGCTTATTTCGAAAGGTTTTGGCCTTTTTGGTTGGGCGGAATAACGGCTTAATTTTTGTGTATTTCAGCTCATTACTCAGGCAGAGTAACAGCTTACTTTGGGGATTTTGGGCCGGGGAAATAAGGTGGATACCTAACTTCTAGGCTAGGGATCACTTATAACTAGTGGATTTAAGTTTTGGCAGAGTTTGGACGGGGTTTGGAGTCTTTGGTGGGCTACACACACCTATCTCGCACCTCTCACTAAAACTCGGCGTCGAAGGAACGTGGAGAGTTTCTCAGCATTTCTTTGCGATGAAAATGTTGTGCTGAAGAGGGGACCCGGCACCTCAATTTATAGGAGGAAAGGAGGACTCATCGGGAATTATAAATTCCCTCAGCCGGCTTCCTTCATTTGTACCGCAGCCTTCGTGTGGGTCCCAACAGGCACAATAATAAGTTAGAAGGGGGGGGGTTTGAATAGCTTATTATACACTTACAAACTTTTAAGTAAGTTCTTTGAAAAGTACTTACAATCTATTGAAAAGATTGAAGTAGCGGAAGTCTTTCAATGAAGCTGGTTAAAGTCTGCCGATAAGGACTACTGGTAGACCTTAACAGGTTACTTAAGTTTGCTGTTAAGGATAAAGATAAACAAAGTACTAAGCAGTTCAATAAGTAGACAAACAGTAAAGGAATTAACACAAGTATTGTGCGATGGTTCACACTATAAAGAGTGCTACGTCCACCACCAAGGCAGTCAACCTTGGATTTAAATAGTGCACTATGTTTTCCATTAGATCTATTACAAAGAATATTCTCAATGGATCGTGTACAAAATATTGACTTGTGTTTGGGGGTTAAGGAATTAAATATCTGTGTAAACAGGATATTTAATTCGTGCAGAAGAATAGTTTTGAATGAAAACAACAAGAAGTACAAAAATAAATGTTGATGCACAGCTTCTTGTTGTTGACGAGGACTTCTTGATCTGTTTAGGATCTCTTGAATGCACTGAGTATTAAGACTTAGAGTTGTTGTAGATTTTCATAGCAATTCGTCAAGTATTTCTTCAGTCTTTAATGGCAGCATTTATAGCAGGAGCATTCTGGAGATCCATTGGACAAGACGGAGACTTAACAGCTCTATTAGGTTGAATGCATTAAATGCATGGAGCTGTCTTTCAATAATTTCGTCTTCATAGATATCAAGCAGGGAATGCGTACAGAGATCTTTTGCAGAGACTGGAAGTTGGGCAATCTGGATGTCAGATCTGTGAGAGTTGTTCTGAGAGCATGTAGGTGACGATCTGTTTTCCCGCTTTCTTGTTCGTCTGCGAAAAGTCTTCACCTTTTCGGAAAGCTGCTTTCGCCGGGTCTGAGATGTCAGGGAATGTCTCAATTTAAATTCAAACTTGGTAAGGATAAACTTAAATTGATCCAATAAAAATTGCTTGACTGGACACGTCATGATTGACCATGTGTAGACAAGGTCTGCCGTTGTAAGCTTGAGCAGGTCTTTCGGTGAAGCCTTGAAGAGGTCTTCCGTTGAACCTGTGAAGTCCTATAAAAACAATATAGTTGGCAAAGTTCTATACATAGTTGCCACGCTAATCGATACGCAACCCAATTAGCCACTGATGTATAAAACTAGTGTAATGTATGAGCAGATATAAATCTAAATACAAAAGTATCAACACTTCGCGAATTGCACAATGCGGCAAGTCTGAGAGCTACAGCGGAGACCTTGGCGCCGACACCAAGCTTGCATGGCGCGGTGCCCAATATGCCTTTTGGCCGCGCCATGTTACTATTGAAGTTTCATTTTCAGCACTTTCACCCCTCGCGATTCACTGTTTTGCGCGTCCTGCTTTGCCTTTCGTATTTTCGACTCCTGCAACTTGACATTTGTTAAGTTTGAACAGTTCTTGATATCACATGTCAGAGTTACATATCAGGGGTACGAAATTGGGGTGTCTACAAGTGGCGACTTTGTAATGACAATTGTTAGAGTCCACGACGAGATCCAACTGTATTCCACGCGCTTCAATGTTTTGAAACACGTCGTCTTCACGTGACGACGAGTGTCTCGAAACGGGGTTCTCACAGTGGCGACTCTGCTGGGGATTTTGTTTAAAAAAAAAACTAAAAGAGGGCTAGACTCAATTTTTTGGGATTTGCTAATTTATTTATATACACATAACATGTTTACATATATGCATAGTTTAGATTTTTGCTTGCATGTATATATATTGAAAATGTGTGCTTTCTTTTATACATATTGCAAATATGCTTTTCTGTTATATATTATTGCAAATATATGCTTTATTTATTATTGCTAATATTCTGCGTGAGATGTGAAGTATTTGTAATTTTTATTCATTCGGTCAAAAGCCACACATGTAATTTTAAAAAAAATCAATTTGTCATTTCATTTTCAGGATTAGGTTCAAATGTAATTAATAGGAACAGATAGTTTCCCTATTTTTCTTTCTATTAATTGATGTGATGGTCATTACGCTCGCTCGCTCTGTCCCTTTGGGATTCAAACTAATCAGCTAAGAAAATCCACAAACAAACAAAAAGACAAACCATTTTTGTTTACTGCTTTATATTTGTAAAAAATTTCCTGCTTTTTAAATGAGTCACACGCGTGCACTCACGTAGAAATATTCTAAACTGCTACCCTTACACCAAAGCAAGCCTATCCCCTATATCAGCCAACGTTAAATGCATATAGATATATTAGGACAATTCATAACCGGTCGATTTTTGTACCTCGAAATTAATGACAAATCCCATGTACATACACATTGGGCCTGATTAATAATTTTAGTGGTATCTCGCTAGAATGATTGAATGGTGGATCCCGGAAAGAATATAGGCCCTTCGCCCAGGATTTGTCTGATCTTGGGAGGTCGAAAGGCAAGTGGAATATGAAGGTCCTATACTCTGAAAAAAGAATTCACTATTCCAGGACTTAATAAAGAGACTCAAAAAAAAACTATGCTTGTCCGACCAGCTTTAGGATAATAAACAAAGCATCTATTAATAATAATAAGTGCGCACTGTACTTTCTCGAGCCAAACACCTTGAGCCTAGCCTTCTCATACACTACCCTCGACCTTGTTTTCTCCTAGAAATCTGGCCCGGACCTGGAAAGGAAGAGACAGTACTGGTCAGTGGATTACGAGATTTGGGTTCAGAGGACAGTTCAGAGAATACAAATTTGGGTTCAGGAACAGAGATCAGTTGAAAGACAGATTTGGGTAGAATGGTTGTCGAAGACAAACAGACCTCAATAAATAGCGACACAGAAACTCGGTTATTGTCCGAGTTCAGAATTCCTAGAATGGCTCAAACAAGAGTTAGATACCCATATGAAAAAGGTGACAAACCAAATGATTGGGAACCTTTTAGAAGGTTTAGCAGAAATCTTCAACAGATTTTCTGCACAAGTCAAGAAGCTACCAGTCCCAGCTGACAACCATTTCTCCTATGTAAACGCCAATTTCCCCTCCCCAATAGAAAATACCTTCCCTCAAAACACCAACATATTCAATGTCTTTTCGCTTAACTCAAACACCAACCCCTTTACCTAATAAGCCTTCATCCCGGTCCAAAGCTCTCTTCCTCAAAGCATTCTGCTCCCAAACACCGACCTAACCCTCTCTTACCCCAATACCCTTTACCAAAACACATCCCCAGTCAGCAATCCAAAAAGCTACTTTACCCATGACCTGTTGATGTGTAATAATTTAACCTCGCAAGTGCACGAGTCTAGTGGAGTATAGATGTAAGGTAGTAAGGGTCGAACCACAGAGAGAATAGCAATTAAACATAATTTAATCAGAAAATAAATAAAAACAATTTTACCTAAAGAGGATTTTGATTTGTAATTAATTAAAATTAAAGATTAACTAAGTAAACTAAATTGCTGAGTATAGCAGGAATCAAAGAATTAACGGAGATTGATAGGTGGGGAAACTCTAGGGATTAAGATTCACTTGTATCGCCTCTTATGTTTGTGTTGGAATATGCTCCTTGATAAATAACTTATCACTTTGCATATTATGAATATTTTTATTTGCTTGTTCCCATTACCGTGTGTCATAACAAGTGGCTAAAAGGTCTGCGTACCAGTTAGTGTGGTAGCTTGTTTGATAACACAAAGGTCTTAGGTTAGGTTGTCCTAATCTAGTCCTACCTTCTTAATGATGATTAACAGACTAGTAATTCATATGCAATAAGCACCAGCAGACTTGCTGTAGTGTCAAAGGTTCTCTAAAGACTCGTCACCAACAGACTTGTCATATGCACGAAAGGATACTTTGAAAACTCGCCACCAGCAGACTTGATATAGCGACAAAGCTCTTCTAAATATTCGTCACTAGCAGACTTTTCATGTGCACCACAGAATACCTTGAAGACCTGCCACCAGCAGACTTGCTACGATTTGAATGTTCACGGCATAAGCAGCAGTCTTTTCCTACAAAAGACTCATTCATCATAATTGAACATCTAACCAGCAGACTTAGCTCTGTACGTGCTGCAGAGAGACAAGACTGCAGATGATCAAGACAAGACAAATATGCCAAGCTTCAAAAACAATTCAAATCTTTATGAAGCCTGACATAGTTAACGTTGTAAGACTCTCTCTCTCTCTCTCTCTCTCTCTCTCACTCACGTGGTTTGGAAAAGTCAAAAGAATCTACTTTATTGGACAGACCACCTGATAGTACATTATGATTCAGACTCACTTTTCAGAGACTTATCAATACAGTCTGACGGGCAACCAGTTCAGGATCGGCAAGACAAAGCTTTTATCCAACAGTCAAAGATCGAGTGAACAACATCTCTATCTGACAGTCTTCAACAACGACATTATCTCTAACGGATAGTAAATCCATCTTCATCTCTTAAAGATCAAATTGACCCAGGTCTAAAAAAAGAAAATCTTCTCTCTTCTTCAACACAAGACAGAAAAGATATGCACAAGACGCACATCGAATCAACAAGTGATTCGAAGGCACCTGCAACAAGAATGTCAAAGAAGCAGTGAGATCTACAAGAGATCGTCTTTACCAACGCATCTCAGATCTTCATAGAAGATTGCAGTGAGCTTACCCAGACCCTAGCAAAACACTCTCTGTGGATTTCTAGGAAGAAAAGCATTGAAAAAGAAGAGAGAGATCAAAAACTTTAATAGACAGAGATCGGTGTCTTGGTCAAGAACCCAATTCCTGATTTGAGTTCTTCACCCTTCTTTGAAGAACTCGGGCTTTAGCTGAAGCTTCAGTATTTCATTCCTAAAGCTAGAGGTCAAGCTCTTGGATCGATTTGAAGATAGATTTCAGATGGTGCCCAAGGAAGATGAAGAGCTGTCTGTAAATATTGCATTCATATCTTCAGATTTGTATTCCATTACAAATGTTGTTGATTGTGCAATAATCAATCATCATAGAAGGTCGAGTGCTCTGCACTCACTCTTTCAGATAATTTTTATCTGAACGACCTTGAAAATTTTCTTCTCATATCAATCTCTCGTTCTCGTCTCCTATTGCCCTCTTTACTTAAGAATTCGTCTATGAATAATTAAGTAAAGATTAAGGCTTGAAAGGACAAGGACAGAAACTTTACATAGAGAGTCTAGGATGATGTATTCTGTAATTTATCCTTGAATAAATTCAAATGTTCTTTCAAATAATTTATCTTTCAAACTGTTTCTCTCTATGAGTTTTTATAAACTGATTTATCCTTTGAAAACCTATTCTCTAATGATTTCCTAAGACTGCATTTAGAAGAAGGATTAAGTGTGCTGATGTTCTGATCATATATTCGTGTACAGCCACTTAAGACATCCCTAAATCTAAGCCTAAATATTTCTGCTGCTTAAACTCTTTCAAACAGGCTTTTGATTTAAAGGTAGTTCACCAGCAGAGTTCAAAACTCTGCTAAGAGCAAGTTTGTTGTTCATTACTACCAGCAGACATGCTCAAGATGTTAACTGCCTATGCCATTAAATCCTACACTTTAAATGTAAAATCAAAAAATGTTTTAAAATGGCATCATAGGCTATTCACCTCCCCCATCTAGCCTATTTGAGCATCATTGTGGGCCAACAGTTTGTTTGAATAATGTATCTATCCAATTATGGGTTCGTTCACTAGTGTAAAGGATTGAGACTCATGGATCAAGATTTACAACCCTTAGTACCCCGCTTTAACTATGCTTTCTTGATCTGTCCACACAGTAATTAATGGTCCGTTTAGATCACTAAGAACACACACGAACCTAGATCTAACCTTAGCCCGATCAAAAAGTCAGAGAGATCTATTTATGATTTAGGTTGGCAAATATATAACTCACACACGATCATGTAACTTGTTATACCCAAGAGCTTACAGATTCACTAACACAGCCATTATGCGATAGTTTCACTATAAACCAAAGATAATCTAAATGATAAACAATAATTGATAGAAAAGAATTTATAATTAAAACATAAGATTTGATACAAATTATCTCCAATCCCTAGATAGATGCAGTTAGTTAATCACATGCGATGAACAAATCAATATGGAATAAGAGAATATCATCAATCTTCAATAATCGACAATGAAAAGAAATCAAAGAGTGTTTTCAGTCTTGAGAACGGCTCAAGAACTGCTAAAATTCTTATCCCTAAAGCTGTACTACTAGGGTTCTATTTATACAAGGTTAAATAGTTTGAGAAATTACAAAATGACCCAGGCCAGAAAACGGGACCAAGCGGTCACTTAGTCCTTATGATGAGCAACCGCTTAATGGCTTTTCTCCAGACACGACCTACTGGAAAATGCGCAGTAGCTCAGTCCTTTAGGCTGTGCGAGTGCTTGATGTCTTTTTTAGCTTTTCTGCCTTGATCTTCCAGCAAATTGTACTCAGGTCCCTGGAATCTTCATTTTATGGATCAAAGACCTGAAATTCATCAATCTTCTCAAATTCAACCTGAAACTTATAAAGCACTAAAAACCCATATCAGTTGCTTTAGAAACTCGTAGAAAAACACAATCTAAGTAGGAATATACACACAATAGATGCGTATAAAACACATCTATCAAATACTCTCAAACTTAGACTTTGCTCGTCACCAAGTAAACAAATAAATACAAAAGTAGTAAATAAACAGAAATTAAAAATAAAATGCAAAAAAAAAAATCTTTTTGGAGGGTGACACTATTTACACTCCTCTAGAAACCCACAAACTCAAGGAGACTCAAAAGAGTGACTCAACTATGAAGATAAATACAAAAGCAATTAAAACTAAACTAACAAAGCAAAAATAAATAAATAAAATATTTTTATTTTTATTCTCAAGTTTGAGCAATGCAAAAAATAAAGGTTGTCTCAAGGAATGCTCTACACATGTGTAAGGACTACTCTCATTACCAAATGAGTTCACTCCCTTATGCAAATAGTACTATGATTATTCAACTTGTGTGAATACCCATTCCTATAGCATCTCCAAACTTAGACAGTTTAATCAAGCAAAGCACAACATTTATTCTCCAATATTTTGAAAAAACATTTGCAAAACTAAAAAGAGAAATCTACCATTAATACCCGGTCATTCTACAAAAGAGAGAGTATAGGGGAATAAAAAATGCTTATTCTTCATCCATCCCATGCACTTCCTATGTATGAATACACTACTTTTATCTCCCGGTTACTTGTAATAGCTAAGATTATGCTAACACATTGACCTTTACCAAGAAGTGTATAAATGAAGCATGAATCAATTAACATGTATTATCAAATCAAGAAAGATATAGCATGATAAATCGGCACTAGATCAATAGGACTTTATTAAGCTTGTAATGTAAGGCCAAGGGTAAAGGGGTAGTGAAAAGAAGGAAAGGAATTCAAAGCGAGAGAGTACAACTACCCAAAATCCCCATTGCTTCTATTACATGGATACATGCATTAGGCTAGGACCTGAAAAGATAAAGACTTGGAAAAATTTCCCTCAAACTTGTAATTTACTATGTATTCTTTTTAAGACTAAGTGTCACCCTTACATTCTTTTTTTTCTTTTTGGCTATGCCATCATTTAAATTCTTTTGCCCTCCTTTTTCTTTTAATTTTCATCTTCTTCACTTTGTTTCTTTCTTTTCTCCTTTTCTTTTTATAAAATAAAAGATAACAGAGAATACAACGAAGAAAATGAAACTATTTGAGGATCTTTTGCAATGACAGTCCCATGCAGCATCGATTCCCAACCCAAGTTCTACTCTCTCCAAGGTAGGAAAAAGTGTATAGGCTTTAAAGGGTTAAGATAATGTGGGTAAAAGAAACGATGTCGAATGGGGGTCGATGTGTGCTTTGCACACGCCATTCTTTTAATAAAGCTCAAATGGGACACTAGAGATATAAATATAGATAGGTCAGGAAGCTAAAAGGCTCAAACGATCCAAAGATGGCCTAAATCATATTCTAGTGCCAAATCATCATACAAAATTTCATAGAAAATGAAATACAATTATAAATATCACCTCCATATATGTAATGAAGAACAGCTCCTAATGTATTTGACAAAAGCATTCGCTAGAAAAGATGTCGGGAAATTAAAGACTGACATGTAATCACGATTCAAAAGTGTGCTTGAGATATATTAGCAAGACAGTTCCAAAAATTCTAACTCTCATAGAAATGACCCTAAGTTACAACTCAATGCAACACTCATGTAAAGATGATCACTCATCCCAAATAGGTGCACCAAACCAGTCTCGCGGAGAATGCAATGTGTACTATCTACTACATAAAAATATCCAAATCCTTCAATAATGGTGAGGTATGAGTACACAAAGGGGGATAATCATAGGAAATTTACACAATAGAGTAAATTCCAGAAGGTTTGAGGAAGGAGTCATGTGGGTCATAACATTAATCATCATCGACTTGAATTTCCACACACAGACTCGAGAAAAAAAATGGAGGATGATGCTAATTGAAATAAGGTCAGATAAGCAGACAGTTGTGAACTAAAACAACCATCTACTCATCTGTTTGGAAGAAACTAAAATGGTTAGTCCCTTTGTCTCTATATTTGAAATGATCAACTCCTAAAATAAAAATAAGAAAAAGCAAGAAAATAGGTAGGAGAAGAGATATAAGAGACACTAATTGTCCCATGTACATAGCAGGATCTACGCAACAAGTTCCAAATTCTCATTAGGCTGGGACCTGAAAGGACCTTGGACCTAGAATCTCCCCCCTCCCCCTCAAACTTGAAATTCATTTTGTCCTCAAAATGTTGGACTGGCTGATAAGGGAGTTGATTTGTAAAGAGAACAGAAAATAAGCGGCAGATCCACATAACGAAGGAAGACGTTATTTAAGTGTCGGCTCCATGCAAGCTAGGACCACGTTTTGGGCGGCATGTTGAGGTTGGAGACGACATTTTGATAAAATTGGGTATTCCACCCAAAGAATTAGTTTTGGTCAGCCTGACTTTGCTCTATGCGCTGCTCAAGCGCATCTAATCTCTTATTAACACGCTGCTGGAGCGTGTCTAGCCTCTGATCTACACACTGCTGAAGTGTGTCTAGTCCTAGCTGAACCTCAACTAACTGAGTGGAAATCTCCTCCCAAGGAACAATCTTAGGATCTTCCTCAACTTCCTCGCCTTGATCTTTAGGGTGGTGGGCATAGGGTGGCCGTGTCGTATTTGTGACGCCCTTTTTGGCAACATTAGGAATTGGACTGATACGCTCTAATTCGGAGTCCACTGGACTCCCACGATAGCACAGATACTGGTGAAAAGACTACGGAAATGATATCCCAGGTTCACTGTCTTATCAACCATGCCTCTAAGCTGCCCATTGATCAAATCAGTGATATCAGTGGACCCCTTTGTCAAAATGGTGTAAATTAACACCACCCGATTCCACGTCACATCAGATTGATGTATCGAGAGCATCACCCTTGCACAAATGAATTTTTTAAATTCCCTTGGCCTGGGGAGTCAAGCAAGACTCCCTAATGGAACGAAGGCGACCAGCTGTCTCCGCTCGCCCATTAGTCTGCTCAGAACCATGCATGGCGATCCTATCACTAACAGTAGCCAAAGCCAAATTGTAAGGCAAATAAGATTGATAGTCATCAATCTGTATAACAGGCAGACCATAAAATTCCCGGATGGCTTCAGCACTAAACAGCACATACTAACCCCAGACCCACGACCAGTTGGGGTCCTCTCCCATGACTCGTCCACTGTGAGCGTAGAACTCACGGACAATAGGGACAACCGCCTTGCCAGGAGCGGCACATAGGCTCTCCCAACCAATTCTAGCAAAATGGGGAGTCAGTTGATAGCTCTTAAAATCAAATCCTTTCTCTAGAAAAATGGCTTTAGTATTAAAACTTTCTAAATAAACTTTGAAATGTTCGACACTCTGAAAATGGACGGCATCAAATTCTATTGTCGGAGCAGAAGATGACGATGCCCCGCCGGTGTTAGATTTACTTCTTTTCTTTGGTGCCATTATATATATAAATCACTCAAACACTCCTCTCAAACACAGAAAAACCTAACAAAACTACAAAATGAACAAGTATAAAATACCCTAAAATAACAATTTAAGCTCAAGGATAAATTTTAACAAGTAAAATTTGCATAAAATAGATAAGGATAGAAAATACTTGCCAAAGGAAGAAAATTTCGAGCTTGTTGCCGGAAAAAAATGGTGTTTTCATCAGATTTTCGTCAGAACCCAAATTGCACAAAAATGTTGGTGGGGATGGTGAATGTATGTTGAGATTAGGTAGGAAATGAAGTTTGGACGGAAAATATTGGGCAAATTGGCCGGATTTATAGAGAGAAGGGAGGAGTGGTCATCGTTTTTAGAGAGAGAAGGACATGAAAACTGTTGGGGTTTTTGATCTGTGCCCGAAGAATTTTAAATAATGGGACTGAACAGTCGCTCAGCCCTATATACAAAGCGATTGCTTGGTTCAAATATCTCAGACCTGTCATACTGGAAAATGTGCGGTTGCTCAGTGCACGGGACTGAGCGAGCGCTTGCTTCTATTTTCAATAATATGCCTTACTGGAATTTGTGCAGTCACTGAGTCATTTGACTGAGCGAGCGCTTGGCCCTGTTACCTTTAAAAATACATTTTAAAATTAAAATATTTTGATCTTTTAAATTTCAAGGCCCTAAAATGTCTTCCTTCAGTGCTATATTATATCTTTTCTAAACCAAAAACTACTTACGAAAATACACTAAAATAAAACTAAAATTAAAAATTAACATATAAATACAACACTAGAGCATACTTTTCCCCCAAACTTAAATAATGCAAAAGCTTTCTATGCATAATTTTCTCAAAAGATAAGCAAGGGTTCAAAATGATTATTTTACAGCTTAATAAATTAACTAAAACATAAGTGGGTTGCCTCCCACGCAGCGTTTTTGTTTAACGTCGTTTGCTCGACATTAGTCAACCCATTATTCTAAATAAAAAACGTCCATCAACTCAACAGTTTTCACAATTTATAAACCTTCATAGTAGGGTTTGACTCGCTGCCCATTTACCTTAAATGTTTCATTTGATTTATAATCTTTAAGTTCAACTGCACCGTGGGTAAAAACATTCACAACTTCAAATGGACCAGACCATTTAGATTTAAGTTTTCCTAGAAAAAGTTTTAGTCTAGAATTAAACAATAGAACTTTAATACCAGGGTACATGTCTTTGGGAATTATTTTTTTGTCGTGGAATCTTTCAGTCTTTTCTTTGTAAATTTTCGAACTCTCATAAGATTCCAATCTATGTTCTTCTAACACATTTATTTGGAGCAATCGTTTCTCGCCTGCCAAAGTCATATCCATGTTGAGAGCTTTAATCTCCCAAAACGACCTATGTTCTAACTCAACTGGAAGATGACAAGCTTTTCCAAACACAATTCTCTATAGGCTTAAACCAATTGGGGTCTTATAGGCTATCCTATATGCCCACAAAGCATCGTTCAGCTTCAACGCCCAATCTTTCCTATTTGGTTGGACAGTCTTTTCTAACACTCCTTCGATTTGTCTATTACTTACCTCCACTTGATCAGATGTCTGTGGATGGTAGGGAGAGGATAACTTGTGAACTACCCTATATTTCTTTAAATAACTATTCACTAAACGGGTGGTGAAGTGAGTTCCTTGATCAGTTATGATTGCCCTTGGCATTCCATATCTACTAAAAATATTATCACATAGGAATTTAACCACACTCGTTGGCATCATTATTCCTAGTAGCTATTGCTTCAATCCATTTTGAATCATAATCTACTCCGACCAAAATATATTCAAAACCATGTGATACGAGAAAAGATCTCATAAAATCTATTCCCCAAAGATCGAAAACTTCAACCACTAGATTACTAATTTGAGGTATCTCATTCCTCTAACTTATACCACCTAACCTTTGACATCTGTCACAACACTTAGTAAACACATGTGCGTCTCTAAATAATGTGGGCCGATAGAGACCAGATTGCAAAAATCTTTCTTGCAGTCTTTTCACCACTAAAATGACCTCCACAAGCAAAGCCATGACAAAAGGATAACACACTCTGATACTCCTCTTCAGGGATACATCTCCTTATTATTGAATATGGGCCACCTTTGAATAGGTACAGTTCATCCCAAAAGTAATGTTTGACTTCCGAAAGAAATTTCTTTCACTCATGATATCCAAAATCGAGATTTATGATATTTGCTACTATAAAATTTACATAGTCCGCATACCACGACTCATTAGTTTGAACAACAAGCAACTGTTCATTTGGGAAATCTTCATTTAAAGGAATGCTATTATCAAACAATTGTCTTTCAAATAAAGGCTACAATTCCAATCTAGACAGATGATCTGCTACCACATTTTCTAAACCTTTCTTGTCTTTAATTGTAAGATCGAATTCTTGCAACAAAAGCATCTACCTAATTAATCTAGGTTTAGCATCTTTCTTGGTTAACAGGTATTTCAATGCAGCATGATCGGAATAGATAATCACTTTAAATCCTAGCAGATAAGATCTAAATTTTTCAAGAGCAAAAATCACAGTCAAAAATTCCTTTTCAGTTGTTGTGTAATTCAACTGTGCATCATTAAGTGTGCGGCTAGCATAGTGAATCACATGAGGCATTTTTTCAATCTTTTGACCAAGGATAGCTCCTATAGCAAAATCTGACGCATCACACATAATTTTAAAAGGTAATGACCAATTGGGACTAGAAATAATAGGAGCGGTTGTTAATTTTTCCATTAAAAGATTAAAAGAATCAAGACACTTTTTGTCAAAAATAAATTCGGTCTCCTTGGCAAGCAGATTGCAAAGGCTTACAAATTTTGGAAAAATCATGGATAAAACGCCTATAAAAACCAGCATGCCCAAGAAAACTTTGAACACCATTCATAGAAACAGGGGGAAGTAGTTTAGAAATATCTTCAACTTTGACCGGATCGACTTCAATCCCTCTTTTCGACACTATGTGTCCTAAAACAATTCCTTGATTTATCATAAAATGGCACTTTTCCTAATTAAGGGTCAGATTTGTTTTACATCATTGCTTGAGCACTAATGCCAAATTATCAAGGCACTTATCAAATGATTCACCAAACACATAAAAATCATCCATAAAAACCTTAACACATCTTTCAACTAGATCAGAAAAAATAGAGATCATGCATATCTGAAAAGTAGCTGGAGCATTCAAAACCTAAAAGACATCGTTCTATAAGCAAATGTACCAAAGGGACACATGAAGGTTGTCTTTTCCTAATCTTCTGGGGCTATAGGGATTTGGTTATACCCAAAAAAAATCCATCTAAGAAACAATAAAAATCATATCCAGCTAATCTTTCTAAAATTTTCTCAATAAATGGTAACAGAAAGTGATCTTTCTAAGTAGCAGCATTGAGCTTTCTTAAGTCGATACACATCCTATACTCCATTACTGTTCTAGTCGGTACTAACTCATCTTAATCATTTTTCACTACAGTAATTTCTGATTTTTTTAGGGACTACTGAACAATACTAACCCACTTACTATCAGAGATGGGGTAAATGATGCCCGCATCAAGAAGTTTAAGAACTTCTTTTCTCACTGCTTCTTCCATATGAGGATTTAATCGCCTTTGATGTTCTCTAGAAGGTTTAGCCCCTTCTTCGAGATAAATTCTATGCATACATCTTGTGGAACATATTCCTTTTCAATCGGCTAAGGTCCATCCTATAGCCTCTTTATGCTCTTTCAAAAATTTTATTAACTTTTCCTCTTGATCTTTATAAGCAATAATTACAGGAAATGCTTCATTTTTCCATAGAAAAACATACTTTAGATTAGATGGCAAGGGTTTCAATTCCAAAGCAGGTGGTGATTCTATCGAAGGAACCAATTTTTCATTAAAATTTCCTAAAGGATCACGAGCAACTTATTTAGTTGTTAATTTTTTTTGTTCCTCAAATAGTTTAGTTAATTCAATCACTTCCTCATTTTCTATATCACCTTGACGAATTAATACTTCCTCTAATCTATCAGACTTAAACTCTTTAACTAAATTTTTGATTGTTAAATCTTCTACTTCATCAATATAAAAACAATCACTCATATCGCTTGGCCTGTTCATGGCATCGAACACAGAAATTTCAACTGTTTCACCCATAGCAGTCATAGATAATTTTCCATTTTTAACATTAATAACCGTGTTAGCAGTAGCCATAAAAGGTCACCCAGAAGAAGGGGAGCTTCATGCTTACTGGTAACCTTATTTTCCATTTCTAGCACAACAAAATCCACATGCATGATAAATTTTTCAACTTGCACTAAAATGTCTTCAACAATGCCCAAAGGGTGTTTCACAGAACGATCAGCTAATTACAAAGTCATTGAGGTAGGTTTTAGTTCACCTAAACCTAATTGTTTATAGACAGTAAAAGGCATCAGATTAATACTTGCACCAAGATCCAACATTGCTTTAACTTTCTTAGAATCTCCTAATGTTATTTCAACATTAAAACTACCAGGATCTTTTAGTTTTGGTGGAAGATTCTGTTGGAGAATAGCATTAATATTTTCAGACATGATTACCTTTTCATTTTTCGAAAACTTTTGTTTTCTAGAACTTAAATCCTTGAAATTTTTGGCATACGAAGGGATATTTTTGATAGCATTCAATAGAGGCAAATTTATATTTTCTTTAGACAACATATTATAAATTTTTGCAAACTGTTTATCCATCTTATTTTTCATAAGTCTGCCTGGAAAAGGAATAGGGGGCACATAAGCCTTAGGGGCAACATATGGTTTTTCTTTAATACCATCATTTTTATTATCTTTTTCATCACATTGCTTTCACCATTCAACACATTAGAAGAAGAAGAAGGAGTAGTGGTACTTACCTCCTCACCGATAGTTTTACCATTCCTTAGAGTAGTGATAGCCTTGGCTTGCTTATTCTGGCTAGGAAACTTCCCATAATCTCGTCCCTTGAGTTCTTTCACATCATCAGCCAATTGCCCAAATTGAGCCATCAATTTCTGCAATGTGGTATTTGTGGCATTCAAGGTACTTTCTAACTCTTTATGATTTCTAGTGTTTTCATTTTGTTGATCTTATTGTATACGGCCACCATTGTTTAGATTTCCTTGCCCAAACACTTGCGGTTGATGCTGTTGTGGATGCAAAGGCTTGTTCCCTCCCCAACTGAAATTTGGGTGGTTTCTCCAACTAGGATTGTATGTGTTAGAGAACGGATCATTCCTTTGACGTGGTGGATATGAGTTCATCGAATTTACCTGTTCAGGAAAAACATGCATATTTCCACTAGAAGGACAACTATTAGTAGCATGAGAATTATTTCCACAAATTGGGCATACTTCATAAGCAAAATTTAAATTTGCAGCAGCCATCATAGCTTCATAAGCTTCAATTTTAGCATTAGCAGCAGCTAACGCACTAGATTCACTTTGACCAAAATTCGGGTTCACTTCATATAAGGCTTTGGCTTTTCCTCTCACACTCTTTTGTTGAGAGTTCGATCCTAACATTTCAAACAACTCATTTGCTTGTTCCGGACTCAATTCATGAATTGACCCTCCAGTAGCTGTAGACACCTCGATTTCGTACCCCTGTTTATGGCATGCCATAAAATATCAAGACCTGTCAAAAAGGACTAACGGATGTCAAGTTATAGGGTTAAAAATGCAAAAGGATGGAAGATTTAACAAACGGTGAATTGCAGGGGGTGAAAGTGGCCAGAAATGGAAGAAAAACAAAAGGGGGAGCAGCCTATAGCTATTTTGGGTGTTGCGCGCAAAAGTGCTATAGGCGGCGCCCAAATGGGTAATAAGCAGTGGCCACATTTCTCCTATTCACTACTGTAGTTAGCTTTTGGCGCAAGCCTTTCAGCGCAAGCGCAAGGTACAACACAATAAAGCACAGAGATAAAATATCAGATGATCCTTTATTGTTAAGGAAGCCCAACTTCAGCCTATAAATACAAGGCTCCAGTGCACTGATTTCAGACAAAAATTTTACGGGAGAAAACTTACGAGAGCTGTTACGCTGTAGTTTCCAATCAAACCCCGAAGCTCCGTTAGGCTGCCAAAACCGCCCCTAAACACTTAAACTCTTCAGCCAAAGTCAACCTTAGTTATCCGAATATGTTTAACCCCTATTTCACTGGTTCCAAAATCCCAAAAAGAGTAGTTTCCCTGCCTGAATCCTGACGTCAAATCAAACAAAAACAAGCAGCTGCTCTGCCCAATTTCATACTTGACAACAACAATAATCAAGCAAAAGCAAGCAGTTGTACCATCCGGATTCCGAGGCGAAAAGCAACCAAAAGGAGCAGTCACGCTGCCCAAAATTCGACAACAACAACAACAACAAAAAAAAGACTTCCTTTCCCTGAAAGACAGAGCGAGCACACCCTAAAGCCTGCCCAAAAGAGAAGTTGGTTCGAGATAAAGCCCACACGCTTCAAAAGGTAGGTACCCTAAAGTTGTTTAATATTTTGTCTATAAAATAGTGCTTTATATTTTTTAGAAGCAGGGCGGCTCCTGCGGGCGTATATAAAATAAAAGAAAGAGAACAAACTTGAGGGGGACAACCAGCCTTACCCAAACAAGGGGGACAAAGGGGCCTTACCTCGAAAATGAAATACAAATCGAAGAAACAACAGAAGGACCAATCAACATCTAAGAAAAGTATGATAACCATAAGAATCCATCATGAAAGCCTTCTTCACCACACCTGGAAGATCTAAGAAAGAAGAGAACACCTTATTACCACCAGTCTTGTGGGCTTCGGCAGCCAGTCGATCAGCCACTGAATTCTGCTCTCTAAAAACATGGTGTAATTGAAAATTAGAACACAGTTGCCTACAATCATGAAGAGCATAAGTATACTGCCAAGGAGCCGAGTGGTGATGAGCAAGAACATCAATATCAACCTGAGAATCTGATTCAACAACAACATGAGATAGCCCCAGAGAATGACACAGAAGCAAACCATCCCGCAAGGTCATGATTTCAGCCTTCATACTAGAACCAAGCTGGAAGTGAGAAGAAAAAGCACTAAGAAAATCCCCCTTATGATCTCTAATGATACCACCACTAGTGCACTGATCGTTAATGGAAAAACCATCTGTATTAAGCTTCACATAACCAAAATTAGGAGGATGCCAAGGAAGCCACAAGCCTTTTCAAAGAGGAGGAGACAATAAAGGCATGCCAATACTTTGCAAAGCAATAGAAGCCCGAGGACTACATAAAGCCTTAGGCTTATACATGTAGAACATGTCCCAAAGGTTGTGTAAGACTTTATGAAAAATCTTATCTACTCTCATAGGAACACCATCAAATAACGCTTCACAGCGAGCTTTCCATAGTTCCCAACATGCGAACATGAAAATACCAAGCTAACAAGCTCCAAGTTGGCTACGAAGAGAACCGCGAGACCAAATATCGAATAAATGAGAAATATCAGAATACATAGCAACTTTATTGAAGGGCTTGGCAAACCGAGACCAAATACTCATAGCAACTTCAGAGAACACAAAAAGATGCAACAAGGACTCCTCATGGTGATGGATATAACAGCAGATGCATTTAACACTAATTGGATTCTCTTAGATCGAAGATTAGCATCAACCAGGAAAGTGTTATGAAAGAGCCGCCAAACAAAAGCACTAACTTTTGGAGGAAGCCACGGTTGCCAAATTTTCCTAGCCCAAATTAACACTGGGTGTTTCAATCTATGATGCTTCCAGAAGGCAAATGAACTGAACAACCCACTGGATGTGAGAGTACAAACTAGCCGATCAGGATCCTCACTTAACCGAAGCTGTAAAATCTCTAGACGAAAAGTGAAAGGAACAAATTGACACAGCTCTTCGAGAATTGGGGAGGCAGTCCGAATTGTCAAATTGCGATCCATAGGAAGCGGACCAACTAGACGGATACCACTCCAGTTGGAATCCCAGCAGGATAAGTCACCTCTACCAACAACCCATCGGCTGCAATCCTGACTGTAACCCATCTGATTCATAATAGCCCTCCATGGTTGAGACCTATTTTGACATAAGACAGCCGTCTGATCAACCCCATATTTATGACAGCAAAAATGCGCCCAAAGGGACTACCCATACAACGCATTCCAAGAAAGCTTTGCATGCAACGAATCCATCACTTGCTGAAGAGAGCGAATACCCAAACCCCTTTCCTCCAAAGGACGGAAAACCAAATGCCATGCCACCCAATGAGTTATGTGCTCCCCTTTGGCGCTCCATAAAAATTCTGCAATTGCCTTTTTAATACGTTCAATAACTGACTTCAGAACCGTAGTCGAAGCCAAGGAGTAGATAGGGATACTGCAAATAACAGACTTGACCATGGTGATTTTGGCTCTGAAAGATAACAGACGAAACCGCCAGCCATTAATCCTCGCAAGCAACCATGAGATGAGATCTTCAAAATAGCACCGTTTCATACGACCCTTAAATAAAGGAATTCCAAGATAACATATATGCCAAAACCTTTGAGTGCAACCAGACCACCTAACTAGCTGACGGACAAGCCTGTTACTACAACGCTTGCTAACATAAAAGCCACTCTTCTGCACATTGATCAACTGACCAGATGAGCCCTCATAAACTAAGAAGATATTCCACAAACCCAACACAGAAGATGTAAAAGCATTGCAGAAGACTAACATATCATCGACGTACAAAAGATGGGACACCTGCACACCCCCACAACCATGATGATATGGAAGAACCTGACCCCTTTGGACAGCTCTATTGACGATGGACCAAAGCACAATTCTTAGAGTTAAACCCTATAGCCTTCAAAGTGCGTAAAAGAAAATCACATTCAAGCCTATCATAAGCTTTGGACATGTCAAATTTGAAAACTAGATTACCCCCAGGAACTTTTGTATCAATGTGGTAGACAAGCTCATGAGCAAGCAGAATATTTTCCTAGATATTACGATTTTTAACAAAACCAGATTGTTCCATAGACACCAGCATAGGCAGCAATATCGAAAGACGGGAAGCAAAAACACGGGAAATAATTTTACAAATAAAGTTGCACAGACTAATCGGCCGAAGATCCCCAGAAACCTCTGGCCTGTCAACTTTAGGAAGTAATACCAAAGAGGTAGCAGCGATGCCCCTAGGATGAGAGCTGCCCATAAACACATCCCGCACGGCCGCAATAACCTCACATTTAACAATCTGGCTTTAAAGTAATAATATATCATGAAATAAGTCGTTATTATAGCCTAAATTTAATAGGCATTATCTGCAACTCTAAAATGAGGCTGTTGTAATTTTCTTTATTTTTATTGTCATATATATATATATATATATATATATATATATATATATATATATATATATATATATATATATATATATATATATATATATTAAATGCTTTATTTAAGTTTGTTAAATTTATAAAACGATTGTATTTAGCCAAAAATCTATTTTGAGTCCGAAAGGGCGAGTTGGGTGCCAAACCCCTTCCCAACTCGTAACTTAGCCTCCGAACCCTTACAAATTTAGTATATTTGATTATTTTTTTATCCTTAAAATAAAGATGGCAACATTGTTATTTATATTTTGAGTCCACAATTGAGGCCGAGCATATTCCATGCGCTTTAAAATTTTCGAAACCACCCCACCCCTTTCAGTGGTGTGGATCTGGTTAAAAACAGGGCACTCACAGTGGCGACTCTACTGGAGATGTTGTCTTTATTTTAATAATAAAATAAAAATGGAGGGCTAGACTCAATTTTTTTATGTATATATAAAAAGTTTATTTTTTGGATATTTGGCTAAATATGTTCATTATATTTATTTAACAATTTAAATATCACATTTTTATATATCTGTGTATATATGTGCGTGTAACCTTAAAATCTTGCAGCAGCTTCATTTTGGGTACCGGTATACCCAAAAAGAAGGAAAAAAAAAGGAAAGCGGGATCAATTTTTGTTTTATTCTGTTATTATATTATTCCTGGTGGATATGTAAATATTCTTTTATTCTGTCATTTTTTATTTTGGAGATCAAGACCAAATGTAATTGATAGGAACAGATAGTTTCCCCATTTTTCTTTATATTTATTGATCTGAATGGCCATCATGCTCTCTCACGCCATCCTTTCAAGGATTCAAACTAATGAGCCGAGAAAATCACCAAATGAACAAAAAGACGAGCCATAATTTATTGCTTTATTACTGCTTTATACCTGCAACAAGGAAAAAAAAATCTTTACTGCTTTTGAGATAATGCACACACGTGCACTCATGTAGAGATATTCTGACTGTTACCCTTCAACCCGATAAACACGCACAGGTATCCATGATCTTGAAACAGAGGCTACGAAGATTTTAGGTCGAAATTATCACATCATGCGCTCCTTACTCAGGGGCCAATGTGGTGAAGTCAGCCTAGCCCTGCATCAGCCAACGTTAAAAGCATATATATTTTTAGGACACTTCATGGACTAATCGGTTTTTTATACCTAGAAATTAATGACCAATCCATGTTGCAAATATATATGTAAATGAATAAAGATATATGCACAGGGGTTGATCAATAATTTTTATGGTATTTGTCCTAGACCATTCGAATGGTGGATCCCAGAAAGAGTATAGACCCTTCGCCTGAGATCTGTCCAATCTAGGGAAGTCGAAAGTCAGGTGGAATACAAAGATTCTATACTCTGGAGAAAGAATCCATTGTTCCAGGAAAAGTCCCAGACTGTCAAAACAAAGCATGTGCATGTTCGATCAATTTTAGGAAAAACATAAAGTTAATTTTAAAAGCACATTGTACTTAGATCAAAAAATCCTGGAACCTTCCCTTCTGATACCTTCAACCCTTTTCCTTCGAAACCTGGCCCGAATTTGGAAAGGAAGAGATAGAACCGGTCGGGATACAAGCACAGAGGTCAGGTCAAAAAGCATAAGAATCAGCTCAGAGGGTACAGATTTGGGTAGAATGGCCACCAAAAACAAGCAGACTGCTACGGGTACCAGTAATGAAGAAACTGCTCTTGGAGCAAAGATAGAAACTCCTAGATATGCTCCACACCATGTATTCCAAAATTGGCTGAAAAGATAATTGGATGCTCATGTAGGAAGAGTCGCAAGCCAAGTAGTTGGGGATCTTTTTGAAAGCTTAGTAGAAATCTTCACTATGTTCACTCATCGAGTCAAGAGCCCACAATTTCCTACTGATAGCTCCCTCCTTCCAGGAATCAACTTTTCCATTCCAACAGAAAGTACCTTCCCTTCAAATTCCAAAACTCAACGAGACATCAACCCTCAACCAAATACCAACCCTGATTCCCAAAGCAGTATCATTCCAAACATTCATAACTCCAGTCCACCAAGCATCTCATTCTAAAACACCAACCCTGAGCTCACTCACCTAAATGCATGTTACCATAACCAAAAAGACTACCTCCCTTATAATCCTTCAAACACCTATACCCAACAAATGACCCATGGGACACTAACCAAAATGACATGTATGCATGAAAAAGAATGACTCCCTTCAAACAGGAACACATACAATGAGTTTCTTGCACAATACTACCTAGGTCAAGAAGAAGATATACAGTCATACAACTCAAATAAATCCCAGCCAAACATCTCACCCCATCTGAAAGGAAGGAGAGGACAGGAAAGAAGGCACTATGATGATTGGCCTACTTCAAGGTCTATGATTTTTCAAACGCTATGGGCCCATGGTCAGCTTAAACCGCTCAAGAATTATACACCTCCAAACCCATTACCTAGCACATAGAATCATACCTAGCATTGTGAATATCATCGCTGCAGTGGTCATCTCACCAACAAATGTTATCTGCTCAAAAATACTATCCAAGACCTCATCGACAATAAGATCATCATAGTATCATATACAAAAGAACAACCCCTTGTCCCAAATCAAGCAAAGAAAGTTTGACAAATATATGTATTTCAACTAAGCTTTAAGAAATTGGAATAAAGAAGCTATGTCTTTTCCCTTTGGAATAAAAAGATTAGTTGCAACATGCTCTCTTGGGACACTATCTTGGGCGACAGTCAAACTATGAGTAGCACTGAGAAAACCAATTGGATTGGTGGGGATGTCAGTCATCTTACCAGATCTGGTCGGGCCTATCAACCAAACCATGAAAGCGGTGACCACTCTGGGAAAGATAAAAAAGTAGACACTAGGGCTAAGAGTATGGAAGATACCTTGCTAGCTCAGATGAAGAAAACCCAAGCCAATATATCCATCTGGCCTTGTTATGTGCTTCCAAGAGTCATCGCGATACATTGGCCAAATCCTTAAGTCAACCAGTTATCCCCATTGAAACATCTCCAGGTGAACTAACCCAAATGATTAGAAATATACATTTTGGGAATTTGATTATGTTCACCGGTTTGGATCTGCCAAAGAAAGGAACCAACCACATTGACGCTATTCACATCACTGTAGGGGTCATGGAAAAAAGGGTTCATCGGGTCTTGATAGACAATGGCTCATATCTGAATGTATGTCCTATAAGCACATTAGAAAAACTGGGGACAAAAATCTCAAAATTAACTCTTTAATGATATGATTCCTAGACACATACTCGCGATGGAGGAATCAAAGACCATGCAGCACAACAAGCAAAGAACGTCAATGATGAAGATGGAAGATGACACCGCGACTTGATGAATCAATCCAAACGCACTCCTCGGTATATATGACCTTGAAACAACGTTTGAGACGACCACAACCCTTGGTATAAGGAAGAATGCACAATAGGGAAGAATATCCTATTGATAAGTTCGGGTTTCGATTACTTAGCCTCTCACCAAATAATCACAAGTTCTAAAGAGAACAAGGAGGTTTTGAAAAACACTCTAAAACTATATTAATCAATAATCAGAAAGTTATAAAACAATAAGCCTCAACCCTTATTTATACGGGCTGTGAATCCTAATCCTAAAATAAAAAGAAAACCTAAAATAAAAGGAAACATCTTAACTTACCTAATCTATGTAGAGAACAATTAGGCAAGTTACCTAATCTAATTAGTAAACATAAAACAACCAAATAAGGAAAATCTACAAATCTCGTTTTTCTACAAGGCCTACTTTGTAAAGTGCCTAGACCTTCCCCTAACCCTAATTTAACATAAGAAAACAACCCCTTAGGGTTTAGGACTCATAAGGGCAACATTTTGGCCTTTTTTTACTCCTAAATTGGTCCTTGAACCTCCCGGGTCGTAGATGAACCTCGTGCAAACTCTTGAGCCTTGATCCATGCATTTTTGAACCCTTGAGCCTCGATCCATGCGCATATGAACCCTCGAACTTCAATCTGCATGCTTCCAATGCCTCTTCCATGCTTGTGACAATCTTGGTTCTTGGTTGGTGGTCAGAATCATATCATTCCCTCTCTCTTGAAAAGGATTTGTCCTCAAATCAAGACCTATATCACATAGACACGATTTAGTAACTAAGATATAGTATCTAAAATTATGCCTACCATATGATTTTATGTCGTCAATTTGCTCAAACTCTCCATGTTTGCAAACCATTCCATGCAAGTTTATGTATCTCCAATCACCGGGATCAAAGACCATTCTAGCTTGTCTTTCCATTGGTACACTTTGGTACCCAATTAAGATTTTTACCATTAACTGTAGAATAAACACAACAAAACGATGTACTACAACAAGAACAACATTGTTGGCACACAATTGGTTATGTATCAATTTACCACCACACGAAATTTGCTCAATATTATGAAAGGACTCATATTTTCGAGTATGCAACTCAAAGCCTCTCCAGTTGGAATGGCAATCCACATTCAAACACATCCACACCCTATCTTTAGGTTCAAATATTAATCTAATGTATCTCACTTGCATCACTTGGTGACTTTCCATGAATGACAACCTTACATATGCAACATAAAACACAACGAGATCATCATAAGGAATATCAATGAAAGATATTAATAAGTATAATAAAATAATATGCAATATGGCATACAAACTCATGTATCCAAATCCGTCATGACAAGTAAATCCATCAAGGTTTATAATTTCACTCATCAAGTTATCACAACTCGATGTTCCCTCATGCAAATCCTTGATAGAACTAGAATCACCAGGTTTAAGCATTAACCTAATAATCCCCTTTTTAGCACAACCATCCTCAACACCAACACTTTATGCAATCCAAAGCATATACTATTAATCATGTAAATCAATAAAATGGTTATATAAGACAAGGTACTACCATAATCAAATCTTTCGCTCATCAACTTACTTAATTCCTCAATTTGAAACAAACAATTGATTTCACCAAGTTTAAAGATCAACCTAACAACTTTCATCCTTTGCATATCCATATTTATCAATAATGAATCATGCAACAATAAGGAATTACAACCAGAGTGTAATCTCAAGGATAAACATCATTTATGCTCAAAAATCAAATCATGTGTTAAAACATCCTTATAATCATCAACAATATGAATTTTATCACCTTTCCAAGGTTTAACATGCTTAACACGAGTTGTCTCTTTCCATGAATCCATATGTAACTCATGCAGCCCATAAATCTTATGAAAGAATAATGCAACATGGAAATCAACATTTACTTTGTGACATGCACCAAGATAATTAATCAATGAAAAACTATGCACTTTCACAATTGTAGGACTCATGTAATAACGAAATCTAGACACATCATGCACACCTTCCAATTCAACACCTAATAAGACATCATGGCATATATTGGCAATCTCATGGTATGACTTAGGATAACCTATATTCATATTTACATTCATACCATCTTCATGCAATGAACTTGTAAAAAGATCAATTCTAGTTTTATTCAATGCACAACTAAGATATTCCCTCTCAACTTTCAATAAGCAATGCAATCCTAATGAGACTTATCAACCAAAGTATCATCTATGAATGGACCTACATACACATGGTTAGGAATATGCAATGTCGATTTTGATTCATTTTCCATGCTTTTACTAAATTTCATCCAATCACTTTAACCATGGTGACTAACCAAATTTTGCAATTGAAACTTTCCGCACAAGTCATATGGTCTAACAATCTCTCTTATGAACTAGTCACTCATAAAACTAATCAAATTTTTCAAAGCAGCACTTCTAAAAATTCTGAATTTCACACCCAAGTTATGGTGTTTAACATGCAATAATTTAGGTGGCTTAACAATTTTACCCATGACACAAGTGTCCACTAACCTAGTCAATTATCCAAACTCAACAACAACTCTATTGAGCTTATTATCAATGTCATGGTGCTTAACATGTAACAATTCACCACACAACCTATTCTTCCAAGAAAGATTAAGATCATACCATTAAGAAAATGTAGGTTCTACAACAATCTCCTTACCTTGTTGGTATTCCATCTTGAATCTCACAATTTCTTTTGGTAGTACCTCTTGAAAAGTTTGTGAAAAAAAAACAATAGACTTTGGCAATACAACATTAACTTGATAAGTATCAAAATTTGCCTCACTTTCTTTCTCTTTCTCTTTCTCTTTCTCACATTCTTTCTTTTGAGAGCACACACTAATTTTCCTCTCCTTTTGCCCGGTTATCTCACATCTTTCACTAGTCTCTAAAACCGGCCTCTCACTCTTGTTTTCACTCAAGCTCTCCTTTTTCATGGCTATCTCACAAAACTCACTTTTATCTCTAGCCAAACTATCGTTATTTTGACTTGAGCTCTCCTTTTTCTTGGCTATCTCAGTCTCCTCACTTTGCTCTCTAGCCAAACTCTCTTTATTTTCTCTCAAGCTCTTATTTTTTAAAGGTTTCTCTATATTATTTTCCTCACTAGCCTTTCTCTCTTCACTAGCTATTGAACTTAACATCATAAAATTCTCATAAGCTTGTGTTGGAGTTAATGGTACAAGTTTAATGGTTATTTGATTGTGTTCAAAAGGATGTCTTTTTGTGTTGCCATCATAATTAACACTCCTCTCCACTTGCCAAGGTCGCCCTAGCAATAAATGAGTTTGTTGTATTGGCACCACATCACACATCACACATCACCTCATCTTCATATCTTCTAATCTTGAACTTCACAAGCACCTGCTCGTTCACCTTCAACATACCTCCTTCATTCAAGCATTACAACTTATAGGGTTTAGGATGTTTGGTTGTAGGTAACCCTATTTTCTCAACCATGGTCACACTAGCAACATTAGTACAACTACTTCCATCAATGATCACCCCCACAAACTTGCTCTTGCACTTTGCACTTAGTAAAGAAAAGTTTCTCCTTTTCAATCTCTTCAACACTTAGAACTCTCACTTCTAACATCCTCCTAACAACCATATTGTTTTCTCTCTCATCACCTATTGGTAAAGGATTAAAAGAAATTTTGTCACCCTTATTTACCTCTACTTCTTTTAATTTTGAGTTCTTAATTTGCAACCAAAGATCCTCCCAATATTACTCAAAATTAAAATTTCCATATATTCTACGTCTTGGCACATCATTAGGTTTATTACCTCCTTCTCTTGATTTTTTTTTCTTTCACTACGAATCTTCCCAATCTCTTCCATTAGATCCTTCTTTTGCTCCCTCATGGTGTTATGTAAATCTCTCACCAAACCATCCACGTAAAGTCTCATATCAAAGGTTGCAACATTATTCTCACTTGTATTAGAAATGGTGTACCTGCAAGAATTTTATTAGCAAAATCACCTCACCCACTCCCTTACGTGTACCGCTCAATTAATGTCACTCCTCTCGTGTTTACCTACTCTCCCTCACTTTCAATTCCTCCAAGTTCTAAAAGATCTAAGTAATTTAATAGTGATTAACAAAGCAAGAAAGTTTGAGCCTGCCCTCAAACTTTCTCCAGAACTAATTGCTTCCCTTGCCCACCCTTTTCGTCTGGCTCTTATTGGTAAGTTCTCTCATGGACGACCTTCTATGGAGGCTGCAAGGAAGTTTTTCAATACTTTTGGTTTAAAAACAGCTTTCACCCTTGGACATCTTGATGCAAAACATATCCTAATCCATGTTCAATGTGAGGAGGACTATCAAAGACTTTGGATTAAAGATCAGTGGTATCTTGGAAGATTTCCAATGAGAGTCTTTAAATGGAGTCCAAATTTTCGCCCGGATGTGGAAAGTTCCATAGTTCCTGTGTGGTTTTCTCTTCCTAGTTTGCCAATCCATTTATTCAGCAAATCGGCTCTTTTCTCCCCTGCTTCTCTTTTTGGCAAGCCATTGATGCTTGATCAGCCAATAATTAATCTGTCAAGGCCTAGTGTTGCTCGTGTATGTGTGGAGATTGACCTTCTGAAGATTTTTCCAAGCCGAATCTGGATAGATTGTGGCAACGCTCTCCCTAGTTTTTGGCAACCGATTGAAGCTGAGAACAAACCTAGTTACTGCACCCATTGCATGTATCAAGGGCATCAGGAACTTTCTTGTCGCATCAAAAACCTAGATCTGCCTCCAAAAACCCCTACCTTGCCTCCAAAGGTTTTCCCAACTAAGCATGTGACTGAAAAAGTTACTCAACAATGGACACCCAAAAAATTGGCCTCAGATCCTCACGAGGCCACTCAACCGATGGGCTCTGATGGCGATCCCTCTTCCTCTTTGGCTGCTGATCCTCCCAATACGTATGCTGAAAATGGCAAAGTTGATCCTCTTGATAAGCCAGTGTTAAATGAACATGCCTCCAACCCGAAAGAAAAATCTCCCGTTTTGGACTCTATCCATGCTACGGTGAATAAGGAATCGAATTTTGTTCCTTCCTCTTCGGCTTCCTTGGAGGACACGGCTATAAATGATCAGGATTCAGACCCTGTTACTATAAACTCTCCTAGTAAATTCGTCGTTCTCAATATTTTGGAAGATGAGGAAGTGTCTGACCAGAGTTCGTTGAATGCTTTAAACTTGGAAATCCCTAAGAAACCTAAAAACTTAATTCCCCCTTCAGATCGTATGACAAGATCTCAGGCTTCCAAGCCCCTGCATGACTCTACTTCTGCCAATTCACATGGAGATTAAAACCCTATTCTGGAATGTACGTGGCATTGGTAATGATCCCACTGTTAGTCGTCTCAAAAATCTGGTAAAGCTTCACAATATTTCTATCATAGCGGTTTTTGAACCTAAGTTAACCATTGACAAACTTCTTCTCATCTCCCGAAAACTCAACTTCAGGTTCTATTTTTCTAACTCTTCAAGTTCTATATGGGTCTTCATAAAGTCTTGCTTCAGTTGTAGTATTTTATGTGAGTCGTCTCACATGTTTCTCTTAAAATTCAGCACTATTCTTGGTCCTTTCATGCATTTATCTCTTGTGTTTATGCAAGGTGTGATCTTCGTGACCGTCAGGATTTATGGGAGGACCTTCTTCAAATTAGCTCTCAAATCTCTAATGCTCCGTGGCTTGTTGGTGGAGACTTTAATATTATTCTCAGCCCTTCCGAGAAATCTGGGGGCAATGGATGGGATCATGTTAGAGGTCTTGAATTTCAAGCCTGTATTTCAGCTTCCGGCCTTACTGATTTTGGTTATTCTGGGACTGATTTTACTTGGTGGAACAAACAAGATGGAACAGCCACTATTATGGAACGTATGGATCGTGTCCTTGGCAACACTAGCTGGCTGGATAGTTTTCAAGCTACTTTCATTCAGCATCTTAATCGCACTTGTTCTGATCACTCTCCTATTCTTGCTACCATTTCTCTGACTGCTGCTTCCAAACCTTCTGCATTTCGGTTCATCAATGTCTGGACTTCTCATCCAAAAATTTTTGATATGGTGCGCAATACTTGGAACCTGCCAGAATCCGGTTCTCCTATGGTCAAGTTTGCCAAAAAGCTTCGAAAACTTAAGGCCTCGCTCAAATCTTGGAATAAGGACTATTTTGGCAATATATTTGCGAACCTTCGTCAAGCTGAGGAAG
Organism: Codonopsis lanceolata; assembly: GCA_013146195.2. Classification (NCBI taxonomy): domain Eukaryota; kingdom Viridiplantae; phylum Streptophyta; class Magnoliopsida; order Asterales; family Campanulaceae; genus Codonopsis; species Codonopsis lanceolata. The sequence continues at coordinate 87,560,066 of CM028380.1, forward strand.
ATGCTCTTGAAATGGAACTTCTTTATGACCTTAACAATTCTGCTTTTAATCGCTCAAATCTTATGGAGGCCCGGGCCCGTCTTCGTCTTCACCTTTAAAGAGAGGAAGGATATTGGCGTCAAAAATCGCGTATTAAATGGCTTAAAGAAGGTCAAGGAAACTCTAAGCTTTTCCATGCTTCTGTTAGGCAATCTCATCGGCGTCTTTACATTCACTTCATTCATGATGTTGATGGTTCCCTTTTGACTAAGGAACAAGATATTAAGGATGCTGCCATTCCTTATTTCAGTGGTCAACTTTCCTCTTCTGTCTCCAATCCTGATTTTAACCTAGATGTCATTCCCAGTCTCATTACTGATGAATGGAATTATTCTCTTATTGCTCCTCCTGATGTCATGGAGATTAAGAGAGCTGTTCTTGCTTTAGATGGTAATAGTGCAGCTGGCCCGGATGGATTTACTGTCCACTTCTATTCTACTTGCTGGGAGATCATTAGCAAGGATTTCTTTGATGCTATCACTAAATTTTTTTCTGGGTTTAATCTACCCAAAGCTTGGTCCAGTACTTTGCTTGCTACTATTCTGAAAGTCCCTTCTCCTTCTTCCTTTAAAGACCTACGGCCAATCAGTTTATGCAATTTTTGTTCAAAAGTCATCTCCAAAATTCTCTCAACTCGGCTTTCCCCTATTTTGCCTTTTATTACTCTGGATAATCAGAGTGCTTTTACAAAAGGCCGAATCATCCACGACAACATCCTTCTTGCCAAGGAAATGACGTGTCATCTTGGTAAAAAGGTTACGGGCTCCAATGTAATCCTTAAACTTGACATGGTTAAGGCATTTGATCGTGTCTCCTGGATTTTCTTAACCAAAGTTCTGCGAAAATTTGGTTTCCACGAGGTGTTCATTGATTTAATTTGGAGGCTTTTATCTGATAATTGGTTTTCGGTTCTTCTAAATGGGAAATCTATTGGTTACTTTCCTTCCTCTCAAGGTCTTCGTCAAGGTGACCCCATTTCCCCTAGTCTATTCATTATTATGGCTGAGGTTTTAAGCAGAAGTATTGATTTGCTTCATCGCTCTGATTCTAAGGTTGTGTATTCCACAATCAGTGGTTGTCCTATCGTTTCTCATCTTGCTTTTGCCGATGACATTATCATTTTTTGCAATGGAAGCAAGCACTCCCTTCTTCTTCACAAAGACATCATTTCTGCTTATGAATCCATGTTCGGTCAGCTTATTAACAGATCTAAAAGCTCGTTTTATATTGCGCCTTCTAATGCCCCCAGTCGCTCTACAGTGATATCTCAAATTCTTGGATTTCAAGAGGTATGTCTTCCTTTTATCTATCTTGGCTGCCCCATCTATTATGGAAGAAAGAAAAAGCAATTATTTGATCATCTTATTCTTAAACTTCAAAGCAAAATTGAATCTTGGATGGGATCTTTTCTCAACGCCGCTGGTCGCATCACTCTTATCAACCATGTCCTCCAGTCTATATTCATGTTCCAACTTGCTTCCATTGACCCTCCTTCCTCTGTCATTCATCTGTTGAATCGTATGTTCTCCAATTTTTATTAGGGTCAAATAGACGGTCATAAGAAAAGTCATTGGGTTGCGTGGCAGACCTGTTGTCGCTCTACTGCTGAAGGTGGTCTCGGAATTCACTCTATTTCTGATACTATTAAAGCCTTTGGTCTTAAGTTGTGGTGGAGATTCCGAACCACCCATAACATCTGGACCCGATTTCTCTCTGCCAAATACTGCTCTCGTGTTCATCCTTCTATCACCTCTTCGAAAGGATCCCATATCTGGAACCGTATGCTGTGATCTATAGATTTGGCAGAGCCTCATATTAAATGGATTGTGGGCAAAGGCCACTGTTCTTTATGGCATGATATATGGCTCCATAATTCTTGCATTAACAGGTCCCCCCTCTAGTTCTTTTGCTCTTGTTCGGGACCTCTTTCTTGAAGACTCTTCCTTCAATGACGCTGGAGCTTCTTGTCTCCCGATATCCATTCGGAATTCCATCAAATCCCAATGTATCTCCATATGTGATGACGAGGATCGTCCTTGTTAGACTCTTAACTCTAAAGGGAATTTCTCCATCTCTTCCGCCATTTCTGTGATCTCTCCCCCAAGGAATTCATTGTTATCTTCAAAATTTATTTGGCACAAACGCCTGCCTAGACACATCAGTATTTTTCACTGGAGGCTGTTTCGTAAGCGATTGCCTATAGATGAAGGATTATGGTCCAAAGGTTTTCAGTTAGCTTCGAAATGCTCTTGTTGTGCTTCGGGTTCCTTAGAAACTTTTGAGCATGTTTTTCTCAGAAGCCAAACTGCTATGGCTGTTTGGCTCCACTTCCATAACCAGTTCGGTATCCCTTTTCGGCTCCATCCTTTACAGCAACAGTGCTTTGTCTGGTGGCTGCAAGGGCAATCCCTTCTTTTTGCCATTCTCCCTTCTATCATTCTTTGGCATTTATGGAAATTCCGTAACAAGGCTCTCTTCGATTCTTCCAGGCTTCCCACTTCGACCATCATTACTTCCATATCTCAAGATTTGAAGGACATTCTGATCTTAGCCGACTTTCATGTTTCTGATCTTTTAAGTGCCTCTCGTTTCTCCTATAGTCGTTCTAAACAAATTAATATTCAGTCAGTGCATTGGAAGCTCCCTCACTTTGGCCTTCTTAAATTGAATGTCGATGGGGCTAGTAAAGGGAACCCGGGCCTCAATGGTGGGGGCGGAATTCTCAAAGACTCTGCTGGCTCCCTAGTTTTTGCCTTTCACTATTTCTATGGCCACTGCACCAACATGGTTGCTGAACTTCACACTCTTTATCATGGCATCTAATGGCTTCATTCCCATGATTATTTTGATGTCATTATTGAGACGGATTCAAAGGCCCTTTATGATTGCCTTTGCAATGTTCACTCCCCTCCTTGGGAACACACTTATATTTTCAGACATATCTCCCGTATCCAGTCTGACAGACGTCTTTCTTTCAGTCATTGTTTTAGGGAAGCTAATAAAGTTGCGGACAGCTTGGCTAATTTGGCCTATGATTCTGAGTCAGATAGAGATTATTTATCTATTTCTGCAATTCCTTCTTTTACACGAGGTCTTATTTCTCTGAATGCCAGTCAAACTCCTTATATTCACATTTTTAATTGTATTTTCCTTTTCGAGGTCAGGCTCCTCTGTCCTCCCATTTATAAGGGCAAGGCTGGTTGTCCCCCTCAAGTTTGTATCATTTTTTTCTTATTAATAAAATCCTACAGGGTGCCGTCCCTGTTTCTCTAAAAAAAATAAAAAAATCATCAAGAATCATGTGTAGAGAAAAGAATTTAAGAGTGGAATTTCAAGGATGATTGGCTCAATGATTAGTTTGTAAAAGAAGATTCAATTTTTAGAATCTAGATGCAACGGGCTGTCCAAAAGAATAATACTAACAATTTTTTTTTAATATTGACGTGAACAATAACTTCATAGTAACAACAGATTTTTATTATTATTATTTTTTCGGATTCCTTTTGTGTAGGCCGAAAGTTGTTTTCTCTCTTTTTTTTTTTTTTTTTTTGTTGAAACTTGCTGTGAACAATAACAAAAGAAACTTATTTTTAAAAAAATCAGCATGTAAACAGTAACGTGAATAGTAACAGCTATTTTTTTAAATTTATTTATAACCCTAGAAGTTTTAGGGTTTGAAATAATCAAACAAAACACGAAGTTTTGAAAGAATAAACTAAGATTAATGATCCTAATTTGAAGGAAGAAGAGAAACAAATAGATAAACTAAATAAGAACAATTTAAGTAAGATAGATTATGGAAATGCAACTCAGCTCTGATACCAAATGATATGATTCCTAGACGCATACTCGCGATGACGGAATCAAAGACCATGTAGCACGGCAAGCGAAGAACGTCAATGATGAAGATGGAAGATGACACTGCGACTTGATGAATCAATCCAAACGCACTCCTCGGTATATATGACCTTGAAACAACGTTTGAGACGACCACAACCCTTGGTATAAGGAAGAACGCCACAATAGAGATGAATATCCTATTGATAAGTTTGGGTTTCGATTACTTAGCCTCTTACCAAATAATCACAAGTTCTAAAAAGAACAAGGAGGTTTTGAAAAACACTCTAAAACTATATTAATCAATAATCAGAAAGTTGTAAAACAATAAGCCTCAACCCTTATTTATATGGGCTGTGAATTCTAATCCTAAAATAAAAAGAAAACCTAAAATAAAAGGAAACATCTTAACTTACCTAATCTATCTATGTAGAGAACAATTAGGTAAGTTACCTAATCTAATTAGTAAACATATATAAAACAACCAAAATAAGGAAATCTACAAATCTCGTTTTTCTACAAGGCCTACTTTGTAAAGTGCCTAGAACCTTCCCCTAACCCTAATTTAACGTAGGAAAACAACCCCATAGGGTTTAGGACTCGTAAGGGCAGCATTTTGGCCTTTTTTGACTCCTAAATTGGTCATTGAACCTCCCGGGTCATAGATGAACCTCGTGCAAACTCTTGAGCCTTAATCTATGCATATTGAACCTTGATCCATGCTCATATGAACCCTCGAACCTCAATCTGCATGCTTCCAATCCCTTTTCCATGCTTGTGATAATCTTGGTTCTTGGTTGGTGGTCAGAATCATATCACTTCATCACTGACAGCAATGGCACAACACAAGTCGGTGTGTCCTAGGGGTGGTAACTCTGATAATGACAATTGGGCCGCTGACTATGCCAGTCGAATTCCAAGTCCTAGATATTCCTGCCACTTCATTTTATTGCTAGGACGTCCTTGGATCCATGGGGTAAAAGGGGTAGCCTCTTCACTGGACCAACGTGTCAAGTTAATCAACGATGACCATGTAGTAATCATACTCGTTGATAAGATCGTGGAAAACAAAGGAAGTAGGGATATCCCAATCCTTGAGATAGAGCATGATGACACTAGTATCTTCCTAAGTGGCTTTGAAGTCATCCCTCAGGCCAGAGTCAACGTAATTGAATATGGCCGAGAGACTGACATTTCTGGAAAGAAAACCATGGTCTTCGAAGATATGGTCTCATTAAACATGCTCCGAAAAATGAACTATATGCATGGTCTGGTTCTTGGCATAAATCAACAGGTGCTGATCAATTTAGTCTAGTATGAACTCAAAGAATGTACTCCTCCATTTGGTTTAGGATACAAACCTCTACACCAGCTGAGTTAGTAGCGGTCGATCATGAGAGAAAAACGTGAAAAGAATAAGGTAGAACATGAAAAACGGCCTTACAAGGATCCTCCTCTACAGCCATATAGAAAAACTCTTAATGGGTATTTTGTAATGAGGAGCAAAACAGTTCAGTTCTTCTGAAGGAGGTTCATACTGATAATTCCCAGAATGATGGCCCTACAAATATCCTCTCCCCTAACAGGTTTGTTGTGCTTTAGACCTTTGAAGAGGAAAATGACGGTTTAGATAAGAGGGATTTAGAAGCTCTTCATTTGGAAGCCTGTGGATTCAAGAAACCGAAGGATAACCCTCCCACAGCCCCAACTACTGATCGAACGACTCGCTCCCGCAAGCAAGTTAAGGTCCATAAGGGTTCTAACTGTTCTGTTCCCAATGACGATTAATCCTCTTTTTTGGAATATTCGAGGAGTGGGTAACGATTCCACGGTTTCCCGCCTAAAAAAATTGGTTAAGCTTTATCAGATTTCTTTTATTTCTATTTGTGAACCTATGATTGCTAAAGATAGGCTTCCTTTAATTGCCAATAAACTTAAATTTCGTTCGTTCTTCTGTAACTCTTCTAACTCTATTTGGGTTCTTGCTAGATCCTCCTTCACCTGCCATCTTATTAATGATTCGATGCAGCATATTACCCTTAATGTCAAGCATTATTCTTGGAATCAAACGGCGTATATTACATCAGTGTATGCTAAATGTTCTTCGGCTGAAAGGCTTAACCTGTGGAATGACATTATTGATATGGGGGCTGCCTTCAAGAATTCACCATGGCTAGTAGCTGGGGATTTCAATATTATTCTTGGCCAGCATGAGAAACTTGGTGGGAATGGTTGGGTAGACAAGGGGCTCAAGACTTCCAAGCTTGTTTGAATGCAGCAGGGCTTTTTGACTTGGGATTTCAAGGCAGCTAGTTTACATGGAATAACAACAGAAATGGTACAGCTTCTATCTATCAACGTTTAGATAGGGCTGTATGTAATATGGCTTGGTCTTCCACTTTTTCGTCTACCATGGTGGAGCATCTTAATCGAACGTGTTCGGATCACTCCCCTTTGCTTATCTCTATCACTGATTCTACTAGGGCTCGGTAGTACCATTTTTGTTTCTTAAATGTCTGGACATCCCATTCTTCGTTTCTTGATGTGGTTCGAGAGGCTTGGATCAACCCGTGTGTGGGTAGGCCTATGGTTAAGTTTGCCAACAAGCTGAAATTTGTTCGGAGGGCTTTAAAAGACTGGAATAAATCTACTTTTGGCAATATTTTTTAGGCCATTCAGTCAGCTGAAGATTACGTGTTAGAAAAGGAACTCCTTTACGAGTCTAGCCCTACTGATGATAATAGGGCTGCTCTTCATTTGGCCAAAGCTCAACTTCAACGTAACCTCAAAACTGAGGAGGATTTCTGGAGACAAAAATCTCACCTCCGTTGGCTCAAGGAAGGGCATGGTAACACTAAATTATTTCATTCTTCAGTCAAGCAAGCTCACAGTAAACTTTTCATCTGTGAAATCAAAGATATGCATGGCAACCTTATTAAGAAGGCTGCAGTTGAATTTTATTGTGACCAGCTTGCGGATTGCTCCAGATCTAATGAGGACCTTTTGGTGCATATTCCTCCTCTCATCTCCCAAGACCAGAACAGTCTCCTTTTGCCATGGACCTTCATCTTGCTGTGACTGAATTCTTTTCTGGTTTTGATATGCCGAAGTCTTGGACAAGCACTTTATTACTTACTATCCTGAAAACCAATCATATCGAGTCTTTTAAAGATCTAAGCCCTATCATCCTTTGTAATTTTTGTAACAAGATCATTACGAAGCTGCTGGCAGCCCGTTTAGCCCCCATTCTTCCTGTCATTATTTCTGACAATCAGAGCGCCTTCACTAAGGGGAGAATTATTCAAGAAAATCTTCTATTGGCCCATGAGTTATCCCATCATTTAAAGAAAAAAATCAATGGCTCCAACGTCATCATTAAACTTGACATGGCCAAAGCCTTTGATAGAATTTCGTGGATTTATTTGACTAAAGTCCTTCGAAAATTTGGTTTTGGCGAAGTTTTTATTGACATGATATGGAGAGTGATCTCTAATAATTGGTTTTCGGTGATGATAAACGGCTCGTCGGCGGGTTTCTTTCATTCGACTCGTTGTCTTCGCCAAGGAGACCCGCTTTCTCCTAGTCTTTTTATCATCGCTGCTAAAGTAATCAGTCGTGGCCTGAATGATTTGCAAAACAAGAACCCCCATTTTGCTTATCATTCCTCTATTGGTTGTCATATTATTTCTCACCTTGCCTTTGCAGACGATATTGTTATTTTCTGTAATGGTAACAAGCATTCCTTGCTTCAACATCGGAACTTTCTTGCTTCTTATGAGAAATGCTCGGGTCGATTGATTAATGTGAGCAAGACCTGTTTCATGGTTTCCAGTCAGACTAGTCCTGCTAGAATTGCTTCTATCCGAAGCCATCTCGGGTTCAATTTTAAATCGCTTCCTGTTTCTTATTTAGGCTGCCCTCTTTTTGAAGGACGGAAGAAGAAATCTCTTTTTGACCCTTTGATTGAGAAACTTCAGGCCAAGATTAATTCCTGGATTAGTGCTTTCCTTAATCAAGCTGGCAAGATAACCCTCATTAATTTTGTTTTCCACTCAATTGTGATGTACCAAATTGATGTCCTTGATCAGCCGGTTTCTGTCATTCACAATATTAATAGAATGTTCGCTAACTTCTTTTGGGGATCCATTGAGGGTAAGGCTAAATCGCACTGGATTGTGTGGGATAGGTGTTGCAGACCAGTTACTGAAGGTGGGGTGTTGGTATTCGCGCTGTTAAAGATGTTTTAAAGGCCTTCTCCAATAATCTGTGGTGGCGTTTTCGTTCCTCCAATTCTCTTTGGGCTCAGTTTATGCGAAGGATTTATTTTCCTTATGCGCACCCTTCAGTGTCCCCATGTCGAGGATCCAACACTTGGCGTCGAATGTGTCTAATTAGAAGCGAAGCTGATCAGTTTATTCGGTGGATTATTGGTAAGGGTGCCTTCTCGATATGGCTTGATTACTGGCTTCCTTCTGGATTAATTTCTCAACCCCTTAACAGTCAGCTTTCTGTGGTTAGTGATCTGTTTGTTGGCCCTTCTCAAATCAATGATGATGCTCGTACTGTGTTGGGTACTGCCAATGCAGATTTGATCGTTAGTGAAGGCATTGAACTTTCTGACTGTCAAGATTATCCTTGCTGGAGTCTCACTTCCAGGGATAATTTTACGCTCTCTTCCGCTTGGAATTTAGTTCGTCCAAAATGGCCCATTCTAGAATCATCTAAATTCATTTGGCACAAGTCTCTCCCTCGGCATATTAGTGTGTTCATGTGGCGCCTTTGGCAGTGCAAGCTTCCGATTGACGAAAGTATTATCAAGAAGGGCATTCATATGGCTTCTCGATGCTCATGTTGCGTGGCTGGTCAGATTGAATCCTACGTTCATGTCTTTTTAACCAGTCTGATTGTGTCCATTGTTTGGACAGAATTTAACTCTCTCGCGGCTGTTCACTGTCCAGTAAGTTCTATAAACCAAGTCTGCTTTGCCTGGTGGTTAAAGAAAGATAACTCTATTCTCTACGCCATCACTCCTTCTATCATCCTTTGGGAATTATGGAAATTCAGGAACTCAGCTCTTCATGAAGGCAATAGATGTTCAATCAGAGTTCTTCTTGATCGCATCAAGTTCATGATAGAGTCCATTATCAGGAATTCAGGCATGTCTTCTAGATTTCCTTCTGACTGGAACTCCATTTTTTCTGCTAAACTTGGGCGTATTTCTAGTAGATATATTCGGTCAGTCAGTTGGACCAAGCCGGTTGTTGATTGGGTGAAACTCAACACTGATGGTGCTAGTCGTGGCAATCCAGATCCTAGTTCCGGTGGCGGTATTGTCCGTAATTCCCAGGGGCAGATGATTTTTGCCTTTTCTTCTTTCTATGGGAATTCTACCAGCTTCATTTCTGAAAGTAAAGCCCTCCGTCATGGTCTTTCTTGGCTGCTTGATCATGGTTTTTCGAAGGCTGTTGTGGAAATGGACTCTAAGTGCCTTCTTGATTGTATTGTGGGTACATCTCGGCCTCCCTGGCATAGCATTTATACGATCCGAAAAATTATTTCTCTCTCTCAATTTATGGAGCTTTCTTACCATCATGTTTTTAGAGAAGCTAATTCTGTTGCCGATGCCTTGGCGAATCATGGAGGTGATCAAGGATTTGGGGAGAATTTTTCTTCTCCTGATGCCCTTCCCCTTAGAATCCGGGATCTTATTCTTCTGGATAGGGTTGAAACCCCTTATATTCGTATCTCTTAGCTTTTGTTTGATGGCTTTGTCGATTCCTAGATTTAATTTATTAGTTCTTAATTTCTTTTTTGCTTGTAATATTGAGTTTCTCCTTTTCGAGGTTAGGCTCCTTTGTCCTCCCATCCATAAGGGCAAGGCTAGTTGTCCCCCTCAAGCTTGTATTTTTTTCATTATTAATAAAATCTAACATGGTGCCGCCCCTGTTTCTCAAAAAAAAAAAAAAAAAAGGTATTTTGTAAAGAAAGGAGAAACATATGCCTATCTCAGGTTCCCAGAACCCTGGATAGACCGAAATGGGAAAAGACGCTTTGGTTGCGAGATATTCGAAGATGTCAGTCTCACCCCCAATGAAATGGAGAAGGTTATCTTGGAGCCCCTTAACACCGCATATAAAACTGTAACTGTCGAAAATACCTGGACCATAGATTAAGATGACTGTGCCTTGGCATTATTTGGTGATGACTTCATGGGGGATAGTTTCCTGGGTATGATTGACGATTAAACTAGCTATGAAGAGCTCCCGGTAGAATTTGAAGCTATTATTGAGAACCCGCTACAAAATTGGTATACAACAGCTGGACCACTATGGGTCCCAATGGGCACAATAATAAGCTAGAAGGGGGGGGTTGAATAGCTTATTAAACACTTAAAACTTTTTGGTACATACTTTGAAAGATACTTGCAATCTATCGAAAAGATTCAAGTAGCGGAAGACCTTCAAGGTAGTTGTTCCAGGTCTGCCGATAAGGACTACCTGTAGACCTTTACAAGTTACTTAAGTTCTGCTGTAAATGGATAAAGATATTCAAAGTAATTTTGCAGTTAAACTATCAGACAAACAGTAAGGAATAACACAAGTATTTTGGGATGGTTCCCACTATAATGAGTGCTACGTCCACCACCAAGGCAGTCAACCTTGGATTTAAATTGTGCACTATGTTTTCCACTAGATCAATTACAAGGAATATCCCTAATGGATCGTGTACAAAATATTGACTTGTGTTTGGGGTCTAGGGAATTAAATATCTGTAAATACAGGATATTTAATTCGTGCAAAAGTATAGTTAATGAAAGTAAACAACAAGAAGATAGAACAATAAATGTTGATGACTTCTTGTTGTTGACGAGGACTTCTAGATCTGTTGAGGATCTCTTGATTTGCGGTAACACTTGGAGTTATGGAGTTTCAGAGCAATCCTTTAAGTGTTCGATTGATTCTGTACAGTGCTATATGTTCCAGTCTTCAATGGCAGTATTTATAGCAGGTGCACTTCAAAAGATCCGTTGGAGAAGACGAATATTTCAACAGCTCTTTTCATCAATGCATTAAATGCATGGGGTCGATCAAGGATTTTCGTCTTCGAAGTCTAGAGCGAGGGAATGATTTCTAAGATCTTCAAAAAGGTGGGCGATTTAGGTGTCGGATCTAGAGTTGTTGCGAGAAACTAGGGGCGATGCTTTTCACTGCTTTCCATTCGGGACGAAAAGTCTTCTGCTTTTCGGAAAGTTTCTTTCGGCGGCTTGACATGTCAGGGAATGTCTTGGATTAATTCCAATAATGATTAGATTAGATTGAATTAATCCAATAAGTCATTGCTGGACAAGACACGTCATAAGGAACTAGGTAGACACACGATGCGTTCTTTAAGCTTTGAGGTCTTCAGATGAAGCTTGTGGAGAGGTCTTCCTGTGAAGTCCTATAAAAACTATCTTGTGGCAAAGTTCTATACACAGTTGCCACGCTAATCGATCTGCTGACCGATTAGCCGAAGTATAAAACTAATGTAATCTATTGAGCGGATATAAATCTAACATAAGAATCAACAATCTCCTCCTATTTATATCGGTCATCATTACTACAAATGAGGGCTTTAAAAGCAGACTATTTGATAGATAATAGCATGTCTGAGAAATTTATATAGAGAGTAACAGAAGACATGCCTCTATCAAACAGAATAACACCTCAAATGTAAGGGACTAATCTAAGTGCATACAAGGGTAAGAAAATCATAGAACGACACAGATTAGCGGCGGTTCAAATAAATTTAAAGCGATTGTTTAAATTATAAGCAGAATAAGAATATAAAGCAACAAGAATTTAAACAAGACAATTTTGAAAAGTAAATTATCTTCTGTATTTATAAACAAGATGTTTACATATCACAGAGTTTTCAAAAAGATAAGATAAATACAAAGGTAAGGGAAGAAAAGATACATAAACTACCAAGGTCTTTTCCCTTTGCCTTTGTCTGCAGTCTCTTTTTCTCTTCGTTCTCGCTCAAGCTCTTCCATTCTTCGTTCGTATTAGTCATGCATCGGTCGGAGTGCGGTGGAGCGAGCGGTAGTCGATTCTTCACGAAGGCGGTGTTCTCTTCCATCGGCATTACGTTGATTGACCTCATTTGCTTCTCCTCGTGATGGCGGATCACGATCACGGTTGGCATTCATGGCGTTGTGAGCGAGTCGCGAGCAATGCGGTTGAGCTCTAGAAGCAGGAGGCGGCCGTTGCGAGATGTAGAGTGATGGCATGGAATAGCTCGTAGAAAAGCGAGGAGCGGATCTGGACACACTCATCTCGTTGAGCTTCAACGTTGATCTTGACATCGGTAAAGTCGTGTCGTATCTGTCCAAAGCGAATCCAGACATCCTCTTGGAATTGTAGTAGAAGGGCGGCAGTTCGGTCATTGGCTTTTGAAGCGGCAGTGGCTATTTCGGTGGTAGCGGTAGTGATGCTTGTAAGTGCGCCTAGCCGTTCATATATAGCATCCAGTCGTGACAAAATTTCACTATTGACTGGCTGATGAGAAGAGGTCGCCTGGCCAATATGAATGGTGCCAGCAGAGGTAGAGTCTGCAGGCCGTATGGGTTGTTGGAGTGGAGGAGTGATGGAGTCGGAAGAGGACGAGTCTTGGGTTGGTATGGTGTTGGTGGAGGAAGATATGGTAATGGGAGGAGGTGGAGGAGGGGTTGGTGGGGAATCCAGCTCCATATCAGTGTCAGAATTTTCACTGGAATGGGAGGATTCGGGTAGGGGTTCGGTAGAAAACCAGAAAGAAGGGGCAGGGTAGAAGAGGGATTTTGGTTTTCTAAGGGAAGGTTGAGAAGGTTGAGGAGGTTGATGGGTAGGGGTAAATAGGTCTGCTACTGACGAAAGTTCGAAAAGGAACTTGGCAGCAGCAGAGTCTAATGGCTGGGTGGGAGGGATTTGAGTTGGCTGTGGTGTGGTTTGGGATTGGGGAGGTGAGGAAGGTGTAGATGGGTCAGGTGAGTAGTTGAAGGGTGAAGGAGGAGGAGGAGTTGGGGTTCTGGCTGGCTCCTCCTGAGGGATAGACTCCTCCGGAGGTGGTGAATTCCTCTGAGTAGATGACTCAGGAGGAATAGATGAAGGGTTGACAGTTGAGGTTTGGGTGACGGTAGATGAAGGGTTGACAGTAGAGGGTTGTGCGTCGGTAGATGGTTGGGCGTCGGTAGAGGTAGTTGGTTGGGCGTCGGTAGTGGTAGTTGGTTTGGCTGCGGTAGAGGGTTTGGGACCGGTAGCTCTCCTTTTCTTCCTTAGCGGCTGAATAGGAGACTCAGCTGCTTCATCGGTAGTGGTTGGAGGGACTGCCGGTGGCTGGTCTTCAAAGGTTTTACGAAGTCTTCTTCGTTTTGGTTTGGGAGTGGGTGCAGGAGAGGGTGATGTTGATTGAGTGGTTTGGGTAGGAGGCTGTGAGGATGGCTGGGCTTGGGCTGGCTGTTGAGTTTGAGAGGTTGGCTGGGTTTGGGCTGGTGAAGGTGAGGAATGGCTGGATTGGCCTGGTGCCTTGTTCTTTTGGCCTTCCTTCATCTCCTTCCTAACCCATTTGGCCTGCTCCTCTTCAGTTGGAGTGGCCTCTTCCGGCCTTGTCTTCTTTGCTTTGCCCTTGGCTGCCATCTTGGTTCTAAGCAGCTGATCTGCCTCATCAGCCAGGTCTTTGGCCTTTTGATGGAGGGACGTGGCCAATTGATCATCAAATTTTGCAGAGGCCTTCTTGAAGGTTCTGCTGGCAGCTTCATGTGCTTCCATGATGAAGCGGGTAACCAAGATGGGTACAGGTTTAGCAACCTTATCAAGGGTAACTGGCGGTAGACCCTTCTGCAGCCGTCGCTTGTTCTCGTATTCAGTATACTTACTGAAGAACGAGGCTGTGAGTTGCTTCTCCTTGGCCACTGTAATCAACTCATCTTCTTTCAAGGAAGAGTTGACTTTTTCATCATCCCTTAGAAGGGCATTGATCAGCCTGACGAAGGGGCGCTTGCAAGTGGGGTTGTTCTTGGCTTTCTCCACCCATTCGCTGAAGATGATGGCCCCCCAGTTGAGACGGAGCTGAAGAAATACGGCACTAGTTAAGTTGATTTGCTGGGCCGTAAACATATCATGTGCTCCACTCTTGAATAGAAGCCCCTTGTCAATAAGGTGGCTTGAGCAGTATACGTCCAGAGGGAAAAGATTCCTGAGCATTTTCCCTTGAGGTTCCTGTAGGTGTCTACTCCCTCATGGCTTCCAGGGCATGTACAGCCTCAGCCATAGTTGCTGCAAGAGCTCCACCGTAGTGCACGCCGATGATAGTGGAGATTGATTTAGCGGTAATGGAGATGGGACGGCCTCGAATCCATCCTCGTAGAGCGGTCTTGTTCATGAGCTCCATTCTCTGGTAGAATTCTTCTGCCAAAAAGATGCTATAATTTTTGTCGTTGAGGCAGAAGAGGGGTAGAATCCCAGAGGCGTTCATGTCCTCGCAAGCTTTGAAGCCTGCAGCTATTGTACTGATTGACTGAAGGTCAATGCACATTCCTGGAATGTACATCTTAGGGTCCAGAGCGACAATGATGTCATGAGAGGCGGGAAAGGTTGGATAGCCCGGAAGGTTGACATCCGTACTGGGAGGAATGTCGGTTTCTGGGTTCAATTTCTTTCCGCTGTCTCGCTTCGATTTTGAAGTTCTTGCCTGAAAGAAATGCAAGATAAAAATTAGGGCTTTTCATCTCAACAACTAAACAAGTAGGAATTTCAAGGTTTTCTGAAATAATTAGAATTTCTGAACCGAAAACTTGAAACCCTAGGTTGTTTAGAGTATCCACACCCGAGAAATGTAAGACAGAAGTTTTCAAAAGAATAAACAATGAAAATACATAAACGACTGTTAGTATTCTAGGTTTGTAAGAACAACAATGGCGAATACTGTATAAACTTGAAAATGACCGTTTGAATTCCAAAACAATTTTAGGTTATGAAATGAAATGCAGAACAGTACGTAGTAAGTTTCAAGTAGAGAAGAGAGGAGCGTACCATTGTCGATGATGAGAAGAAGAAACAAGAAGGATTTGGATTTGCAGAAAGTAGTTACAAAGAGAGAGAGTATGAATAGAGAGAGAAATATTTTGTCAAAGGGTTTCGTAAAGTTTGGCAAATGACGGTTCAAGGACTATTTAAAGGCGAGAAAATTTTAGTTGAAAAAGTGGGAACTTAAGATATTTTCTTAAGTACCAAATTTTATCCTTGACCCCCTTTATTGCTTTAGAAACCTCTTTAAAAAATAGACTAAGTAAGAGTACTAACCTTTAAGTCTTCCGGTAAAGGAGTACTTACGTCTTCCGATTAGTTTAAAACTAAGTCTACCGGTATGAAAGAAACATTAACAAATAACTTTGTATTTAAGCAGTAGGATCAATCATACCAAGATTTCTCCTTAAATAAGCAAACCTGGTGGCATCCAGTGGTTTTGTTAGAATGTCTGCCAATTGATGCTCAGTTGGAACATATTCCAAACTGATGTTACCTTTTTCCACATGATCTTTGAGAAAGTGATAACGGATATCAATGTGCTTGGTCTTGGAGTGCATCACTGGATTTTTAGAGACTGAAATTGCTGATGTGTTGTCACACATGATTGGGCAGTTTGCAGTCTTGATGTTGTAGTCCACTAGTTGTTGCTTCATCCATAGGAGTTGAGAGCAACAAATGCAGCAATGTTCTACGTGGTTGAATTTGCAACTGATCCTTGTTTCTTGCAAGACCATGAGACAAGTCTATTTCCAAGGAATTGACAAGTCCCACTGGTGCTTCTTCTGCTCACTATGCAGGCTGCATAATCTGTAAACATCTTGTTTAGTGAATTACTCTTTTTCTCTCTCTAGACTTTCTCTCTCTAGGTTTTGATTTCATTAGGGTTTGTGCATGGCTGCGGCCATGGAGGCTCAGCCTCCCAGCCCGCCGGATCCTTGCATGGCCGGTTCTCCCTCGTCTAATGATGGTGGCCCAGTATCTTATGCTCGTATGTTAGCTCAGCCCAAACCGTTTGTTGGACATGCTTCACCGGTTCTTCAGGCTGTTCCGTTGGTTCCACGGCAGGCGGTGACAGTCGATGGTGGTCCAGGCTGCCTTTTTTCTTCGGTGGAGTTAGAGGCTTCGGCAAAACAGTTTGCCAACACGCTGATCCTCAAGTTTTCATCTGGTCGGCCTACAATGAACGTGATTCAGGATGATATAGCCAAGAATTGGAATCTTAAAGGGCCGTTTGTAGTCGGATTGTTGGATCCAAGGCACGTAATGGTTCGTTTGTCATCGCCGGAGGATTTGGTTCTGGCCTTATCCAAAGAATCACATATGATTCAATCGTGTATGTACCGGTCGTTTCGGTGGTCGGCGGATTTCGCATTTCGAAAGGATGTTACTAAGGTAGCGGTATGGGTTCGACTTCATCACTTGCCGCTAATGTTTTTCAATCCATCCTTTTTGGAATGCATAGGGAATTCTTTAGGGCACTTTTTACGTGTTGATGAGAAAACATTAACGTTGGTTCGGCCCATATTTGCTCGGATGTGTATTGAAATCGATGTCTCCCTGCCTCTTCCGTCTCGGGTTTGGATAGGTTCAAGCAAAGAAGATGGCTTTTGGCAGTCTCTAGAATTTGAAGGCAATATCAGGTATTGCACCGGGTGTGGGCTGTTAGGTCATACACAGCCACATTGCAAAAAAGGGTTTTCCCGTGGTATGCATAGCCGTAAAGAAAAGGAGGGCTTGTATCATCCCCCTAGTAATGGTATTCCAGCCGATCGGGTTGCCAAACCGAGAGTGGAGACGCTCAAATCAAACGATGTGGCTGGTCGTTTGGGGAAGACGCCGATTACGGAGGCTTCTAAGGAGGTTAAAACAAATGGGACCTGTGTGCACATTCCTCCGCCTAAACTCGTTGAGGGTAAACGGTGGTGGACCAGCTAAACATTCCAAGGGTGATGGTGCATCGGTATCTCTTGCGAAAGATTCTCAAGGGCAACCCGTCAAGTGGAACATATTGATCTAGTGAGCAAGGATGGTAGTACTGAGCAACCTAAGGTCCATCGGCGGTGAAGACTCATCACAAGCGATCGTTCCTTTGAATAATTCTTTTGACTTATTGGAAGATTTGGAGGATGATAATGTTAATCAGGTTACCGAGGAGATCATTGCGGCCGATCGCATCGCTGCCGATTCAGATCGTGAAGCAACCGAAACCTTACAATGATTCGGTTTACATTGGCGACTTCTGGGATGGCGTTATGCATGTAGCCCCGAGGCGGTTTGGGAAGGCTCATTCCACGAATGGTGATTATGCGGATACTTTAGTGGAGACCAGCCGTCTGTTTACAGATTTAGATGCAGGTCGCGTTGCTACACGCCAGTCATTTATCTCTTATTGTAATAGGTTGCATGCAGAGGTGAAAAAGGCGCGGTTCTTAAAAGAGAACGTAAGAATCACTAGGGCTGCAAAGAAGGCCCAGGTTGTCACTCCGTCTAGTTAATTTATGACGATAGTTATATGGAATGCGAGGGGAGTGTGCAATAAGGCCACTCGTTCTTATTTGAAACTTCTAATAAGACAGCATAAACCTTTTCTGTGTGCGGTTTTGGAGCCGAAAACTACGGGTGATCGTCTTTTTAAATTCTGTCGTCGGGTGGGTTTTGATAACAACATGCATGCAAATCCAATTAATAAGCATATCTGGCTTTTATGGAATAATCCAGTTGATATTAATGTAGTGCATTGCTCTTCGCAGCAGATTTCTGTTATGGTTTCTTCGCCGGTTTTTATGACAACTATGGCCACTTTTGTATATGCTAAGTGTAATCGTCAGGATCGTTCTGAGTTGTGGACAGATTTAGTCAATCTTTCTATGGGATGTTCTATCCCTTGGTTGGTTGGAGGGGATTTCAACGTCATCAGTCAGTTGGGAGAGAAACTCGGGGGCGCTCCAAGTGATCTTGGTGCAATTGAAGACTTTAATGATTGTATTCAACAGGCAGGTTTAGTTGATGCGGGTTATGAAGGCAGTTGTTTCACATGGTGTAATAACCAATCTGGGAGTCAACGGATCTGGAAAAGGTTGGATAGAGTTATGGTTAATGGTGATTTTAAGATTAATTTTCCGAGACTTCAGGTTTCGCACTTGGTAACTTCTGTATCTGATCATGTTCCTCTTCTGTTAGATTTTCGGGAGTCTATTAAGTTTAAGAGTGGTTTTCGCTTTCAGCGTATGTGGCTCGACCATCCAGATTTTCTATCATTTGTGGCAGAACAATGGCATAATCCTTGTTGGGGTTCGGGAATGATTCGTTTGTATGGGAAGCTTAGGCGTCTCCGAGGCGTTTTGCGAGAATGGAATTGGGGAGTTTTTGGAAATATTCAGAGGAATATTGCTTCTACTCAAGATGATATTTTACGTCTTGAGGTTGATATTCAGTCTGGGTGTAATTTAGCTGCAGAAGAGGGTCTGATTGTTGCTAAGAAGAGACTTAACCAACTTATAGGTTGGGAAACGGAGATGGCTGAAATGAAATCAAGGCAGTTGTGGGTAAGTGAGGGTGACCGCAATACTGCTTTTTTCCACGCTAGCATTAAAGACAGAGCGCATCGGAATGTGATTAGTATTCGTCTTCCTGATGGTACGTATAGTGAAGACCCAGCTCAGCTTGGTCCTTTGGCGGAGGATTATTTCAGGAATATTTTTACGTCGACTGACCCAGTTATTGAGGAAGCCTTATTCGATGAATTTCCAGCTAAGGTAACGAGGGAGGATAATATTTCTCTTATTGCTATTCCTTCTGAAGAGGAAGTCTGGTTAGCTATAAAGTCGCTCAACCCCAACAGTGCTCCGGGCCCGGATGGCTTCACAGGGTGGTTCTTTCAAGGTTGTTGGTCTGTTATTAAAACGGACGTCCTGGAGGCGGTTAAGGATTTCTTTCAGGGCAGCGAATTACATAGAGGTCTATCGACAGCTAGTATTGTTCTTCTTCCTAAGATAGACAGGCCGGAGAGTTTTGGTGATTTAAGACCGATTAGTTTATGTAATTTTGCAGCGAAGCTCATCTCCAAGATTTTGGCTACCCGTTTGGCTCCGATTCTTCCTAGGTTGATTTCTGAACAGCAGGCAGGGTTTGTCAAAGGCCGGAGCATTCAAGAAAATATTTTATTGGCCCATGAGTTAGTTCAAAGAATAGATCTGAAGGTCAGGGGGGGTAATATGGTGTTCAAACTAGATATGTCAAAGGCGTATGATCGTTTAGAGTGGAGCTTTCTTCTTAGATCGCTTCAGGCTTTTGGTTTTGATTCTAGGTTTTGTAATTTGATCTCTCGTCTTCTTGGCAACAGTTGGTATTCGTTCAAGATTAATGGGTCTACCTCTGGCTTCTTTAAGGCTAATAGAGGAGTGCGGCAAGGGGATCCAATTTCCCCTTTGCTTTTCATTCTTGCCCAGGAAATTTTATCTCATAATATTCGAGAGCATTACTCAAGGACAAATTGACCAAATTTACATACATGGTAGAGGTGGTCGCGGTTGATTTCGCACTTTTGTTATACGCAGATGACATGTTGGTTTTCTGTAATGGCTCTAAGCGATCAATTCAGGGTTTAAAAAGAATTTTGGGACTGTATGAGGCCTCTTCGGGCCGCTTGGTTAACCTGCGTAAGAAAGTGGGTTCTTTCTTCCAAGAGGTTTACACATAACCGAGCTGTGCATGTTGAGCGTTGGTCGGGTTACAAACATAAGTCTTGGCCGATGACTTATTTGGGTCTCCCTCTATTCAAAGGCCGTTTAAAGCAAGTCTATTTTGATAACCTAATGCGCAAAGTGGCTGGTCGGGTTCAAGGGTGGCATACTAAGTTTCTTTCGTTTGGTGCAAAGGTTACTCTTCTTAAGTCGGTTTTATGTAGCCTCCCAGTTTATGCTATGGCAGCCTTGCGGGTTCCTAAGCTGATTCTTCGTCGTTTGGAACAAAAGATGGCAAATTTTCTTTGGCATAACAAAGGTGATCGGCGCACTCATTGGATTGCATGGCATAGGGTTTGTTTACCTTGGCGTAAGGTGGTCTAGGTATTAGACCTTTGAATCGATTATGAACTCTACACGCCGAAGCTTGCTTGGAAGGCATTGAATTCCAGGGCTATGGGCTCAGTTTTGCGTTGGAAAATATGGTTTGAAGCCGGTGGCTGGGTCTCGTTTTGCAACGCAGTCATGGACTGCTATTTCGGCTCAGCTTTCTTCGGTTGTACAGCGTACAGACTAGTCGGTGGGTTATCGGCCAAGGAAATAGATCTTTTTGGGAAGATAACTGGTGTGGCACTAGGTTGATCGGTCCTCTGCCTATGGATTGTAAGCTCACGGTAGCCGGCTTATGAACTATGAGGCTATCAAACAAGTCGCTCCAAAGGCGCATAAAGATTTGGTTTTCCGATAGAATGTGATCCGTCTATACTGATCGGTTGGTTAGTCGACTACTTACGGAGAATTCAAAGCAAGCTTTCATCGAATTATTATCGAACCCCTAATCCGCAATTTCGGTGGGCTCAACTTATATGGCAGCCTTGGCTTCCTAGTCGGGTTAGTTGCTTTCTTTGGAGGTTGTTCCATAATGCTTTGCCGCTTGATACAAATGTTCAAGGCCGTCATGTGTATTTAGCTTCGCGTTGTCATTGTTGTGCTGATGAGCCTTCTGTTGAATCGCTGTTGCATTTATTTGTGGAATCTCGTATGGCAAAGGATTTATGGTCTTGTTTTTGGCGCTAGCTTTCATTTGGTTGCAAGCAATATAACAATCTCACCATCTTTTTGAGGTATGGTCATCGGTTTCATTAAGATCCCGTATAGGTGTAACTCTTTTCAAGATATTTGCCTATACTTGCCGGGAGCTTTGGAAAGCTCGATCTGCCTTTGAGGACGAGAGAATGCAACTAAATCAGTTAATTTCTCGGATTTTTGAGGGGGTCCGAGATGCTTCAATGTGTTTCAGTCCCAAGTCTAAAAGCGGGCGGGCTGCTTGTGCTGCTATTCAAGCTTGTCATTTATGGGTCAAGCCAATCCGTATAAAACGAGGGGTTTGGGTTCGTTGGGAATCCCCGGCTGTTGGATTCAAGCTAAATACGGACGGTTCTTCAAAAGATGGGAGGTGTACAGGTGGAGGTATCATTCGAGACTCTGCCGGGGGTTTTGTTCAGGCCTTTTCTAGTAGTTATGGGCATGGTACAAATATGATGGCAGAAATTTTAGCTCTCAAAGAGGGGCTTCATCTATGTAGGTCTCTTCGGCTTGGTCCTGTGGTGGTCGAATCCGATTCGCTACTTAAAGCAGTGAATGTTTTATCGAGGGCACCATGAGCCTTGGCGATATGCTTATTCTCTTCGAGATTGTAAGGAATTATTGGGTGATTATGTTTTACTGCATGTTTATCGGGAGAAGAATATGGTGGCAGACCGGCTTGCAGCTATTGCCCATGAGCACGATAGTCAGATAGTTTACATATTATTCTATTTTGCTTTGTTAAAAAAACTTTGGCGTTTGATGTCGCTGGTTTTATAGTTTTCGGAAATAGGCTATCTTGTATTTATTATGAGGTTAGGCTCCTTGCCTCGCTGATGGCGGGTTGTCCCCTCATGTTTGATTTTCTTTTATTAATAAAATTCGCAGTGCCGCCCCGCTCTAAAAAAAAAAAAAAAAAAAAAAGGTCGCATAATCTGATCCGAGTATCCAACTAGATTGAAATTGTTGTTTTGGAATACCGATGCCTAGATTTGTTGTTTTGAAACATATCTAATGATACGTTTGGCAAAGAAGCAAATGTGACTCCTTTGATCCGCCTCTCAAATCTAGCACAAACACAAACAAAGAAACATAATGTCGTTTACTAGCAAGAAGGTAAAGAAGTGAACCTATGATTCCTGCGGTACTTGGTCATGTTCTCTTGCTTTCCCTTCTCATCTTTGTCAAGATGGCAAATGTAGACATTGAGTTTGAATCCTTTAGTCAATCAAGACCGAACTTGATTAGTTCCTTTCATATTTGGTTTGGTCGATGAAGATTCCATCCAAGTCCGTTGTATCTGGCAGCCCTAGAAAGTAGGTAAGTTCACCCATCATGCTCATCTTGAACTTGTTTTGCATCGCCTTCTCGAATCTTTTACATAGGCTTTGGTTAGTTGATCCAAAGATGATGTCGCCCACATAGATTTGTACAGAAGAGAATGGCCTTTGTGCTTGAGGATGAATAAAGTAGTGTCTATTCTTCCTCTCACGAATCCTTGTTCTATTAAGAACTTGGATAGAGTTTCATACCAAGCTCTAGGAGCTTACTTCAGCCATGAGATAGAGAGCTCTTGAGTCGGTAGACGTGATCCAGATTTGTCCTAATTGACAAATCTCGAGGTCGCTCCATCGATACGCTTCTTGAAGATCACCATTCGTAGAAGACACTCTTACATCCATCCGATACACTTTGAAGTCCATGAACGAGGCATAGGCTAGAAAGAGTCTCGATTGCCTCTAGTCTAGCAACAGAGCAAAGTTTCATCAAAGTCAATTCCTTCTTCCCCTTTCTGCCGGTAGCCCCGCGCAATCCAGCCTAGCTTTGTTTCTGGTGACATTTCTTCTTCATCTCTTTTGTTTCTAAAACCCACTTGGTGCCGATGCTGGATGACGTTTCGCCTGGCTGAACTAAGCTCCACACCTTACATCTTTCAAACCGGTTCACTCTCTTCTTGCATAACTTCAATCCGCTTATGATCTTCGATAGCTTCATCAATCTTCTTTGGTTCGATTCGATACAAATGCATAAGCAAACATAGTTTTTCTCGAACTTTATTTCTCGTTTTGAACTCCCTCGTGTTGAAATCACCAATGATTTGAGAAATGGGATGATCTCTTGCTTCAATAACGTTGAGGAAGATCACTTCGTAGGTTCTTCCCTTAAGAATTCTGAGTAGGTTGAGAAGAAGATTCACCAAAATCTGGTTCAAGAAATAGGTTCTTCAAAACCTTCATTTTCTCAGTGAACAAGAAGGATGAGTGATCTGAAGGTGCTTGGGGAAAACATGTAAGAGATGGGTTCGGGTCAACAGAAGAGTTGTTATCGGTACTGGCAGAGAAGTTCTCGCTCTACCGGTGAAGGGTTAGCGGTACTTGATGGGTCCGCAGCTTGCCGCTTTCTCGATGAGGAGTAGAAGTGGATGATGTATTAGTACTGTCCTCATCATTATCGAATCATTAGCAACGCTCGAGCCTTCTAGGCTCTTAACAAGTCATATTCATCAAAAGAAACATGCATGTATTCTAAAATTTTTAAATATAGTTTTATCGAAAATGCAAATGCTTTTTGAATGTTTGGAATACCCCTGTAAAAATTCCTTCGTCTCGATTTTGCATCAAATTTTCCTCTATATTCTTTTCCATTATAAAGAATAAAACATTTATACCGAAGATTTTAAGAAATCCTATGTTTGGGATCTTCTCCATATTTCATATGGAGTTTTGTTATGAAACTTGTTTACCGTGGATCTATTTTGGGTAAAACATGCAAGTTGATCGCTTCTCGCCTGTAAATACTCGAAGTTTAGCTTCGCCAAAGATTGTTCTTTGCCGCTCAATCGTGTTCCTGCTCTTCCGCTCGGCCTACACCATTTTGTTGAAGAGTACCGCGGCAGAGAAGTTGTGGCCGATCCCGTGGTCATCGCAAGATTTTTCTACACCATTGTTTTTGAATTCAAGGTGCCATTGTCCGATCTTATGTCGCTATGTCTTCAAGCTTTTGAGTTTGAAGTCTTCTCGAAAAGAGTGCTGACTAGATCATATGTTTCATCTTTAGATGTCATAGTTTCAATCCAAGTGAATATAAGTAGTCATCAACTACTACAAGTGTATACTTGTCTCCTAAAATACCGGGCCGTTGTGATTGGTCCAAAGAGATCCATATGCAAGTTGAAGAGGTCTCGCTTGTAGACAATACGACTTTCTTTTGAAGGAAGACTTGGAAAGTTTTCCTAGTTGACAAGCTTTACAACTTCTCTCATGGTCAGACACCGTAGTAGACCTCGACAAGCCCATTTTTGGAGAGCTTGGAGAGGTGCTTGAAGTTGAGGTGATCGAGACGCTTATGCCATAGCCACCGTTGTCACGAACATTGTTGGCTACTAGACACGTGCTTGAGAATCTCCCTAGAAGATTTAAGTCCACGACATAGACGTTTCCTTGTCTATTGCCTGGCCAAGATTGTAGAGCAGATTCACCGCTATTGATGAGGCACTGTTGGAGTTGAATTGGCATAGAAGTCCTTTGTCGCACTGAGATATGCTCAAGATTGTGCTTTAAACCACTTACTAGAGAAACTTTGTTGATGGAGAGACTTCCTCTAGCAATTGAGCCATATCCAATTGTTTTTCCTCTTGCATTATCTCCCAAAAATAACAATGGGTCCTTTTGCTTCGCCTATATATCTCAGAAGAAGACTGCTCCCAAATATGTGTCTTGAGCACCACTATCTAGGTACCGATGTCTTTGTTTTCTCGATTCTATAGCCATGAAGCATTCCCGAAAAGAAATTAAAGCAAACAAGGTACCTTTATTTTCTTTCGGTCCTAAGGATTAGCAACCTTTGAACCCATACCGCTTGACCTTGAGAGAACTAGGTCTCTCGATCTTGGAGTGAACCTT
Source organism: Codonopsis lanceolata (assembly GCA_013146195.2). Lineage (NCBI taxonomy): Eukaryota > Viridiplantae > Streptophyta > Magnoliopsida > Asterales > Campanulaceae > Codonopsis > Codonopsis lanceolata. Next base: position 87,584,660 of record CM028380.1, read on the forward strand.
AGCAAGCATTCTCGTGCCGATGGCCTAGATAATTGCAAGAGTGACATAAATGGAAAGTCCATAGAGAACTGTTAGTGACTTCAACTGAAGAGTACTTATGATTATTCCTTTTCTTGACATCCATTCTTGGTTCAACCTTTTGCTTGTTGATGGTAGACTTAATTGGTTTCTTTCGAATCTTCCTAGGTAGGTTACCAATGCACTTAGCTTTAGCTTTTCTCGTTGATTACCTTTTCGTATGGATTCGGTAGAATACCTTTAAGTTTACCTTCAATGTAAAGGAGCCTTGCTCGCTTCATAGACAAACTTGATAGTTACCGGAGAGGTTTAGTAGGTCTACCGCCGCCAAAGACTTTGCCTTAGCATAGTTGTTGCCAGCAGACTTCACTTTTCTACCGCTACCTTTTCAGTTTCTCATTTGAGTCAGCCGCCTATTTTGGCTTTTCCTTTTCGAACTTTGGGGTAAACGTAAGGACACTGAATAACCAAGGCCTTGTTTCCTATATTTCCAAATGTCTGCTTAGAGAAAGGTATATCATTAGCGCCTCCTGAGGATTCACCTTTCTATGATCAAGAGATTGTCTGAAGAGGCACATCCGAATATCCTATGCCGCTTTATCATTACTAGATTTTTGGCTTGAAAGGATTTCTTCGAATGCATCCTTGGAGCTGTTCCAGGAGTCAATTGTCTTTTGCAAGGCAATTTTCTCTAGGTCAAGTCCTTTGATGTGCTCAGATAGACAATCAATTTTGTCATAAAGGAATTTGTTTTCTTCCTTCGACTTGATACTCTCTTGTTGATGACTATTGAGAGTTTGAATCTCACCGCCATCATAGATTTCTCACCAGTAAGTTTCTCACGCTTCTTGGCCAGTTTAACATAGGCTACTCTAAAGGAATTAAATTCTTCAAGCATATCCTGGTTATCCTTGAGAAGTTCTTCCTTACTGAAGCTATCACAGTTGGTTTCACTTTTAAACAAGGGACTGGGTGAAACTTTGACTTCATTTTCAGAGTCATAGGTAGGACCTGAATCATGAGCTATTAAGCATATGTTAGCTTGCTCACAATCCTCTTCCTCCTCTTCTGAATCAGTCTCAAACCATGTAGTAACCTGTTTGTCTTCTATATCTTCACCAACATACCCTTTGTTTTTGAAATTTTCTAAAGGAGGGTTTTCGTATGCTTCAAATTTTGGCTTAGGACATTTTGAGGCAAAATGACCGTGTTTCCTACAAGTTATAACACACAAGCTCTTCCTTAGATGAGCTTTCACTATTCTTTCTAAAAGGTTGTTGGTGTGTGTTCTTCCTTCCATATTTTGCAAATTTTTGAAAACATTTTACAAACATGGCAAATTGTTCGTCTGATAAAAAATCATTTTCACAGAAGAAGTGGAAGGTTTGTTTTCAACAAGGATTTCTTCTTGGACCATGGTCGCAAGGACACGCTCAACTGCTTGTCTTGCTCTAGAGCTTGATTAACTTCAAGTTCATAAACCTTTAAACTTGCGTAGAGACTACGAAGAGTCATCTCGTTTAAGTTTTTGGATTCTTTCATAGCCGTGGTCTTAACATGCCATAAGCTACCTAGAGAGCCTAGAAACCTCATGTTCATTTCCTTTTTGTCATACGCTTTACCAAGAGAAAAACAACTATTAATTACCTCAATGCGATCGTGATGCTTGTCTCAAGGTTTCTTAGATCCTTTTGAAAGAATCAAACCGCGTTGGATGTATGTATATTTTCTGTTATCTTGTGTCTTGGTCTCCTTCCAAGTATTCCACAAGAGCTTCCCACATCTCTTTGCTTGTACATCGAATCACTTGTCGTATGTGCTTGTGTCTAGAGAGTCGGTGATTATGTTGATTGCTTTACCGTCAAGCTCTACCAAATTTCTATCATCCTCTGTCCATTCGATTCTTCTTTAGGTACTTCTCATAGATTCCCAAAGAATGGAGGCTAGAAGATTTGCTTCATTGGTACATGTTGACTGCTAGAACACATTTCCATAACTCTGTTGTCAATAGAGTTCATAAATCTCATTACTTTATCCTTCCATACATCAAAATGTCCTTCGTCCAATATTGGGACGTGGTTAGCATTAGATGTAGGCAAAGATGTAGTGTGTTTGTGCCATTATATCGCATCTCTCAAGAGTTTAATCTTGAAAAACTTGTTTTCAAAGTAAGGCTCGATACCAATTGTGGGTCCCAATGTGCACAATAATAAGCTAGAAGGGGGTTGAATAGCTTATTAAACACTTAAAACTTTTTAGTACATACTTTGAAAGATACTTGCAATCTATCGAAAAGATTCAAGTAGCGAAGACCTTCAAAGTAGTTGTTCAGTGTCCGCCGATAAGGACTACCTAGACCTTTACAAGTTACTTAAGTTCTCACAAATGGATAAAGATATTCAAAGTAATTTTGCGCTTAAACTATCGACAAACAAGAAGGAATAACACAAGTATTTTGGGATGGTTCACACTATAATGAGTGCTACGCCCACCACCAAGGCAAATGACAACCTTGGATTTAAATTGTGCACTATGTTTTCCACTAGATCAATTACAAGGAATATCCCTAATGGATCGTGTACAAAATATTGACTTGTGTTTGTCTAGGGAATTAAATATCTCAGAATACATGATATTTAATTGCAAAAGTATAGTTAATGAAAGTAAACAACAAGAAGATAGAACAATAAATGTTGATGAAACTTTTGTTGATTTGACGAGACTTCTAGATCTCTGAGGATCTCTTGATTTGCACCGAGCCGTAACACTTGGAGTTATGGAGTTTCGAGCAATCCTTTAAGTGTTCGATTGATTCTCGCATGCTATATGTTCCAGTCTTCAATGGCAGTATTTATAGCAGGTGCACTTCAAAAGATCCGTTGGAGAAGACGAATATTTCAACAGCTCTTTTCATCAATGCATTAAATGCATGGGGCTGTCAATCAAGGATTTTCGTCTTCACAGAAGTCTAGAGCAGGGAATGATTTCTAAGATCTTCAAAAAAGGTGGGCGATTTAGGTGTCAGATCTGAGAGTTGTTGCGAAACTAGGGGACACCGCTTTTCCCTCGCCATCGCTCGTAGACTAAAAGTCTTCCCGCTTTTGAAAGTTTCTTTCTGCGCTTGACATGTCGTGGAATGTCTTGGATTAATTCCAATAATGATTAGATTAGATTGAATTAATCCAATAAGTCTGGACAAGACACGCCATAAGGAACTTAGACACACCTGTCCGCCGTTTCTTAAGCTTTGAGCAGTGTCTTCCGATGAAGCTTGTGGAGAGGTCTTCCGCTGAAACTGTGAAGTCCTATAAAAACTATATTGTGGCAAAGTTCTATACACAGTTGCCACGCTAATCGATACGCAGCCCGATTAGCCACTGAAGTATAAAACTAATGTAATCTATTGAGCAGATATAAATCTAACATAAGAATCAACAACCACTCCTGAAAACGACAGACTTGGTGGACCGTTTCAGATACACCCTTCCCCCTGTTTCTTTTTTCCCCTTGGACTGGTCATCTACCAGCCCGCTCCATAAAATTAAGGACCTCAATAATGTTACCAACCATATAGCCCCTGAAATTAATAATGAAAGTCTCGATGTCTTTGCGTATTCCTTGGTTGCACCTACGTTAAAAGACGAATTAACTAACATAAATAATGAGTCGTTTAACAAGATGGACCCAAAAGATAAAGAATACCTAATCGAGCTCGCGAAGTTAGTCAAGCAATGAGAAAAAACACCGATCGCCAGCATCGGAAGAAGACTTGTCTCATATCAATGCAGTCAAAGGAGATCAAAGAGGTCAGAATTGGCAGTTATCTGCAAGGGTCAATAAGAGTAGCATTGATTAGTCTACTCAAAGAGTTTTCATAAGTTTTTGCATGGTCTTACGAAGACATGCCTAGGTTGGATCTAGCATTTGTAGAGCACCGAATTCCTACATACTCAGATGCTAGGCCAGTTAAGCAGAAACTCCGCAGAATTAAGCCAGAATGGTCACTGAAGGTGAAAGAAGAAACCATGAAGCACCTACACGTCAAGTTCAACGGGGTAGTTGAGTACCCAATTTGGCTGTCAAACATAGTGACTGTGCTGAAACCTAATGGAAGGGTTCGGATCTACGTAGACTTCCACGACCTCAATAAGGCTGTTGGAATATGCTTCTTGATAATCAACTTATCACCTTGCATATTCTGAATATTTTGATTTGCTTGTTCCCATTACTATGTGTCATAACAAGTGCTTAAGAGGGCTGCGTACTGATTAGTGTGGCAGCTTGTTTGACAACACATAAGTCTTAGGTTAGGTTGTCCTAATCTAGTCCTACCTTCTAAATGATGATTAAACAGACCAGCGCTTCATATGCACTAGCACCAAGCACTTCTTGTAGCACTTTTTGAAAGACTCTGCCACCAAATGCACTTGTCATGCACTAAAGGACACTTTGAAGACTCGCCACCAGCAGACGAGCTGTAGTGTCAAAGGTTCTCAAAGGACTTGTCACCAGTAGATTTATCAAGTGCATCATGGAAATACCTTGAAGACTCGCTACCAGAAGACTTGCTACGGTTTGAATGTTTACATCAGCAACCAACAGTCTTTCTTACAAGAAGACTCACTATTGAACATCTTACCGACATACTTAATTATGCACGTGCTACAAAGAGACAGAACCGCAGTAGATCAAGACAAGACAAATGTGTTCAAGCTTCAAGAACAATTCAAATCTTTATGAAGCCTGACACCAGTGATGATGCAGGACCTTCTCTCACTCACGTCGTTTGGAAAAGTCAAAAGAATCCACTTTATTGACAGACCACCTGATAGTGCATCAGACGTCAGACTAAGCTTTTCAGAGACTTATAAACACAGTCTGACAGGAAACCAGTTTAGGATTTGCAAGACAAAGCCTTTATCCAACAATCAAAGATCCAGTGAACAACATCTCTATCCGATGGATTTCAACAACGACATCTCTCTCTCACGGATAGAAAAATCATCTTCATTTCTCAACGATCAGTTGACCCTGGTCTATAAAAGAGATCTCCCATCCTCTTCAACAAAGTGATATACACAACAAACGAATACACGCGAGAGTCGACAAACACGAAGACTCCTGCAACTAGAACTTCAAAGAAGCTGTAAGATCTACATGAGATCGTCATCACCAACGCATCTCAGATCTTCACAGAAGATTGCAGTGTGCTTACCCAGACCTTACCAAAACACTCTATGTGGATTGCTAAGAAGTAATGCTTTGAAGAAGAAGAGAGAGAGATCAAAAACTTCAATAGATAGAGATCGGCGTCTTGGTCAAGAACCCAGTTCTTGATTTGAGTTCTTCACCTTTCTTCGAAGAACTCGCCTTTTAGGCGCGCCAGACTTTATTCCTAAAGCTAGAGGTCAAGCTCTTGGATCGATTTGAAGATTGATTTCAGATGGTGCCTAAGGAAGATGAAGAGCTGTCTGTAAATATTGCATTCATATCTTCAGATTTGTATTCACATACAAATGTTCTTGATTGTGCAATAATCAATCATCATAGAAGGACGAGTGTTATGCGCTCAAGTGTTCAGATATTTTATATCTGAACGACCTCCAATAGTGTCTTCTCATATCAGTCCCTTGTTCTCGTCTCCTATTGTCCTCTTTACTTAAGAGTTCGTCTATGAATAATTAGGTAAAGATTAAGGCTTGAAAGGACGAGGACAGAAACTGTACGTAGAGTGTCTAGGCTAATGTAATCTGTAATTTATCTTTGAATAAATTCAGATGTTCTTTCAAATAATCTATCTTTCAGTCTTTGCCTCTCTATGAGCTTTTATAAATTGATTTATCGTTTGAAAAACTATTCTCTAATGATTTCCTAAATCTACATTTGGAAGAATGATTAAGTGTGTTGTTGTTCTAATCATATATTCGTGTACAGCCACTTAAGACTTCCCTAAATCTAAGCCTAACTATTTTCGATGCTTAAACTCTTTCAAACAGGCTTTTGATTTAAAAGGCAATTCACCAGCAGAGTTCATAACTCTTCTGAGAGCAAGTCTGTTGTTCCTTGATACCAGCAGACATGCTCACCGTGCAAACTATCTACGCCTTTAAAACTTATGCTTTAATTATATAAAAAGAAAGAAAAGTTTTAAACGGCAACATAGGCTATTCACCCCCCTCGAGCATATTTGAGCAATCATCTGGACCAACAATTGGTATCAGAGCCAAGCTCTTCAAGCTATATGCCAGGTCTAATCACCTGAGAATTTGATCCTCGATTGCTCATCCCAAATGCATGTCAAAAGAAAAATTCGTTTTATCTTCAAAACTTTTGACAAGGATTTCATTTGAGATCAATTTTTGAAAAACTCATTTATTTTAAAAATTATTTTGTTTTCAAAAATTTCTTGAGATAGACAACTACAATGATGATTATGGAAAAACTATTCATATGAGCACGTAAGACCAAGGGAGAATAAGATATTCAAGATCCAAATTTCCCTCTCTTCATCCCTTGGATTTTCTTGAAAAACTTATTTCTGTACTTAGATTTTTTTGGAGCCTTCTAAAGCTCATAAAATGTTGCTAATGATCTTCTTGATTTTCATTCAGGAATACAGATTCTCTCAAAGATCAACAAGCACATTTTATTATCTCTCTTGCAGCATAAAAATTATGCTTGACTGACTTTCAGGATTCTATTTTACTTGCTTCAATCTATTCTTCTTCTTTCTGGATTATGATATATGATTTGTGAGACCCCAAATCCTTATGCACTTGCTTAGATTGATTTACATTCATAATAAACATGTTTACAAGTTTACATGTGGCCACGACGTTCATAGTAGTTTTCGTCGTAAGTTTGATTCCCTGATTCGCGATTTTAGTTATCGTGTTATCTTATTTCTCGGTTAGTATTATTTTGATCCTAGGTTTGGCCCTGGATGACTAGGGGGACCTTGAGGATTAACTTGGTATTATTTTGGTTTGGTCGTGTTTAAGTTTGAACACGCTCGTTTTTCATTTCCGGTGTGACTTGTGTATTCGCCTCGGACATGATAGGGCTACAGTAATTTGGCCATAATTTTCTGTAGACAACTCGGAATTGAGATCTGTTTGATGCGTTAGAAACTAGACTTCAAGATCTTTCTAACCATTCCTCTTGCGTAATTTTGGGAGTTGTATTTCATTACAGACGCATTTTTAAAGTTGACTGTACCAATTATTCTCGGTATTTCCATAAATTTGATTTTTGCCTTGTTTATTGGATTTACTTGGAGACCCTTAATGAATTTCACTAAACCTAAACTCAGACCTTAATTAGACCTTAATTATAGTGGATTAAGCCTAAGTGAAAATTTTAGCACTAAGTCATCAATTAGGGACTTAATCTCACTTTAAAATGGACCTATAAGGGCTTGACACTTGTTTTCCACTCACTCTCTCACCTCTTAGTGTACCATGGCTGGAGAACTCCACTCATTACACCTCCTAAAATCAGATATTTACAGCCACCATGGATGACAGCTTGAGTGTGGGAGATTCTTGGTGACATTAGTGTGTGTTTTGTGATTTCCCGGAGATCCGACCACCCGATTTTGGATTCGAGACCACCCAATCGTAGCTATCGACGAGGGGACTACTAATCTTTACTTTGTTTTCCTTTTTCTCAGCCTTTTCTAGGCTTAAGGTATGCTTACAATCCCTGAAAAATTGTATGTTCAATATAATGAAATACTCCCTTCATAATAGTTGTAGTATACATGCTTAGGAAGACTTCTTGTGAAGTAGAAATCTTCACTTCAACAAGTTATAAATCTGGAAATTTTGGGGCTGCTTTGCTAAGTTATTAATTTGGGTTTGGGTAAAGCATGAATATGGTTCTAATTGTGCTTGGGATTAATTCTTGTGAAGGAATTCATTACAATTGTTAACTTTAAAGAATTTTTCATGTTAGGGTTAAATTCTGAAAATTTTGGGGCTGCCCTCTACACTTAATAAATTGGGTTTGTGTATAGCTTTAAAAGTGTTCTAAACATGACTTGGAACAACTAATTTTTATGGACTTGTTGGAATTGGAAACTTCAATGAGATGACTAGTTTAGGATTTCACCAATTAGGAAGAAACCTCACAGATTCAGTCCTAATTTTGGGCTGTTTTCCGGAAACTACTGGCACTAATATACTACATGGAATTACCTAAAAATATTATATGTTGGTCATGTGTATGTTAATTGATGCTCTGTAAATTTTCATAAATTTTGGAGTTTGGGAAGTATTTTTAATGAATCATGAACCATGGCTGCGACAGTGAGTCTGAACAAGGGGAACTGGTTATTAACATGATCTTCATGAGATCACAAATCGATGAATACATATCCAATTGGAGTGTTTTAAAATTGTAAACTCTAGATAAAAGAGTATAGTTTTTGGAAATGTAAGATTTGTGTCATTTGGATCAATGAGGAATTTTTGGTGAAGTTTGTATGATGGACATGCAGTACAGGCCACATCAGTAAATCAGATTTCTGACATGAACTTGGAGGGGCTGTATTTTGATGAATACAAGTCCTAATGGAGAAATTTAAAAGTCTAAAGTATAGTATCAAGAGTCTAGTTTCATAATAGGCAATAATCCACTCATTTGGAGTTGTGAGAAATTCATGGCTGAATTTACAATTTTACTAAGCAGAATGAGTCACAACAGAAAACCATATTTTTAACATGAACCTGAGGTGACTGTATTTTGATGAATACAGGTCCAAATAGAGTACTTTAAAGTGCTAAATTATAGTTTCAAGAGTACAGTTTCTGAATATATAAAATTCATGAAATTTTGAGTTGTGAGGAAATAATGGTCGAATTTATAAATTGACTGGGCAGAATAATCATAACAGAAAAACAGATTATTAGCTTGATCTTGATATGATCATAGATTGATGAACACAAGTCCAAATGAAGTGATTTAAAAGGCTAAGTTATAGTTTAAAGAGACTAATTTCTGAATAAGAAATATTCAGTACATATTGTGTTGAGAGGAATTTTTAATGCAATTAGAAAGATTGATGTGCCGAATGATTTGTAATATTTGAACTTGTTAAGGATTGATTCTCCATACTTGATGAATATGACTTATAAAGCATATAGTGTTTCTTGACTTCAAGCATGTTCGACTATTGGGTTGTTAACTTGCTATGAAATTTGGATTCCACTAATAGGTAGGATTATGAACTTGAATTGAACTAAGACTTGATTTGATATTAATCAACTCAGGCTTCCATCTTCTACTTGACTTATTGATACGTGAACTAGAGTTCCTAAATGGAACGAGAACATAGTTATGCCTTAAACAAGAACATAGAAGGGCTAGAAATGAATATAGCATTTATACCCTATTTGGATGAAACTGTAGTAAGGACTCAACGGAGTCGAGTTAAGGAACAATTGAACCTTACGAGGATCGTGGTGAGATCCTATGATAATTATATTCCATTTGACTAGATTACTAGATTTTGGGACTTGAATCAAATAGAGTGAACAACTTGACACTTATGATTTAGAGACTCAAATGAGCTCCTATTGTGGTTTTGTGATTATGGTAACAATATGCATAATCGTATGAGTTTAGTAGATCATTATATCTACTTGAGAATTAGCAAGTAAACATCTACTTGTGCATTGCATATAAGTCCAGCTGGCATTACTTGAGTTTTCATATTGAAGGTGGGACGATGCATTATCTTCACGAATTATGGGATTCATGGTTTCAATGTATCGCCGTACCGGATTCGGTTTTCACACACCCCTCCACTGCTAGCTACAGTGGGGAAGTAGCCCCCTTTGTCGTAACCAATTGAGCGCATTGGCTAGTGCTATTTTCCCGAGTAGAGAGCTCGGACCCGAGAAGAGAGCTCGATACTTTGATACCCGATCATTGGTGTGACTGGCACAATATGATTAACAGTTGTGATTTCAGGAGCGACACAACGACATTGATTCGGTACCTTCTCTATCCTTTATGTGGCTTACTATGGGCACTTATGTGATAACAAAGTGTTAGTTGAACATGAGATCTTATTGACCATGTTTGTATTGGCTGATGTTATATGAAAGACTTGATGTGTATATATATAGATATGCACACTTATACATGATGATTATATGAGAGATTTGATATGTATATATATAGATATACATACTTATATATGAGATATATATGAAAGACTTGATGTGTATATATATTGATATGCACACTTATACATGATGATTATATGGGAGATTTGATATGTATATATAGAGATATCCATACTTATATACGTGTATATATATAAATATGCACCCTTACACGTGATGATTCTATGAATAGCTTGATTAGTATATATAATGATATATATGCATGCATATGATGTTTTATGGGAACTACCTTCTAATTCATTTAATCTGTGTTTGAATAGGGAATTACACCCTGGTTCATTTGGACGGTTTAGTAAGTAAGAAGAAATGGTTATCTTGTGGAATATCGAACCGATACGACGCCTCTTCACGGGTTTTTCTGTCATTTGTAAAATGATACCATGATTATTTTTATGTTACATAATTATATGTTACATATCTCTTGTAGTAGCGTACTGGGTAATTATGACTCATTTCGTACTTTGTTTCTAGTTGCAGTAAATTGGTAGTCGTGTTGAGGTCGAGTAGATCGTGACAGTAGCAGGGCGCAGCTAATCGATAGATCGAGATTAGATCGTGTGGTTCATGCTAGTAGCAGCAGACTTCCCTGAGTAGTAGCTTGTGGAGTCCTATTTCTTTTTAGCATCGTCACACATATTATGTACTTTGCTATTCTTGTGAGATCGATTTTGTAAAGTTGTCTAGACTTTACGGTCGGGTAGATACTTGTGTATTTGTATTGGTTATTTCTTGGGCCGACGTGTTGTGTCGTGCCTTGTTTGTGGTTTTAGTATCTATTTCAGTTGTCTCCCGGGCACGCAGTAGCTTTGGGGATTTTCCTTATTCTAAATTGTTATAGTTGTTGGTAAACCCCGATATGCTTTAGCCGTGGGTAATTGTTATCAGATTGGTTCTTTGTTGAAACGCCGGCCTGGAGTGCCGATGGTTTGTTCAGCATCTGCAATGTTGTGGCACACGAATTTTGTTTTTCCCCCTTTGAGAGATAATGTCTCTCTTGGTTTCTTTGGCTTTTGTTTCAAGCTTCATAGCTCGGGACTTCTTTTAATTATTGCTTCCGCTAATTCGATTTTTGAAATACCGTATTTTAGTGCGGCTTTATGTTCATGTTTAGAGCTTGTTAACTCGACTGTTGGACACGCACTACTGTTTAACAAGTGACTGTCCTCATCTTATGTTTGTTCCAGCGATGCGACCTTGGGATTTCGTGTTGGAATCCGGGTCGGGTCGTGACATGATTGATATATACTATATATTTATGATTCCCTGATAATCATGATCATGAATATATCATCACTGCATAGGTTTATATTTGCATGCTCTGTTCTTCCCTGCTTATCTCTGCAAATATAAATCCTGAGTAACTGCTTATCATACTTTGCTCTTTGATTTCTATTCACTATATTAAGTTTGATTTACTTTACTCAACAGGTTTGATGTCTTCTTGTCAAAATAATTTTAGATTATCTTTGATCTGTTTAGACTGTGTTACCTTCAAACCTTCTTCTTTGTCGAACGTTCTTGTGTTGCAGTACTTCATAAGCTCAGTTCTGTGTGCCGACTTATAGAAGTTTCCACCTTAGTAGACAATATGCAACATACATGGGTATCTTTGCAATTTCTACAAAGGTTGAGGTTAAACTTTTTGAAAATGACTATTTCTTAAAGTAAGAGACGGATTTCTTAGATTCTCGATAAAGGAAAAATAACTTTAAAAAGGAAACGAATTCTTCATTCACATTTTTTTGAAAATTCACTTTTGTCAAAATCAAACTTTTTTCTAAAAAAGTTGTTTTGTAAAATTTACTGAAAATTTGTTGTCTTTTTAAAACCTTTTTATCTTCTCAAGAAAATTGTTTTGTCTTTTCAAAATCTTTTAGCTTTCCAAGGAAAAACTTTACCGGATATCTAGAAATTACAACCATCTCTCTCATTACCCTATGTACTTAATGAGAATGGTTGAAAGGACTCTTCGAACTTAATGAATTCATCTCATTAACTGGTCCTTTGTCTTGCCTCAGCGAGTATTTATAGAGACATTCCTTCCCTCATCTTTATCACTCGCAAACTACCTCCTAAACACTATGATAGATACTGATACAGAATCCCTTCCTTCCAAAATGTTACTTAGGATAATTCTTAGCACTAGATCAACTTTCTCTCTCAACAACTTGGTATTACCCTTCCTATCCACCAAAAGTTGTTTGGTTAGTTTTGAGGATTCCTCTTGTATGAAGATTTACCTCAACAACCACTTAGCATATATCTCTCGTTTCTCTATATCCTTGATCAGGTTTGAATGCTCCTTCTCGTTTAGAAGATCCTCCTATCTTCTGTGAGCCAAACGTGATTCTCCTCGGATTTCCCCTCTCAAACCTCCGAGGTGAGTGCCTACACTGGAATTTATATCTAGAAATCTAGAAGATGTTTATGCAGTGCACCTGGGATATAGAAAACCTGCTAAAGAGGAGAAAAGGATGAGCCCCGCTCACTCCTTGGCTCATAGTTGAGTCCCTTGATCTGGACATGTACTTCGTTTGCCAATCGGTTAAATGGATCTAGGTCCATGGTCTTCATAGACATCTCCTTGTAACATTTTTATTTTTTAAAACGTATCAGGTGTTTAGATTGGTTGTTTACTAGGAGTAGTTAAGTCACTAGAAGTTGTATTGAATCTTGTAATCTTTAGATCCTCTTTGTAATCGATTATATTTTGATCTAAATGAGAACTTGTTCAAGACAACTTTACTTCATGTCTATCTGCTTTTGTATGCACATTCCTTGATAGCATGAAATCTTATGTTCGCTCATGGTTTCGGTGCCTGTACTTCATATTATAAATTCTGTTATGAATCAACAAAAGCAAACATAACTCTGCTGCTAACCCAACAGCAAACCAATCCTTAACCATTAGTATTCCAATCCAATAGACTATAATTTTGATGAGAAGAAACAAGGATCTACTTTTTTAATAATAGTCTTATGAATTCGATCTATTTTTGCAGATATAATTCAGACATTACAGAAAATATAAATGTTTTATCAAAAACTTCTGGTGTTCAAAAGACTAGGTTGGTTCTTAGCATAATGACAATCTTCTGATCCATTTTTGCTTTAACTGCTATCATTATAACTAAGATCAACTGGTATCTTGAAAAACTAATTTTAACTCAGTAAAAGAACCTTATTTCACTTCAAAACGTCTAGAGTACTGGTAGAAATCTCATCAGAAGAATTACTGTTGGAATATGGATAACTATAGCTTTGGATTTCTTAAGAAATGACTGTTTCCCATGCAACTCCTTTCTCAGGAACAGAAGATCTCACCTTAACCCATGATGTTCTGGTGAATCTTCATTCTCTCCAAAAATCTGGTCTCAAATATCTCAACAGTAGACCTCAAATCTGCTGTTGGAATAAAGACCTTCTAAGGAACAAGCAGCTTCTTCAATTCTATTTCTTGTCTGTTGTTTCCTATGTTCAAGACAACCCTGCTCGAAATTCTTTCTCTTTCCATTTGTCTTGAACAGATGACTCTCTTACCCTAAAGATAGTCATCATCTTAGTTGTTGACCAGGAAGCGAAAAACATTCTTCTAACTCTGTACTTCTAGTCAAATTGAGAATGAGCTAATTGCTTCTTTGTGATACAAGTACTTTAACTAAGATGACTGTTGTCCTTTATTTCGCCTCTAATGCTCTTTTCACTTAATTGGGATTCTATTAAGAAGAAGCATAACCATTAGTTGACAATGCCAATGAAGCCTATGGTCCATCCTTCCAGAAGCCGAGGCACTCCAAAAGGATAAATTTGCTGAAACACTAATCATTCAATTGGTATAAGCAGATCTCCATGTCTGTTGTTCCATCTTTATTTAACAAATTTTCAAGTCTGCTAAAATCAATCCAATAGCAGATTCCCATCTCTGCCGATGAAGCTTATGGTTTATCCTTCTAGAAGCCGAGGCACCCAAAAAGGATAATTTGCTGAAATATTCTTCATTCAAGTGGTATCAGCAGTTTCCAACATCTGTTTACCCATCATTCTTCAACAAACTTTCTTGTCTACTAAACTCATAAGATACACCCAGTATCATCAGACTTTGAATCATGTTGATCTCCTTCCATCAGCAAATTCTCATCTATGCCGATTCTCTTGTCATATCCATCTACTGACAACGGCATACCTCAAACATTGATGATCAATCTTCATCTTGAACCATAACATTTGGTATCGACAATATCTTAGTCTACTGATCACCCACCTTCCAAAAATTAGTATCGGTAGACTTCCGTCATCCTTGAACACAATATTCTTCAACTAATCACATCAATTTCATTGCTGACCATCTTAGTGTGTTCAAGACAACTGATAACCATGCACATCAGAGAATTCATATCAGCAGATATTTTCGTCAATATTCACCTTCTTCTATCTGCTTTTATCAACTAGTATCAGCAAACTTTCATTACTGCTGCATACATCTTTAGGTTATCAGTTGAAATTAGCAGACCCCAATCTCTTCTGGTTATCCTTGAACAGCAAACTTCTTTCTCTGTTGTTCATAGCCTCATATCAGCAGACGTTCATCTCTACTGGAACAAACCATTTATCAAAAAGGTTTCAGTAGCCCATCGACTCTGCTGGTCACCTACTTGTGAAAATATTCTTGACTTAAACAACCTTTGGACGTACTGATAGATTTTCAAAATGTTTTCCAACAAAGTAGTATTTCAATAATTGATATTAAATCCAAAAATGTTTTCAAAACCTTTTGTTCCAAATTTCTAGAAGATTTGGGAGATTGCTGAGGATTGTGTAAATGATTCAGAAAGCCCCATAAAATATCTTCTATAAACAAAGAACACAAATTATATACTGTTTTGAAAAACATTTTGAAATACTTCTTACAAATTGGTTTAAATTCTAAAAAACCTAAAGATTTGAGAGATTCCTCATAAATTATCTTATGGAAATTTTAGAATTTCAAAACATATCTTATTTCTTCAAAGGTTTGTATTTTAAATTCGTATTCTTTTCAAAAAGTCATTAATATCAACACAAGGTCTTCTCTCTTTATCCAGTACTCCTCACCATCATTGGTATTCAATATCTGGTTATTGAGATTCCTCGATTTAAGTCAAAATCTGTTTCAAAAACATCTTCAAGAATGCCTTAATATCGTCATCATGAATCGCCGCCTTTCCAAGAAAAATGTCCATTCAAATTCGAGCTTTGACATGATTACTTCGCTGCTTTGTATATCTGTCATTACTGCTCTACAGTGGATACCAAAACGACGATTCTTGATAAGTGTGTACTTTCAATAAATATATCCTCTGAAAGTACTAAAACCTTAATTCTTCCAAAAAAAAATAATAATACTCTTCAAAATTGAGATTTTCCAACAATTGATATCAATTGATCTCATTTCAACAATTGATATCATTTCTCTACTAACACCTTTCATCTATCTTCAGGAAAGATCTTCATGGCCGCTTCATCTTCTTCAAGCGTCTCTAGTCGATATGTTCTACCTGAATCTTCCTTTGTTACCAGAATAGGCTCTCAGTCCTACATTCTATGTCACACGATCCAGGGAGAACAATTTCTCCTTGACAACACTGTTGGAGGAACGATTATCGATCTTCTTCACAGTTCTGGACTCGTCTCCATCCTTACTTTTCGCGAAGAATTCTACAGCCTTCAACTGGTTGACGAATTTTACTCAAGGATGCATCTGGCAAGAGATGGTAAGAGCCTCAATGGTCGCATTAAAGGTACTGACGGCGTCCTCAATGCCAAGAGCCTGTCACGCGTCTTTCATCTTCCTACTGTTGGACCTAACGCTCTCGATGATTCTATCCTTAATGAATCATGGCTTCAACGAACTGGCTACTATTCTCGAGATGACTACAGTACCTAGGACATCAACAATTATCCCTTAGACGTGTACTGTGTTGGTGAGATTCTGAGTCGATGCCTTCTATTTCATGAAGCAGGCTCAGGCAGTGACACCAGAAGACTTCGAAACTTCACCGTTGTTGTTCTCGATTCCCACTCCATCAACTGGTCTGAAGTTGTCTTCTCCCTCATCTGTCGGTCTATTGTGCGAAGACGAGTGAATGGGTCGGGGATTCACAAGTATGCAAGGATTATAAGCTATTTTCTTTGCTCTTATCAGCCCATTCAATCCACAATTCATGAGGATGAACGCCTTCCTATCACTGGAGACCTGCTGATCACTCGAGAGTTGTTCTGCAATCGAACTTTTACTAACGAAGATAGAGAATATTCTTTAGGCTTTAGCACTGGTAGCTTTGGAGATTCCAATAAGGATGTATTCTTTTTATCTTTCTTGTAGTACTTTCTTAATCTAAAATCTTAACTGGCATCTTCTTTGTCTACTGTCCTTCTCTTTTGTTCTCCCTTCTTCTTTGTCCCTCTCTCTCTTGCTTGCAACCATTAAGGAGGAGAGTTATATGACATATCCGAAAAAAAAAAGGAACGTCATTAATTACGGAGAAGAATTCATTAGGATGAGAGCTATTAATTGATGAGAATCATTCCTTAAGGAGGAGAGTTATCTATAACTTTCCAAGACATAGAAGAGTTCACAACCATAGGAGGAGCATTTATGAAATAAGAAGAAAAGTTCATAACTAACAAGGGTAAAGACCAAAATTTCCCTTGCTCAGTGGACGACACACATAAGGTGAAAATTTCACCCCTACAGCTGATTCTATGTGAATCACGCTCAGCCTTTGTAGCACTTCTGTTGAAAAACATTCTTTCACTAAAACATCTCTGTTGAGTCTTACCTTCAACAATGATTCTATATTTTTCAACAGAAACATCAAACGTTTTATCAAAAAAGTTTTTTGATATAAATGTTTTATTTTTCTCAAAAATTGGTATCATAAGCAATCTTTATTGTAAACACTTTCAAAAACATATGATTACTTAAGGATTTGCTACTCTTGCTTGCTAAAACATTCTTTAACATATAAAACCTTTGTACAAGCAAGAACCCTAAAACTTTGTAGATCTTGATTGAACATTTTCAAATATATTAAGCGATCTAAAATGTTTTTCACTATTGCTTTACCTGTTCAGTACCTTGATTTATTGAATTTGTAATAGCAATAGTAGACTATACAAAGCCATCGCTCTTGTAATTATCAACATAGGGCATGCCTTGAGATAAAATGACTATTCATTGTGGGCATGTTATTTCTATGTCTTGATAAATGCTTTAGTGCTTTGTATATGTCATCTTGTGAGGGTTCCAAGCAAATAGGAGGAGATTGTTGGAATATGCTTCTTGATTATCAACTTATCACCTTGCATATTCTGAATATTTTGATTTGTTTGTTCCCATTACTGTGTGTCATAACAAGTGGCTAAGAGGGCTGCATACCGATTAGTGTAGCAACTTGTTTGACAACACATAGGTCTTAGGTTAGGTTGTCCTAATCTAGTCCCACCTTCTAAATGATAATTGAATAGGCCAGCGCTTCATATCACTAGCACCAGCAGACTTATCATATGCACTAAAGGACACTTTGAAGACTCGCCACCAGCAGACGTGCTGTAGTATCAAAGTTTCTCAAAGGACTTGTCACCAGTAGATTTATCAATTGCATCACGAAAATACCTTGAAGACTCGCTACCAGAAGACTTGTTACGGTTTGAATGTTTACATCAGCAACCAGCAGTCTTTCTTACAAGAAGACTCACTATTGAACATCTTATCGGCAAACTTAATTCTGCACGTGCTACAAAGAGACAGAACCACAGTAGATCAAGACAAGACAAATGTGTTCAAGCTTCAAGAGCAATTCAAATCTTTATGAAGCCTGACACCAGTGATGTTGCAGGACCTTCTCTCACTCACGTCATTTGGAAAAGTCAAAA
Source organism: Codonopsis lanceolata (assembly GCA_013146195.2). Lineage (NCBI taxonomy): Eukaryota > Viridiplantae > Streptophyta > Magnoliopsida > Asterales > Campanulaceae > Codonopsis > Codonopsis lanceolata. The sequence goes on from CM028380.1 coordinate 87,602,785, forward strand.
GAATCCACTTTATTGACTGACCACCTGATAGTGCATCAGACGTCAGACTAAGCTTTTCAGAGACTTATAAACAAAGTCTGATAGGCAACCAGTTCAGGATTTGCAAGACAAAGCCTTTATCCAACAATCAAAGAGTGAACAACATCTCTATCCGATGGATTTCAACAACGACATTTCTCTCTCACGGATAGAAAAATCATCTTCATTTCTCAACGATCAATTGACCCTGGTCTATAAAAGAGATCTCTCATCCTCTTCAACAAAGTGATATACACAACAGAAGAATACACGCGAGAGTCGACGAACACGAAGACTCCTGCAACTAGAACTTCAAAGAAGCTGTAACATCTACACGAGATCGTCTTCACCAACGCATCTCAGATCTTCACAGAAGATTGCAGTGTGCTTATCCAGACCTTAGCAACACACTCTCTGTGGATTGCTAGGAAGTAATGCTTTGAAGAAGAAGAAAGAGAGATCAGAATCTTCAATAGATAGAGATCGGCGTCTTGGTCAAGAACCCAGTTCTTGATTTGAGTTCTTCACCTTTCTTCGAAGAATTCAGCCTTTAGTTGAAGCTTCAGAACTTTATTCCTAAAGCTAGAGGTCAAGCTCTTGGATCGATTTGAAGATTGATTTCAGATGGTGCCTGATCGATGTATTTTATACGTCGATTTTATATGCTTCTAAGACTTAAATTAGGCTATTTCACGAGACTTTTGGCTACTGATATGTGTTTTCAGTGAGTTTTGTAAGTTTCAAGGTTTTTAGTGAAAATATGCAAAGCACAAGGCTTTAGTATGCAAATTCCAAGAAGGGTCCAAGATGAAATGTGAAGAAGAAAAGAAGAAAATCCATGCTGGAGACCTTGCGATCGCAAGGTGTTTCAGACCTTGCCCCCGCAAGGTGGACAGTAGCTCCAGAAAATCATAGCCACGGATCCAGAGGACCTTGCGGACGTAAGGTACCCCAGACCTTGCGGCCGCAAGGTGGTCAGAATGTGAGGAAGTCGTATTTTCACTGGAGATTCGATTGCAATACAACTCTTCGGTATAAATAGGAGTCGGTAGACAAAGCCTAGGCAATAGAGAAAAACGGCTGGAAACAGTTTTGTATAGATTTAGGATAGATTTTAGGTTGTATAACATATTTAGATTGTGTAATTACAAGTATTGAAGATCAGATCATGTCTCCATTCATCTCCATGTGCTGATCATTGTCTATGATGAACTAAATCATCACTAATCTAGGAGGTGGGAGGTAACTTGTATCGAATTTATGTTTTAATTCATCTTTATGTTCATTCAATTCTTGTTGATTGTGGCCTCAATCCATATATTATTTCGCTTTGAACAAATGAATGTAATCGCAAATAATGAAGACCTAGAGGTGCGGATAACTGCATGACCAATATGCATATGTCGTACACTGGCTCACCATCACAATAAATTGGACCTATCGATGCACGAGAGTGATAAGTTAGGGTCAGGTTCATACATGACCTAGGTGACAGATAGATCATATGTTCTTGTGCTTAGGATATAGAATGGATGAATGTTGCGGGGATAGAGGCTGAACCAATAGTTCAACAGACTATATCTATCTTTTGTGAACGAACCCAAGAAATTGAATGATAATTATTTTGAATTAAACATAAAGGAGATACAAGTGAAACCCTAATCCTAGATTGTCATCTACCATACGATCTTCATAACCTGTAATTGCTGCTAATTAGTTAAACACCTAAATCATAATAGTAGATTAGAATAGAATAATTATAAAAACCCCCTTAGATTAATAATTTGTTACCAATAAATTGCACTATATGTGATCTCTTGTCTCTGTGGGTTCGACCCTTACTTCCAATACTATTCTAAAATAGTCTTGTCCACTTGCAAGGAAAAAATTTAAAATAAGACATCGATCAGTGCCTAAGGAAGATGAAGAGCTGTCTGTAAATATTGCATTCATATCTTCAGATTTGTATTCACATACAAATGCTATTGATTGTTCAATAATCAATCATCATAGAAGGACGAGTGCTATGCACTCAATCGTTCGGATATTTTATATCTGAACGACCTTCAATAGTGTCTTGTCATATCAGTCTCTCGTTCTCGTCTCCTATTGTCCTCTTTACTCAAGAGTTCGTCTATGAATAATTAAGTAAAGATTAAGGCTTGAAAGGACGAGGACAGAAACTGTACATAGAGTGTCTAGGCTGATGTAATCTGTAATTTATCTTTGAATAAATTCAGATGTTCTTTCAAATAATCTATCTTTCAGTCTTTACCTCTCTATGAGCTTTTATAAATTGATTTATCCTTTAAAAAGCTATTCTCTAATGATTTCCTAAATCTGCATTTGGAAGAATGATTAAGTGTGCTATTGTTCTGATCATATATTCGTGTATAGCCACTTAAGACTTCCCCAAAATCTAAACCTAACTATTTTCGCTACTTAAACTCTTTCAAACAGGCTTTTGATTTAAAAGGCAGTTCACCTGTAGAGTTCATAACTCTTCTGAGAGCAAATCTGTTGTTCCTTGATACCGATGAACATGCTCATTTGTGCAAGCTCACGCCTTTAAAACCTATGCTTTAATTATAAAAAAAGAAAGAAAAGTTTTAAACGGCAACATAGGCTATTCACCACACCCCCCCCCCCTCTAGCCTATTTGAGCAATCATGTGGACCCATAAAGGCATCACCCAAAGATGACTTCCCTCTACCCAACATTAATATTGTGGTAGATGCCATGGCTTCTCACAAATTAAGATCCTTTGTAGACGGCATGCTAGGCTATAACCAAATCACAATGGCAGCAGAAGACTAGGAAAAAACTTCATTCATCACCCCCTGGGGAACATATTGCTACACTGTCATGCCATTCGGATTAAAAATGTTGGGGCTACGTACCAAAGAGCTTCCACGACATGATACATAAAGAAGTCGAAGTGTATGTGGACGATATGATTGTTCATTCTGACGATGCAAATGGCGTCCATGTCAAAGACCTTCGAAAATTCTTCGAAAGGTTAAGGAAACACCATATGAAGCTCAACCCAACAAAATGCACATCCGCAGTTACCAAAGGCAGAGACTTAGGGTTTATGGTAACTGAACGGGTCATTGAAATAGAACTTGCTAAAGTGAAAGCTATCATAGACACACCACAGCCAAAAACTCTGATAGAGGTTAAGGGATTCCTAGGCCGACTGCAATACATCAGTTGCTTCATCAGGCAGCTGACATCCATGTGTGAGCCATTATTCAAGCTCCTGAAAAAGGACACTGGCCGTGTCTGGGATGAAGAATGCCAACCTGTCTTTGAAAAAGTCAAAGACTACCTTGTTAGCCCGCCAGTTCTAGCTCCACCTCATATTCACAAACCTCTCATACTATACCTAACTGTCACAGACACTGCAGTAGGGGCTATGCTCGCACAAGAAAAAGAAGATTGCTACATTGAAAATGCCATTTATTTCATAAGTAGGAAGCTACAAGAAAGTGAGATCAATTACTCAATCTTAGAGAAAAGTTGTACTGGTCTAGTCTGGGTAACACAAAGGCTCAAGACCTACCTGCAAGCTCGGTCTATCAAAGTGATCTCCATAATGGACCCAATGAAATACATCTTTTGAAAGCCATCACTCTCCAACCGGTTGGCTAAATGGTCATTCTTACTAAATGAATTTGACATCACATACGTCACACGCAAATCTATCAAAGGACGTGTGATCATAGACCATCTAGCTGATTTGCCTTTAGAGTCAGAAGATTCTTCAGAACCAAGTTTCCCAGATGAGGGTGTCCTAGAAATTACAGATCATGACACCAAATGGTAGATGTTCTTTGATGGGACTGCCAATAAATGAGGTTTCGGCATAGGAATCCTGCTAATTGATCCAGCAGATTCTCATTCTCCTTTAGCCATAAGATTGGAGTTTGAATGTTCAAATAATACTACCGATTATGAAGCTTACATCAACGGTCTAGAAGAAGCTCTCCAAAGAGGAGCAAAAGAATTAGACATCTTTGGTGATTCCACCTTGATTATAAATCAGATCGAGGGGAAATGGAAAACACAAGATCCCCGACTACAGTTATATCATGTTCGATTGACAGCTGTAGCAAAAGAGTTTGATGATATCTCGTTTCATTATTTGCCGCGAGATAGAAATCAATTTGTCGATGCTTTAGCAACATTGGCTTCGTTGGTCAAAGTCCCCACAGAGATCAACGTTCAACTATTTGTAGTTGGGAAGAAAATAGCTCCTGCCTACTGCTTCACAATTGATGCAACCCTTGAAAAAGACAATGAGCCCTGGTACTTAGACATTTGGAATTTACTTCAGGAAGGAGTCTATCCAGCAAATTTAGATAAAAGAGGAAAGGTCTCCCTACGAAGGTGGGCATCGCAATTTGTGATTAGCGGAGGTAGTCTATATAAAAGGCACTACCAAGGCATAGATCAGGCCAAAGCAGAACGAGCCATGGACCAACTACATGGTGGTACTTGTGGGCCACACATGAATAGGCATATGATTTTAAAGAAAGTAATTCGACAAGGGTACTATTGGAGTACGCTAGAAACTGATTGCATTCGGTGGGTGCGTCACTGTGACAAATGCCAGCGCTTCGCCAATCTGTAGCACGTTCCCCCACATATACTATACAACTCCACAGCTCCCTGGCCATTCTCAACATGGGGAATTGACGTCATAGGTCAAGTTCACCCAAAAGGATCAAATGGCCATGAGTATGTCCCTGTAGCCGTCGACTACTTCAAAAAATGGGTAGAAGCTGCATCCTACAAAGTATTGAATGCCAAGAAAGTATCAGAATTTATCAAGACAAATATCATATATCGATACGGAGTGCCTTTTGAAATGATCTCTAATAATGGCACACACTTCGAGGGAGAAGTAAACTGACTACTTGATAAATTCAAAGTGCAAAGACATGAGTCCTCCCCATACCAACCACATGCCTAATGGTGCTATCGAAGCAGCCAATAAAACATTAGAAACATTATCAGAAAGATGGCTAAAACAGGAAGGGACTGGCCTGAAAAATTTCCATTGGCACTCTAGGCTATCGCATGTCAATTCGCACACCTACTGGGCTACGTCGTCTTCGCACACCCATGAAATTGAGGTCCCATCATTAAGAGTCATGATGGAAGCAGATATAGATGAGGTTGACTAGGTCAAATAGCGCTACGATGAGTTAGCCCTATTAGATGAACGGAGATTACTAGCCTTAGAACACACTCGAGCATACCAAAAACGAATAGCTCGAGCATTCAACAAGAAAGTCAAAGGTCGTAGTATCCAAGTAGGAGATTTGGTACTTCGAGAAAAACCCCCTAGTTATGTGGACAGTAGGGGAAAATGGAAATCTCCATGGATGGGACCTTACATCGTAAAACAGATACAATCAGGAGACGTAGTTTTCCTCTCCAATCAAGAAAGGGAAGATCTCGTTCAAACCTTCAACATGGACAAACTCAAGCGGTTTTATGCATAGGTCGGGATGTCCTTAATTGACAAGTTATTGTCTCTCTCTTCAGCTCGCTAGATTGAAAACCCAAAAGGGTGGTCTAGGCAAAAGTTAGAGCACCCGAAAAAAAGAATACACAAGGAGAAATAAGGGCTCGCTAGATTGAAAACCCAAAAGGGTAGTCTAGGCAAAAGGTAGAGCATAACAAAATAAAATTAAGGAGAAGAAGAGAGAACAGTCTCCAACATATGATCTACAGCAGACAACTCTACAGCATTCAACATACAACAGGTCGTCAACAACAAAAATCTTCCCTTAGGGGAAGAATTACGTCAACATGAGCCTCAAAAATGAGGAACGTAGGTAGCCTTCGAGTCCGGTCGAACATGCATGAAAGCATGAGGAAGATTTGTTATATCAGAGAAGGGTGTTACATCTCGTGCTTGACTGACAAAGGGAAAAACCACTACAAAGCTCATAATATTTCAAATCAAAATATAAATATATAAAGTTCCATTTGTGCAACTAAGGAATACGCGTCCTAGAAATTTAGATAATCATTTTTACAAACCCATATACTATTTCCTAAATCCCAATCGCCTGAAACCCCACAAGACTCTTTCCATATTTCTGGAATGGTCCCTTCAACATCTATGACATCCTAGCCAAGACCATATACTCCTGTGAGGTACAGAGGATGCCCTAACATCACTAGGATGAGAACCTTCTGAACTTTCCTTGTCCTCATCATAAGCTTCCCCATTGTCATAAATAGCAGGATTGCTTGGGCCAGCACCATCACCACGCTGGGCATTACTTCGCCTACCAGCATTACTTGGGCCCGCTCCATCGTTCCGTCAGGCATTACTCCGCCGTCCTACATTGCTTATTCTAGGAGGAGCATTGCTTGGCCCTGCCTCATCAAGAGCACGTGCCATCTAGGCTCCAAGACTGTATACCCTTTGAAACTCTTCTTGTAAATCCTGAGGGACCACAAAACCAGAACTCTAAAGGTCCTTCCCAATTTCCATGAGCCGGGCATCAATGCCACTTGTGACCCGCATGGACAAGATTCCCCTGAACACACGTCTGATAATGCAGGAATGCTCCTCGGCAGCCAAAAGTATTCATGATAGATAATCATGGGACAGATACATATTCTCAGAGAAAGTGTTGGTTGTGGCCCACAAAGGATAATCTATTCCCCACATGTCCTGGATGAGAGAACCCACATTCCCCTCAATAAGCAACATGTCCAACAGAGGACGGTTCTCATCAGGAATAACCTGCTCTCTACCAAATTGACAGAAAATCTTGTAGGGCAAATAAAATATGGTCTGACGAAGACCACCCAGAATGACTTGAGCATAAGCCTTAATGAACAAGTAAAAGTTTTGGATCCGCCAGTGGCTAATGACCCAAACAATATCGAGGGAGCCGATATGCAGAAAATGTTTGATCCAATGGCGCTCAGTCACAAGGTTATTGCGGTAATGGCCGCGGGACCCATAACCCGCAGGAGCATACATTCCTCCTACAAGCTCAGGAGACATGACTTGATTAAAATGTTCCTCCAGCCACATATGTATCAAAATAGGGCTGCCAGAGGGAAAAGTCTCCTCTCCAGTAGCATAGGCATCCAGGTCAAGTAAAGTCTCAGCCAAGATGACATGATAATATTTACTCAGCGTTCCCGAGCTTGCAGCACCAAGTCAACCACCCGAGCATCAACAATTCTTGGTTGGCCCACCAGGAAATATCTCCCCAGCTTACACAAGAAAAGAGCAGCCAACCTACGCCGAGAATATACTGGCTCATCCCTGTAGTCAGAATTGATCGTGGGGAGGACGGTCAAGTCAAAGCTGACCCCATTGTAAAAACCTTGAGTTACATCCCGCCTTGAACCGAAAAGTTCCCTAATCGCCATAAAGGGACGTATCTCCAAAGACGGAACAGTGATTGGTACGATAGTCGGCATGCCTACCATAGCGCAAAACTCTTCGAATGTAGGGCACATCTCTTTCAAGGAAAAGTTGAACAGATGGCAGGGAACAGACCAAAACCTAGATGCTGCCCTCAGCATCTCCCAATTTATATGGAGGCCCCGCCATGAGAGAACACAACAAACGTCGTACACATGATAAAACCACTCTCTCTCTCCTCTTCTTGCAGAGAAAGTATCCAATAATTGAGGGAGGTCTCATATAGATCAATGTCTAAAAAGTTGTTAATTGGCTCACCCACTTTGACAGGACACGATTTATATCTGGGTTGACAAGGGAGTTGGAAAAAAGCCAAAAGAGATACAACTCTTGAACACAGTGGGTTTACTGATATGGTTGCTTGAGAGGACCGAAACAACATAGATGGGATTTGTTTAGAGGAGAGATGAATGAAGGTACGATTTAGTGAAAGTCGCTTCGATTTTCTTTTATTGTGAAAAAATCAAGGAAACATCCGACACCAAAACAGTGCATCAACAGGGCCAAATAGCACAATCCAGAAAAGAAATCTGGGTTCCCCCACGCACAGCCTTGGGCACCGCACCAAAAATGGCCTAGGGCAGCACACATTTCTGCCCTAGGTTGCTCCCAGATTGATTCCCAAAAAGGAGTAATAATTCTGGTTCAAGATTGATCGATGTCTTATTTTAATTATTTTCCTTGCAAGTGGACAAGACTATTGGAGAATAGTTTTGGGAAGCAAGGGTCGAACCACAGAGACAAGAAGATCACAGATAGTGCAATTTATTGATAGCAAGTTATTAATCTAAGGGGGTTTTTTTAATTTATTCTATTCTAAACTAATTATTATTATTGTTTAACTAATTAGCAGCAATTACACGTTATGAAGATCTTATGGTGGATTGCAATCTAGGATTAGGGTTTCATTTGTATCTCCTCTATGCTTAATTTTAATAAAGTATCATTCAATCTCTTGGGTTCATTCACAAAATATAGATATAGCCTGTTGAATTACCGTTCAGTCTCCATCTCCAAATAATTCATCAATTCTATATCCTAAGCACAAGAACATATGATCTAACTGTCACTTAGGTCATATATGGAACCTGGCCCTAACTTATCACTCTCGTGCATCGATAGGTCCAATTTATTGTGATGGTGAGCCAGTGTACGACATATGCACATTGATCATGCAGTTATCCGCACCTCTAGGCCTTTATTATTCACGATTACATTCTTTTGTTTAAAGTGAAATAATATAGGGATTGATAAACACCACAATCAACAAGAATTGAATGAACATAAATATAAATTAAAGCATAGATTCGATACAAGTTACCTCCCACCTCCTAGATTAATGAAGATTTAGTTCATCCTTGAAGATGAACAACACATGGAGATGAATGAGTTCATGAATCGATCTTCAATACTTGAAATTACAACAACTAATTATGTTATACAACCTAAAATCTATTCTAAAGCTATAGAAAACTACTTTTTAGCCGTTTCCAGCCGTTTCTCACCGTCCTATGCTCTGGCTACCGACCTCTATTTATACCATGGAGTTGTAGGACAATTAGATCTCTTATGAAAACGCAAATCCGAGCATTCTGGTCTGAGGCACCTTGCGGTCGCAAGGTCTGAGGCACCTTGCGTCCGCAAGGTCCTTCAATAATCTGGGGTTGAGTTTGTGGTGTTTCTGCCTACCTTACGCTAGAGGCAAGTTCATACACCTTGCACTTAAGGTTCAAATTTTGATTCTTCTTCTTTCTTCTTCAATTTTACACTCTGACCCCTTCTCGGAATTTTCACCAAAAACCCTTATAATTTGCATACTTTCACCTAAAACCCTGAAACTCACAAAATCACTAGAAAACGCATAACAGTAGCCAAAAGCCTCGTGAAATAGCTCAATTTAAGTCATAGAAGCATAGGAAATCGACGTATAAAATACATTGATCAAATACCCCCAAACTTAAACTTTGCTCGTCCACGAGTAAACAATACTTATAAATACAAAAGCAATTAATTAACAAAAATAACAAAAATCTTTTTGGAGGGTGACACTATTTACACTCCTCTAGAAACCCACAAACTCAAGGAGACTCTTTCGAGTGACTCGACTATGCAGATAAATACAAAAGCAGATAAAAATTAAACTAAAAATAAAAAAAAATCTTTTTGGCTTCAACCTCGAGTTATAATAGCATGGCATAACAAGGCAGTGTCAGTCCAATGCTCATCACATATGTGCAGACTTAGTCACATAAAACCAACTGACTTTTTCTTAAAACTGCTACTACTCTTAATTTCTCCGTGTGTGTGTGATCACCAGTCTTAGAGAATATCTTAACTAAAACATTTTTATTAAGCTAAGCACCACATTCATATGAAAATCAGAATTTAATTAAAACCAATGCATTATATAATATGAAATCTACCATCCAAACCCGGTCTTATTACAGAAAGAGAGGTCACCAAGGATTTCAAAAACTTATACATCCATCCCATGCACTTTTATGTATGACATACAATGCTCTCCTATCGCAATTACTTGTAATAGCTAAGATTATGCTAACACAGTGAGCTTTTGGCGAATAATATGAACATGGAGTGTTTGATCAACTCTATATGACTCACTTAGCAGAGAAAACATGCACAAGCATTGGCAAGAAGATCATTAGGTCTTTATTAGCTTGTAATGTAAGGCCATGGTGATGGGGGATTTGATGGAAAGGGATTGGAATTCAAAGTGAGAGAGTAAGATTACCCTTTATCCCTCATACTTCCAAGCAAAAGGAAGTTTTCCCTATTTAGGCTAGGACCTGCAAAGACTACAAGTAGGGGGGGTGTTTTCTGTTACTTTTCAATTTTCTTCTTCCCCCCCCCCAAACTTGTTTTGGGCAATGCATAATCTAAAAACATCTCATCATTTTTCTCAGTAATATTTTTCTAACATATTTTCTTGAAAGCTATGCTTTCATTTGAATCTAATTGCACTCTTCTTCGTCCGTTTCATTTTTCGTCGATCTATTTTTTTTCTTTTCTTTTTCTATTTTTTTATCGACGGGAAGAAGAAGTCTTCAGAAAAATTGTCTGACCGAAAAATGGGTCCCATAAAATTAATTCCCCACCCACATCCTACTCTCTCAAATGGTAGGCTAAAAGTGTATAGGCTTTTAGGGTTAAGTTAATTTGGGTAATAGAAATGATGTCGAATGGGGGTTTTATGTGTGCTTAGCACACTCCATTCTTTTTAATTAGGCTCAAAAGGGGACACTAGGGATATTTTTAGTAAATGTCATGGAATATTTAGGCTCTAACGATCCAAAGATGGCCTAAGTCATTTCTTAATGCCAAATGCTCATGTAGTTTTTAAAGCAAGTAAGACACACAAAACATCATATCAACTATGGGAATTGTGGGGTTGAATGTTTAGCATCACTGGATTTCACATAAGCATTCGCTAAGACATGTGGTAGGGACAATCGAGACTAACATGCAGACACGGTTCGAAAGTGTGCTTGAGATATATAAATGAGAAAAATCCAAGGGATCTAACTATCATGCAATTGACCCTAAGTTACAATTTAATGCAACAATCATGTTCGAATGGCTATGCATCATATTCTTGTGCATATCTTGTTGAAATGAAGTAGGTGCTATAAACTTAATAAAATTATTCTAATTAATCCATAATTATGACTGGTGTGAGTGCATGAAGAATTTGGAGAAAAGTAAAAGTTTCGCAAAATCAAGTAAATTCCAGAGGGATCTACGGACTTTTTTTTTTTTATTAGAGAAACAGGGCGGCACCTGCGAGCATATTATTAATAAAACACAAAATAAACTGGAGGGGGACAACCAGCCTTACCCAACAAACTGGGGGGACAACGGAGCCTTACCTCTAACCCAACTAAACCGACAAGGGGCAAGAAAAACCAACCCATCACCCTTTCCTATAAGTATACAAGCCAAGCAAATCTTGTCGAAAAAGCGATAAAATCTGCCTGGGGAGTTGCTCTATAGAAGAATAAGAGCGAACGCTACGATGACTGTGAGCTTCCGCAGCGAGAATATCAGCCACTTTGTTCCTTTCTCTCAGGCACATGCCGCAAATCCATACCATTACTAAACCTCTTACAATCCTCCAACTCGTAATTGTAACGCCAAGGAAAAGCACATTCTCCATGAATGCCCATAACTGCCACTTTAGAGTCGGTCTCCACCACCATCTGAGATAAACCACGATCCACACACTGTTGGAGACCATAACGAAGAGCCATAATTTCCGCATACGTGTTGGATCCCTGACCAAAGAAAGCGGAAAACGCAAAGATCAAATTCCCGTCAGTATCACGAAAAATTCCTCCCCCGGAACATTCCCCATGTCTTGAAGAACCATCGGTATTCAACTTTAAGCCCGATGTAGGTCTTTCCCATCGAAGCCATTGACCACGTTTACACTTAACCGGGCTAATATGAATATTAGATAACTCAAGCCGAAGCCGACTATAAAACCCCAAAGCAGAAGATGGGTGATACACGCAACTCAACTCTTGAAGATGAAGGCGAACCTTTTGAAGAATATTCATTGCCACCATAGGACGAGCATCATAGGCAGCGCTACACCGAGACTTCCAGATTTCCCAACACCCGAACATAAAGGCCCCTAAGCCACACGCCCCAAACTGATTTCTTATGCTATGCACTGTCCATGAATGAAAAAGCTGATTCATAGAGCTCTGATCCAATGAGTGCTGGAACAGCCGAGAAAGTTTGAACCAAACCTCCTTAGCAACCTCTGACCGAAGAAACAAGTGAGATACCGATTCAATACCCGGGCTATGAGAGCAACAGACACACTTAGATACCATATAAACCCCTTTACACTTCAGATTTTCATCAACTGGGACGGCTCCATGAAACAGTTTCCAAATGAATCCACTAATTTTTTGCGGAATCTACGGTTCATTGCATTAACTCCTCATCGACTAGTATTACCACACCAAAACTTGAGTATGAAAATTTTTAATTAAAATATTTTTTTTTTTTTGATATTTTTTTATAAAGAAAATTGGAGATGATGATGACACAATTGATGATGGGTTCCCATGGAAGGAATCCACGAGCATCCAAAATTATAGTATTCTGGTCAAGGCAACATCTTCGAAAACAAGAAAAATTCAAAAGCAAGAAAGGCGGGTGAGGAGGAGACACGATAGAGGGAAAAGAAAATTTTCCCCACCCTAAAAACGTAACCCAACTCCACTCCTCCTTAGGCTAGGACCTGCTAAGACTCTGGGCTTAGAATCCCCCCCCCCCAAACTTAATTTCTATTTTGTCCTCAAAATTGAGGAACATATGAGAGGCTTGATGGGGAAGGGCAAATATCAAAAGGACATAGCAGGCCCACCTAACGAAAGAGGGTGAAACTTGGGCCTCGACTCATGGTGAGTCGGGAGGAAATAACGAATGAGGACGAAACTCGGGGATCGTGCCAGGTGGTAGCCCATAATAGTTGGAGACATTTTGTCCCACAGTGTTAAACCAACCGAATAATTGAGTCTGGTCGGCACGCATTTGTGCCAACTACTGACTCACCATATCAGTTTGGAGGACAGCTTCCTCCAACGGATCCATCTCCTCCTCTTCGGGTTCCTCCACGTGAGGAACTCTCTCTCGCGGCTGGTGTTGGTGCTCAAACAAAATTGCCCTAGTAATAGCGGGTACATCTCTTAGCCTCTTCGCGTGTCGAGGCCATCTCACTCTCGCGTCCTTACATAGTCCAGTAATCAAATGCGGGAACGCGAACCCCGCATTTTTGGTACCTCTAATAAGGGTCTTAATTTGGCCGTTGATCGGGCGCCAACATCAGACCCACCCGGTCATGATGGTGTAGACAGACGAGGCCTTAGCCCAAGTCAGGTGTGTTGGCGGCGACCGGTAGGCATAAGGCGGGAGCAAATGAATTTGAACACGGGCTTGAGTCTTGGTCGCGTCAAGAGGAAGGACTCCTCCATGGTGCGTGGACCGAATGGTGGGTTGCGGTTTTGGGTCACACCACACGAGAATGGAGATGGTCGCATTGACCACCTCGGCCGAGGGACCTGGGGGATGGAGGTGGTGGCTATAGTCATCGACACCCTCCGCAAAGTGGAGGTGTCAGAATACATGTTAATGCTTGGGACGAAAAGCACAATAATGTCCCTAACATTAACGGTCTCTAAACCCCACCATCTATGCCAATGCGCTATTGGCATAGAA
>CM028380.1:87616619-87673465 GCA_013146195.2 Codonopsis lanceolata
TGCTAATTGTACCGAGCAGGATATAGCATTTCTTTACAAATCTATTGGCAAGATATAGTTCATCTCCATCACGGAACAACGGAATGGTATCAAGCACATATTTCGTTATCTTGAACGTCGATTTGGGATTATTTTATCCCAAAGGATCGAGGATAAATTGATTGGTTTTTGCGGATCAGGTTATTTATGCGATCTCATAAAGGCGAGATCCGCAGGGCCGGCTATGTCTTCCGCGATGGGTGGTACTGCAATTTCTGGCGTTCTCGAAAGCAAGCGCTAGTTGCTACATCATCAAATCATCTTTGCCGAGATGATCGCACCATGCTTCATGCCGTCGAGAGTGTGTATGGCTTCGATCTATGACTCGGCATATTCAAAATGCCGCCGACTTGGACCCTATCAACAAAGACCCGACAAGGTATTATTTGAAGACAATGCGCATGTGTCGCCCAAAGTAAAGAGGGATACATCAAAAGTGATGTGTCCAAACATATCCCCAAGCTCTTTTTATACACCCGGGAACTTGAAAAGAAGAAAAGAGCTCGGATCCAATATGTTCGATCAAGTGATAATGCTTTGCAGATTTATTTACTGAAGGCACTCCCCACTACAACCTTCGTAAAGCATGTTCACAATATTGGAATGCGAAATCTACGAGATTTACAAAGGTGACTTCTTTTGACCCTTGTCGATTCAAGGGGGAGCATATATGGCTGTACTCTTTTTCCCTTTATCATGGTTTTTGTCCCACTGGGTTTTCCATGAAAAGGTTTTTAACGAGACAGCCCATGCACAAAATTGGTGGCCTAAGTTGTGTACGTTTTTCCTTATGTCCGATTTTTTTTTCCCTACTGGGTTTTTCGACTTAAAGGTTTTTAACGAGACACACTTAACCAACTTACAATGCTATGTTCAAGGGGAGTGTTATGAAAAGTCTTCTTGCCTACCCAGCAAGGCACCCCATAGGCTCGTGAACATCGCTTGCATTGAATGGTGATAGTCTTGCGCAACTCATCCTCCTCTGTATTTTCGTATGCTCTATTATTTGTGTCCCACTCCTTCTAGCTATAAATACCGAGGAGTGGAATGCTAATCAAACACACTGCGAATCCTCTGAATAAAAACTCTCTCTCTCTCTTTCTCTCATACTCTTCGTTATATTTTGTGGTTACTTTATAACATAGTCAACATTTTTTCTTTTTCAAAACTTTTTCTATTGTTGTTCTTTTTCTTTTATTTTTTAGTATTTTGTCAATTCTTATTTTAGTCGTGGGCATCCAAGTATGATCAAATCAATATTTGCATTGGAAATGTCAATAAAAAAAGAAAAATTGACACGTGCTCCTGTTTCAGGAAAGAGTCTGTTAATCTATTTTGGGATGTTTCACTTAAAGAATCGATTTTTAAAAATTAAGATATAAAAGTATCAATCTTATTATTAATAAATTACCGAAAGTATCAATTTTTATTAAAAGTTTGAATTTCAAACGAGAGACTTTTTTCCCAAAAAAAAAAAAAAATAGGGTATAATTTATGGTGTTAATTACCCAAGGCGGATTAAGATCAAATCATCGGCAATGCTCTAACGTACCATGGACAGTGGCCAATTTATGGAGGAAAGGCAAGACACGAGGTACGACGTTGTCGGTGTCAGTGAGACTGATGGATTTAGATTTGGCTTCCACGGTCATCGACGCCATCTCTTTCATATCTTCAAACAATAGCTTGTAGGTGTTGCCTTTGAATCCTTGCCGTCGAAGTTGATTTTCGAGCTTCCTCGGCCTCAACCACACCCAATTCAACACTCCATCCCACTATTAAGACCGCCGCATCGCTCGCTACATCGCCATCGCGACTAAAAACCACCGCACTACTCGCGGCCATCCCTCCTCACACGTAGACAGAGAGGAAGAGAGAGAGTGAGAGAGAGTAATTTGTGTTTGTAAACTGCTAGTACTACATTACTACTGCTGAAAAGGGAGGTGCCACTTTGTCCACCAGCTGCTGAATATTTGTCAACTTCGACGGCAAGGATTCAAAGAAAAGGGTGGATTCAGTACTAATTAACTTAAGGGTAAGCTTGGTCCGGTTCGATTCAGTTTTTTGAAAAAAAAAGAGAAAATCGGAATCAGATCAATAGTCTAGTTCTAAAAAAATTTAGAACTAAAACATTGGTCCGATCTAAAATCAATCAAAGATTTATGAGAACCAGGAGCGAACCAATACTGTGATTTTTTTTAATTTTTAACTATTTAATACAAATACATAATAAAAATTTTAAGACCGAAACTTCATAAAAATTTAAAAAACCTTCGATAAAAGTGCATTCAATAATTAAAAATATCGAACTCATAAACTAATAGCATAACAAACCGGTGAAAAAAAAAAGAATATCAACTAATAAGTAGAACAAAGAAAGTATTATGAATTAATATATATAATATAAATACTTATAATATATATATTATTTATATATATATATATATATATATATATATATATATATATATATATATATACATGTATAATAAAATAATTAAATAAACAACATATTTGGTCGGTTCGGTCTCGTTCCGTGTTTTTTTAGTTCGAGAATCGGGACCAACCCAAATGATCGATTTTGTGAAAATTCAGATCCAGGACCAAACCAAAGTATTGGTCCGATCCAATTTTGATTGATTCGGTCCGGCTCTATTGGGGTCCGCTTTTGAAAAAACCTTACACACCCCTAGTACTACCTCTTTTTTTCTTTTTTTAAATTTTTAATTACTCAACAATTCCTAAATATTTGTCCCGTTGTTTTATTTGTTACAATATCATGTTTTTAATATTTTTTTCAAAAATTAATTTTATCACTTTATCTTTATTTTTTAATTTTATTAAAGACCCAAGCAACGATCATATGCCAAGCACGCCATCACCATTGTCACGAGCGAATCACGTGCAAACATCACGGTCCGAGCTAAATTCATAAGCAAGCAAGGATTTTGTCTGGCCTCCCAGGTGTACCAAGCAAGTAACCTCCTGCTCGTCATATGGGGGCCAAGACTATAGCGAGCAGGTAGATCATGGGTATATTAACGGTCGTCCAAAACGTGCATTCAATTTCCACATCTCAGCCTTCAAGTTTGACCATTTATAAACCCTTCTCCAACAAAGAGAGAGGTACGTTCACTTATACTCAGGCCTAAACTCTGTCAAATTGGTATCTCAATTGGTTGTGTACTGATTTTTACACCGGAATACATTTGTAGGGTAAGCCCCTGCCTAGTTCACGTGTTTTGAGTTTGATTGACAGGTTTGGGTCAAAGAGATACAAAGCCCAGTTATCCTAC
This sequence comes from Codonopsis lanceolata, assembly GCA_013146195.2. Classification (NCBI taxonomy): domain Eukaryota; kingdom Viridiplantae; phylum Streptophyta; class Magnoliopsida; order Asterales; family Campanulaceae; genus Codonopsis; species Codonopsis lanceolata. The sequence goes on from CM028380.1 coordinate 87,619,955, forward strand.
TTCATAAAGCCCAGTGTATCCAAAGATTTTGGATACATCAGTTGGTTCCATTGTCGGAATTGAACCTGGGTCTCTTGGGTGAAAGCCAGATATCCTCGTCAAAAAGCCAAGATATCCTGATTCGTGAATCCTAGTGTATCTGAATATATTTTGGGCACATAACACATCAATCTCCTTCCCCACACCAGTCAAGGGGAAGGCAGGAGTTGCTTCCCCCCAACAACTAACAAAATGGGGTAGAAGCGTTGCCGGAACCAGTACAATAGGTCGCGGGAGGCCCCCTAGGTGCAGGTGGCGCAGGTCATGAGCGTAGCTCAAGCTATGGGTCCCCCACGGTCCCCACTTGTTCCTGGTGTACAGCTTCAGCCCACCGATGGTGTGCGTGCTGTAATGAATGCTCTGGACATTAAAGAGATGAGATTACACATGGAAGCATGGGAGCAAGGCAATGCCTTGGAGGGAAACTTTTTTGGGCACTACATCTAGCCCTTTGGCTTCCTGGATCGAGAATGCCCATCCGACGTAAGGCTACATTTGTCCCAACATTGACAAGTACACGGGAAAGACCAAAGCAAGGGATTGGCTGATGTTTTTTGAATCACAAATTGACCTGGTAACCTCTAATGATGCATTAAAATTTTGGGTATTTGTGGGTTTTCTACAAGGAAAAGTTTTGGCATGGATAGGTGCGCTCCCTCGTAGGTCGATCACCAATTGGTGGACTTGAGAGCTAAGTTTCTAGCTGATTTTGGAACTTCGGGAACCATTGGAAAGACAAGGGTAGACTTGTCTAAGATCAAACAAAGGGCTTACGAGTCGACATCCAGTTATTTGGAGAGATTCAAGAAGATATTTGAGCAAGTACCTGGCCTGATAGAGCAGGAGGTCACTTTGTGCTTTGAGACCGGTCTGCTCGAGGGAAAAAGCAGCCTGAAACTGTAGTTGAGTATGAGGGAGCCCAAGATGCAGACATAAATGTTGATACAGGCTAGAAATATTGTGTGGGCGAGACCGCTAAAAAGAAGAAAAAGAAGGAGAGTACTGAGGCTAGTGGGAATGGCAACACTGGTAAGAACAACGGGCAGAACGGAAGGGGTGGTTACAATCGAAACAAATCGAGGTTTGACCGCCCAAGAGAATTCCTTTGGGAAAGGGACCTCACTGTGCTTAATACACTGCGTGAAGACATCTTGGATGAGGTGCGGGATGAACTTCCCTGCGCCCCACGTTTGAGTGTGGAAACTGCATATACAAGAGATCGTTCGAGAAGGTGTGCCTACCATGATGATTATGGACATACCACGGAGGAATGTTGGCCGCTGAAAAAGGTCATTCAAAAGTTGATCAATGAGGGAAGATTGGACCGTTTCAAGCGGGATGGGAACAATAGGGGAAATGCCGCTCGCAGGGATGCACCCCAGTACATGGCGTGATAAATGTGATTCTAGAAGAGGAGCCTAGCTTCACTGTGAGTGCCCCTAAATATATCAAATTTGTAAAGGGTTCGAAGGCTAAGCTACGAGTTGGGAAGGGGTTAGGCACCCAACTCGCCCTTTCGGACTCAAAATAGGTTTTTTTGGCTATATAGGCTCTTTTTATAAAGTTTACAATTTAAATAAAACAATTAAATATATATATAAATGTAAATATAATAAAAGAAATAAAGAAACTTACAGCAGCCTCATTTTTAGAGTTGCAAATAAACTTAATAAAAATTAGGACATAATAACGATTTATTTTAGTGCTATTTATACCCGAAATTTGAACATTATAACGACTTATTTCATGATATATTACTATTTTGAATAGCGTTATTTTAAAGACAAAAATACTTTATGGTATCTACCTCTTGAAGCGTGTGGGTTTTATCCCAGACCAAACTTCTTTTATGATAGGTTTTAGGGTGTGCTCGCTTTGTCCTTTAGGGAGAGGGAGTCTTCTTTTTGTTGTGATTGTTGTCGGATTTCGGGCAGCGTGACTGCTCCTTTTGGTTGTTTTTCACCTCAGGATCCGAGCGGTACAACTGCTTGTTTTTGCTAGCTTTCATTGTTGTCGAAGTCTGAAATTGGGCAGAGCAACTACTTACTTTGGCTGGATTTGATGTCTGGATTCAGGCAAGGCAACTGCTCTTTTTGGGATTTTGGAACCAGTGAAATAGGATGAAAACCTAGCAGGGTAACTAGAGTTCACTTTGGCCGGAGAGTTTTAATGTTTAAGGGAGGTTTTGGCAGCCTAACGGAGCTCTTCAACAGTTTCTCTCCGTAAAATTCTCTTTTTTGGGCAGTGCACTGCCTCCGAATTTATAGGCTAAGATCGGGGATCCTTAACAGCGAAGTAAAAGCCTGATATTTTCTTACGTGCTTTGAAAGCTCGTGCACTTAAGAAATTGCACCAAAAGTAATTTGCAGTAGTGAATAAGGCAAGGCTGGGCGCTGCCTACACCCATTATGGGCGCCGCCTATGGCTTTGTGGGTGTAGCGCCCATAATGGCCTACGGCTGCTCCTGCTTTGTTTTTTCTTCTGTTTTTGGCACTTTCGCCCCCTGCAATTTACGGTTTGTTAATTCTTCCATCCTTTTGCACTTTTGACCCTGTAACCTGACATCTGTTAGTCCTTTTGACAGGTCTTGATATTTTATGGAATATCATAAAACAAGGGTACGAAATTGGGTTGTCTACAGAGCCCCTCAACGATGGAGTTTATGGGTAAACTGAAATTTACCAGTAAACGAACATCGTTGATAAGAAATAGATTCCCTAATTTCGAGAAAATTATAATAGGGAAGAATGTAACATGCTCCAGTTTATGATTTAACATTTAAATCTCATGCTCTTATGTTGTAATGGATTGATGAGAATAGAGCTGATGATGCAAATAAAAGTGCTCTGATGTCGTGCCTACTGAGTAGACTGCCTACGTATCCTTTTCAGGAATCAGACCAAACGTAGTTCGACTCATGCCGACAACTTGACAACAAACTATGGGTAGGATATCGTGCTTCCAGGGCGGACCCTCGCAATGACATGATGGTGGGGCACATGAAAATAAAACATCATACTCCCAGGGCGGACCCTCGTAGAACACGATGGTAGGGACACAAGATAAACTACATCGTATTCCCAGGGCGGACCCTCGCAGAACACGATGGTGGGACACATGAAAATAAAACATCGTATTCCCAGGGCGGACCCTTGCAGAACACAATGGCGGGACACATGAAAATAAAACATTGTATTCCCAGGGTGGACCCTCGCAGAAACACGATGGTGGGACACATGAAAATGAAACATCGCATTCTCAGGGCGGACCCTCGCAGAACATGATGGTGGGACACATGAAAATAAAACATCGTACTCCCAGGGCGGACCCTCGTAGAACACGATGGTGGGACACATGAAACTAAAACATCGTACTCCCAGGGCGGATCCTCGCAGAACACGATGGTGGAACACATGAAAATAAAACATTGTACTCCCACGGAGGACCCTCGCAAAACACAATGGTGGGGCACATGAAAATAAAACATCACATTCCTAGGGCAGACCCTCGCAGAACACGATGGTGGGGTACATAAAAATAAAACATCGTACTCCTAGGGCGGACCCTCACAAACATGATGGTGGGACACATGATAATAAACATCGTATTCCCACAAACCCAATGTTCGCACCCCTTGTGGAAAGAACTCACAATATAAATGAAATAGCATGGCATAAAATGCATGTGACAGATAAAGTAAAATGCATATACTCTTACCTCTTCTTCTTCTTTTTTTTTGTAAGTTGGCATTCTACTGAGGATATCTTTGATTCGTTGGACGTTGGATGGATAGCCGTTAACTTTGTTGACAACAGTTACTTCCATTAAGTTTCCGTTAGGACATCAGGGGCCAATTTGCAGTCTGGGCAAACTTGGGGTTTTAGTTGCTGAAATGGACTCTGGAGGGGAGGAAAGGGAAACTTCCCTTCCCCTTTAACATTATGGGCAAGGCAGCAGCAACATACCGACTTTGGTTTCTTCCATTGTTGCCGACGAAGACTCTTCTTCATTTCTCATTATTTTCTCCATTTTCTTTATCAAATCAATTGTTCCACTTACCAAATGGCTTCCTCTTCAAGATCTAGGAAGGGAAAGGCTCTTGTAGGCTCGGAATTGGGTCAAAGACGCTGGGAAATTCCTCTATTGAACCGAAATGTTGTTAGATAATGCTATTCTGACAATGATTGGGGCAATATCCACTGAGATCAAGACACTCATGTTGCTAATCTTCCAGATCCGGTTGTAAGTCTTCAATTTTTCAAACCCACTTGGTTTAATTTCTTGAATTTCTTGGGTTATTTGATTTTTTGATAATCTTGGAGTATATATATGACTATTGCTTCAATTTTCGGTGTTTATGCATAAATGATTTATACTAGGATGATGCATTTGACAATTTGAAAAATATGAAATTGATGCTATTTAATTTTGCAAGGCATTTTTATGCAATTAACACTAATTGATTCGCGATGCATGTTTAAGCAATTGACACTATTTGATTCTGCGATGCATATTTTTGCAACTGACTAATTTTTGGATGTATGCACATGTTTGATTTAGACAAAATAAAACATGTCATGCGGATAGATGCACAGTAATCATAGAAAAAACATGACTTTCTCTTCTTCTTTTTTCTCTCTTTTTTTTTTACTAAATGACAAGAAAATGATTTTAAAATCTAAAAATGCAATATGCATATATTCTAGGATAAATGCACATACTAGATAATTATATGAACAAAAGAAAAAAAAATATATATATATATATAATGAGTATGAACATGATATAATATGACATAATTAATGTAATGACATGAAATATGGCATGCATGATGAAATAATATGAAAGAAATGAATTAAACTACTTTTTATGTGTTTTTGTTTTTTTTTCTTTTGTGTTGATGAGTTCTCTTTCTTTCAGGCACGAAAAACCATCAATCGGATTCAAGCTAGTTCGGAGAAACTAGTTGTCATATATGATTCCTTGCTGATGCAAGCAAGGATTTTGATTGAGCAGACGGGTCTGGCGACATTTCTGCGAGTAACTGGTTACTTTCGCAGCTACTTGTCCGTTCACGAGGTCTTGAGGGAGTATTGGTGGGACACGCAGTAATCGGTTACTTTCGACTACGTCGACTCACGAGGTCTTGAGGGAGCATTGGAACCACCCATACTTTCATTTTAGTTGGGGAAGACTATGACTGCAACTTTGCCGTCCATCACGGGTATTCCTAGGGTCTTTGAGACCAGATTTCAACCTCCATCACCAACATGAGGTGGTTGAAGATTTGTTGGGTCTTGTGCCTGATTATAAGAGCTCGGACGAGATCCGTATCTGCAGTGTGAAGAGGTGGCTCGAACAGAATGTTGGGCTTGTTGACGATGACGATTACAAGGCTGTTACTCGTATGACCTGAGCATTCTTGTTTTTCTTTCTGGGGATGACTATTTTTGCAAATTCTTCCACCACTTTATCAATCTCGGGATGTCTCCCTTGTAGTTTTCGATTTGACTAGACTCGGGCTCTTTTCGACTCCAACTCCACGAGCCAAGTTATGATGATGCCCACCTTTTGAAGATCAAATGCGAGTTAGTGAGAAATTGAATCGACGTTGAAGGAACCCACAAATCGCCATCCTCAATCGAACACTTAAAGAATTGCTCGAATCTACGCTCCAAGTCTTTCAGCATTCAATAGATCCTCATCTAGAAGTCCTCATCAACAACAAGAAGCCGCTCTTCAACATTTATTGTTTTATTCTTCTTGTTGTTTACTTCCAGGCCCCCTAGACAAACACAAGTCAATATTTTGTACACGATCCATTAGGGATATTCTTTGTAATTGATCTAAGTGGAAAACATAGTGCACAATTTAAATCCAAGGTTGATAGCACTCATTATAGTGTGAACCATCCCAAAATACTTGTGTTATTTCGAATTATTGTATACTTCATCCATTTCGAGAGTCAAAAGGTCTACCGGTAGTCAAGTCTTCCGCTACTTGATTCTTTTCATAGATTGCAAGTAACTTTCAAGGAACTTACTTTAAAAGTTTTAAAGTGTTAATAAGCTATTCAGCTTATTATTGTGCTCATTGGGACCTCAATGGATGTCTTTGTATTTCAACTCGGGGCTCGACTCCTCCACAGGCCAAGTTATGATGCTTGAATTGAGGACCTCCAATCAGTACCCAAAAATCTATTTAGGGTTCAAGGCGATATTGTCATATTCAGGGAGCCCGAAGTCATGCAAGTAAGGAGCAAACGGCCAGCCTATTCTTGATTCAACTAACATGGCTTTTCCGTCCCAAAAATCTACTTTATTGGGGCCATCATTCAAAAGTTTGAAATAATTAGGGTTTGAGCGCCCTGAGATACGTCCAGATTTTTTATCTAAGGAAAATAGGAAAAATTTCCTAAACAAAGTCATCTCGGTTCGTTCGAGCAGCCTCACGCATTGTATGAGACCGGTTGTAAGGGTCAGGTCGCAGGGGAGGGAGTTTGTCATATTCAGAAATTCTACAATGAAGGGGTCTAAGGGAAGACGGAGCCCTACAATGAAGAATTCGAAGTAGAATACCATTCGATCTCCTTGGTAATTGTGCCCATTCTCTTCGATGTTTAGGTCAAAGGCTTTTACGGTAGTTCTTGGGGTCCATACCCAAGGAATAAAACCAAGCAGTAACATCGTCCTCACAGTTCAATTCGTCCCATTTGAGCGAGGAGGGGACGTTGGAGATGATTTGTTTGCCTTTAGAGGTATTTTTGTTCTGTTCAGCTCGCGGGTTGCTCGAGTTAGGGAGATTATCTTCAATTTGTTCATCTTCCTTGGGGATGTTTTACTCGTCTCTGGTCGTTCTGCAAAGTTTCAGGGGTTTTGTTTTCGGTGAATTAAAGAAGTTTCTTCCAGCTCGCTCTCTTCGGAACTGGAGGATTCTGAGCTCTCCTCGGTTTCAGTGGAAGCACCATGGTCGTAGCTACGGCCTTCGATTTCTAAGTGGGTTTCGTCACTGGACATCCTACAGGAAACAGGAGTCGAGGAATACACATTAAATCTTGCTCGGATAGTTAGGCAAGAACAGATCAAGTAAAACCCATGGCAAGAGCCTATCCTAAGATCGGTGAACGGGGCACCGGTTAGGTATTCCTCGATTCCCTTACTTGGAGTAGGATAGGTTCGTAACAGGTATGGGAACGAGATGGACAGAGGAAAAGGGTGTTGAAAGCTTAAGTTTTTGGCAGATGTTTTAGCCCTATTCTATAATAGATTAAACATAAGTCATTCAGAACGGCATCATTGAATCCTAATATGAGGGTTTAGCAAGGAAGAAATAACAGTGAAAACATAGACAGAAATGGCAAAGAGGCTGATAATGATTAAAGAAATACATGTTGATATGGAAGAGAGAAGATTGAAGATCTTGGGGGCTTCGATTGCGCGGCTTGAGCACGAAGAAAAGTGGTTCCAGCACTGATTTTGTCTTCGTTTGCAAAAGTGAAGAGTTTTTCTGGTTCTGAAGTTGTTTTGAATCGGTAAAGTTTGAAATGTGGGATGATTGAGCTTTTATACCGGGTGAAACCGCCGTTTGGGGCTACTTCAAGGGGTTCTCATCATTAGGACTCGGGAGTCGAGGCAGCATTTAATGGCTCGTTGGGAAACGAGCCCGTGTGAGTGCAAATGGCGACGGATGATGGCTCGTCCCTTCAAAAACCTTTGGGCTGGCATCCACTTATAAATCTGATCGTGGGCAACTCGATGCATTCATAAAAAGCTACATTTCAAGAACGATTTGACCTGGGGATTCAAGGTTCTTCTCCTCGTTCCAAGCATAAATACTCGATAAACAAGGAGTAAGGGGGCTACTGAGCTACCCGGCCCAATAGGCCCAAGACACAAGTCACGTGCCTGGCACATCTTCACCAGTCACGAGCAGAGCACGTGCACTCCAAGGTTCAAGGCATGGAGAAATGGGCAGCGACCATTAATATATCGCGATCTGGGGGCTTAGCCTCCAGCGGGCAAGGTTACAGCGAGCTAGGGGCTTACCCAGCGGGCAACAGTGTGCAGCGAGCAGGACTTATCATGCTCGTTTATCAAGGAAACGGTTGTCTTGAATGTGGGCGGTTACTTCCGTGAAACTTGCCACCATCTCCATGATGAGACCGTTATGATGAATGACAGTTAATATGGCAGTTAATGTGCCCGCTAGTCATGTTCCCACGTTTAATGGGTAGTTAATCTCTAGCAACAGCTATAAAAACCCCTCGGATTAAAGGAGGGAGGTATGTGATTCTGATTTACTAGCCTAAACTCTGCCAAATTGTTTACCCAACCAATTGTTGTGCTAATTCTTACGCCGGAAGGCTTTTGCAGGGAGTGCCCCTGCCTAGTTCATCATTTGTGCTTGTTTGCAGAGTTGGGCCGTGAAGATTAAGGATAAGTTGAAAGCCAGATATCCAGACTGAAGAAGCCCAGTGCGTCTAAAGATTATCTTGGACGCATCAATATATATATATATATATATATGTATGTATGTATAATAAAATAATTAAATAAACAACATATTGGGTCGATTCGGTCTGGTTCCATATTTTTTTAGTTCGAGAACCGAGACCAACCCAAATATTCGGTTTTGTGAAAAAATTCAGATCCAGGATCAAACCAAAGTATTGGTCCGATCTAATTTTGATTGGTTTGATCCGATTCTATTGTTCGGTCCATGAAAAAATCTTGCACACCCCTACTTCCAATTCAGGAGACTAAATAAACACACAACTTCCTCTTTTCTTCCACTCTCCCCTTTTCTTTTCTTTTTTTTTTTTTTAAATTTTCTCCATTGCAATTCGCTCTTGTTCAAATTTCTCTTTTCTCTCTTTTTCAAATTTATCTCTCTCAAACCTTTCTAGCTCATGTTTTTCTTTCTCAAGTTTCTTTTTTTTTTTTCGTTCTTTCTTCCTTTTTTCTTTTCTTTCCTTTTCAATTCATTCTTGATCTAGCTTCACTATTTATATCCTCTCGTTTTTAATTTGCTTTAGCAACTTCCCAGTATTTACAAAAAATATTTTTTGGTGTTGAAGGCACAGGAGGGCTGATGCCATAGCTATCTTCAACCCTACCCAATGTCCTTGACATTTGATCAATCCCACCCTTCATCTCTTCAAACTCACCCATCATCTCTTTAATACCAGCTTATAATGTCTCCACGAAGTGTTGCATAGATTCATGAAATTCAGCCAAATTTTCGGTCAAGGCTATTTTTATTTTATTTTTAATAACAAATCCTAGAACAATCTTTAGTATTAGTGTTGTTACATCAAATATGCTTATATTTTTACATCATTAGATCAAATATGTTTTTTTCTTAGCAATTACATTGACACTCCAAATTATCACCAACTTAATTATTTAACAAGTCTAAAATTAAAGCTCAAAATAATACAACAATCTCTAGGTCGTTATATCATTTGTATTTTATTTATACCAAAATAATTCGTAAATTATAGCTTACAATACTATAATCGATATTACGAGCTATAGCTTGTTGTATTAATACGAGATTTAGTGTTACAGTTGTTAAATAATTAAGTTGATAATAATTAAAAATACTCATATCATTACTTAAAATATAACATATTTGATCTAACAGTGTAGAGATTTAATTATATTTAATTTAACTATACAAACACTAAAGCTTGTAGTAATACTATAAAGGTTCCGTTTGTTTCACGGAAAATCATTTCCAGAAAATGATTTCTGAAAAATGTTTTCTGAAAAATGCAAATATATCGTTATTTAAGTTCATTTAATATAATTAAATTGCACTAGTATGTTCTCTTAATAACCCCTTATATAATATCATTTAATTTGAAAATAACAAATAATGGTAGTTTTGACAAAATATGAACAAATATTTCTTAAAAATCTTATAATGACACTTATTTTGGAACAAAAAAACTTTGCTAAAACGACGTTTATGATTTACACCATTTTTTAAAGAAAAAACATTGTCAATTCAAATGTGAATGTGAGTGTGAATATGATCTGACAACCAAATTTGTTCATATTATGAATAACAATGTCAATCTTTTATATTCTACTTGATGGTGTGGATACATCTTAGTCATTATTATTTTTTTAATTATTTTTTTGTTAAATATTATTTTAGTGATGAGATGCATGCCACATAAGATTAAATCCAGATTTGCATTAAAGAGATCCATTTTGATTAAATATATATAGATGAAGAGAGAAAAAAACACATATGATTGAGGGTGACTTACACACGGTCACGTAGGGACCAAATTAATGGTTGCATTTGTGATGCTTTAAGGAAACTTTTAAAAAACTTATCCATTTTTATTTAAGTGTAATTTTGGTTGACAAGTTGCATGTTTAATTTTTTCTTTCTTCTCAATACAACATTTAGTAAGAGAATAATTAGTAAGGATAATTATGATAAAATATGAATAATTTTTTCTTAAAATCTTATAACATTATTTATTTTGAAAACAATTTTCTCTCTTTAAAACATTATTTATTTTGAGTCGGAGTGAAAAATAAACTAAACATGTCCGTACATTGGTGCGCAAGTGTCCGTGTGAATCTCATATTTGCCGCATATCCCAAAAAACTTAACTTTTACGTCAAAATTATTAAATTATCATCCAATCTCTTAAGGCCAACTTCAGCAGATGCGTGATGCTTTTGAATTCATAATATATATATAATAAGAGTATTTTAATGATTGATTTTCACATTTTCAAGATTCTCACAATATTTTCTTTAATATACTTTATGCTCCTATAAGATCTAGTAATATGCGACTTCCATGGCCTTTTATCAATTATTAATATGAAAATAGTTTTTCGAGTAACCCTATTTTTACAAAATATTCATAAAGGCTATCGTAATAGTAAATTATTCAGTTAGGCCATCGAACTTTTATCCCGTCTACACTTTATATAGGTCACCCTACAAATAAATTATTTAGTTATGCCATCAAATTACTCATAAATTATTTAGTTAGGTAATCGAACACTAATCTTATTTACAAATTAGTTACATTACTTGTAAATTATTCAGTTAGACCATATTCAAACTACTCGTAAAGTATTCAGTTAAGTTATCAAACTTTAATCTCGCCTATAAATTTCTCAGGATACTTATAAATTATTTAGTTAGACCATGCATCAAGCTGTAATCATGTCTACAAATGGGGAAATTTATAGAAAAGATTAGAGTTTGGTGGACTAACTAAATAATTTATGAGTTGTTTGATGGATTAATTGAATAATTTACGAGTATGGTGGGCAATTAGTAGACATGATTAGAGTTTAATGTGCTAACCGACTAATATAAGAGTAGTTTGTTGAACTAACTTAATAATTTACAAGTATAAAGGATAGTAGAGTTTAATGGGCTAACTAAATAAGTTCTCAGTATTTTGATGGTTTAACTACAGTAGGGTGGATAATAGAGTTTAGTGAGCTAATTAAATAGTTAGTGAGTAGTTTGATGGGTTAACCTGTATAATTTATGAGTAGAGTGAGCAATTTATAGATGAGATTAGAATTTGATGGACTAATTGAATAATTTACAAATAAGTTGGTCAGCGATTTGTAGATGAGATCAAAGTTTGATGGCCTAACTAAATAATTTACAAGTAATTTGATGGCTTAACTAAATAATTTACGAGTAAGATGGGCAATTTGTAGACGATATTGGAGTTTGATAGCCTAACTGAGTAGTTTACGAGTAGTTCGATGGCTTTATTGAATAATTACAAGTATGGTAATATCTATAATACAATACAGATTCATAGTCGCATATGTGCAATTGATTAAAGTTATTTAGGGGCTGAAATAGATTCATTTACCGATATCCTACGGTCATTATCACTTCACCGAGTTCACATGTGTGAAAGGCGGTTGAGCAACTATCCCCCCTCTCTCTCTCCAACTCCCCCCACTATTCACGGTTAGTGGCCGCTAATCCTTCCTCCACCAAACTCACTTCCATTTTCTTTTCGATATTTTAATTAATTATCACTTTTATGCATAAAATATAATTAAATTAATATGTCTAAATCTTTCCTCCACCATCTCATACTGATGTCATGCCATAGGCACGGACACAAAATCTAGTATATAAATATTTGACATAATTCTCAATTTGGTCACCTTAATATTTCAAAAAGTCCGCTAAGCTCACTTTATTATCATTTTTTACAATTTGGTAACTATATTTTACAAAAAGTGTCACGTTAGTCACTCCATATGTTTTTTTTTTAATAAACTGTCTAAATATTTCTGAAAACCCAAATTTTCAGAAAGGGAAAATTCACAACAAATCAAGCGAAAACAATATCAATGAAGAAAGAAGCAACAACGGAATCAATGACATCGATTCAACAAATCAGGGAGATGAAGAAGGAAGCAACAACATTGTAAGGTCCGTAACTGTAATAACCAATTGAGAGAGAGGTACCATAGCAAAAATAGCCGGCAGTCGGGAGATTAGAAGATCTCGGTCAGTATGAACTTGATGAGGGTGTGATTGTGGTAGATCAAAAGGCTGAAGCGACGATGATGCTATGCGAGGCGGTAATATATTGTCCTGTTCCAAAGAGAGAAAGAGAGGGGCCACATGGAGCGTGGTCGACGTGTAGACAAATTGGCTGGAAAGATTGTCAGACAGAGAAAACTCGTTTTGGTGAATCGGTGATGGGGTGGGACTGTGAGAGGAATGCGAAGGCAAGGCTTGAAGCTCAAGTAGTGAAGTAGAACTGTCGGTCTCGCCACCACCAACGAAAACACAAACGCACAGAGCGGCATCAGAGATGGCCAACCCAGATTTATGATTTCTTAGTATAATTTAGATATGGGGATTCACTTTTGACCCTTCAATTATTAACATTTTCTAGTAAAATCCCTTAACATTAGTAAGGGCATTTCAGTCTTTTCAAAAACTTTCATCCAACAAAACTAACAACATCCACTTTTTAGATCAAATTGACACTTTTGATAAAGTACAGTTATTAAACTGTGAAAAATGATAGTAGAGTGAGCTTAACGTACTTTTTGAAATAATAGGATGACCAAATTGAGAATTAAGCCTAAATATTTTGAAAAGTATGGTGACCGAAAGACCATTTTCCCATTAGTAGTGAGGTTTAAAAATCTTTATAAAGATTTATGAAAAGTTTTAAGCGATTGTAGCAATCCGCCTCACCACTTAAAATCAACAACTCTAAATCTAGCAACTGGTTTATCACTTCCATGTTGGACTTTTCTCTTTTTTTAATTAAAATAAATAGTCGTGGGTCTATGACATAAATTTATGAGTAATATATTTATAACGAAAATTTTTATAAACCGATGACGTAATGTGGTAAGAAACCTTTTAACGGGTTCATGACTCAAGATGCTCTATAAGTACCTAATCTTATTCATAAAATGAAGTAATATTTGGGATTTTATGGGGTCCACTATGAATTTAAAAAAATAAAACCAACTAGATGATACATAATTATGTGCACATAATTACTAATCAAGTACTCATTAGGTGGTTTTGACCTTGCTTTTATTAATATAAGTAAAATACAAATAACCCCTTCAATTATAGGTTAAGATTGATTCTCGAACTATAAGATTATATTTTTATACATTTTTATTTAGATATCGTCATTTCAATTAACAGAAATTATTCATATGGGATTCACCTAATCATCTTTAGGTACTTATTTAATCATAATGACCTTTTAGTGTTTCAACTTACTCTCCAATCTTTCTTGTCTTCACTTTTAAGCATCTACTTATTTATGTGATTGTTTATTTATAGTCTTTGACTCTTGAATTAATAGTTAAAATTGATAGGAACACATGCTTCAATTAGCGGTTGAGGATGAGAATTCAAATATGAGCCGTACTTGAGGGGTGTTATCATAATTTACTCTTTGAATATTATAAGTGTTGGATCATCAATAATTTTCATTTAATTAATAGCATATCTAGATATTTAAATCAAAACAAAATTAAATTAAAGGAGCAATTGGATATCATATGATATGACTACATTATTAGAGAATATAATAATGTTAAAAGCCGGAAGTTTTGATTGGAATTGTATTCAACAACTACTTCCCCAGAAATTGATCTTTCAAAATTTCAATGACTTTTTGTGACACAAACAATAATTAATAATAAAAGAAGCTCCCAAGCAACATCCCATTTGATCACGTTTTGCCATTTTGCTTATTTAATTTCATTAGAGACAAAATAGTTTTCCATTTCATCTTGGCATCGTCCGAGGAAAGTGATGTCTTACTCTTACAGTATTGTCAAAGGAAAAAAGAAAAAAATAAGTGAATTTAGCTTAGGTGTGTCTTGTCAGTTGTGAATGACTCAATGTGGCATGAGCGGATGAACCCATGTAAAAGAAACAGTGAAAAGATAATATATTTCATAACTCAATCTCTACTCCTACATCTGTATTTGGAGTTTGGACCAACACTAATAAAGTTTTCAAATGAAGACAGTTTACGAGACCCTTCTATTAAATATATAGTATATATTAGATTTTGTGTCGGCATCAGTTTTGAACTTTATCAAAGCATGAATCAAGTAATGTTCAAATACATAAATATATGCTTTGATTTTATTAGAACAAATGTTTCATATATTTGAATAATCCATGTGCTATGAGTTTCGAATGTTTGTTCTAAGTAAACTATTACCAATTTCTTATTAATTAATCTTAAATACTTTGATGGCTTATCAAATTTCCAGCCTTAAACGTTCTGAATGGATATGAAATAATTTTTATGAAATTTTGTTAGTATTATTAGTAATAGTTGATCACGTCAAAGCTGTGGTGACATTGTCTTTTAGTCTACGTAGGCAGCGATACTGGTGAGCTGGAAGATAACGTGGATATGAATTAACTCTGCAAAGATGAACAACATCGTTAAGGAGTCGAAGGTGACCTGACTCAAAACCTTCCGGCATAAAGATGAGATTACGGGTGATATGAATTATAATAAATACAGTGTATCGATGGTTCTTTCTCCTAGCCTTGTTTACGGGAAATGAATGTTGTTTTAAAATGAATGTTGTATGTTATTTCAGATATCTGCCTTTGATTAGCAATAACTGTAGAGAATATCTCATATTTATACATGAATGGTCTGTGAGGTGGCGTTTACCCATTTGTGAACATGTTGCGGTTGATCGTGAATGCCTTGATGTCGTGTCAGATGGGAGAAGTGACTAGACTGTGCTCTTATCAAAGGAGTTATTGGTTGTGTGTGTCAGTATTTCCGACGCATGACAGTGCTCTACCAGAGTTGTCGCGCCTTGAATGCCTCGTCTTCTTCGTGGTGGACTGTCGTCGAGGCCGGGCTGGCCTTATTGTTGCTGAGGTTGAGCTGTACTAGCCTTATGCACCAATCTCTTTTTAAACAACCATGTACTAGTCGAGCTAATTGCTATCATTTGATTCACTAATGGTAGGGATCCAAAGTGATCCCCTCCGAGGCTAGCTTATGCGGAGACCTTTCAGTAGTGATAATAATAATAATAATACAATTAAAAAATAATAATATTAACATTAATAACAATAATAATAATTACACAAAATTTAATGCTACAGTTATTATTAATAGTATAACTATTTGTTGTTGTTATTTATTATTATTATTTTGTTTTCAATATGTATAATTATTATTATTTATCCAAAATACTAGTAAATCATTAACATTATTAAAGTTGAAAACAATGTATATTCAAAAAAAATATTACTAATAACAAAAAAAAAAGATCGGAGAAAGCACACAATCAATCCGTGACATTTGTAGCCGCTAACTGACCATTCATGTGACGTCGGCCAAATCCTTCAATTACTTGGTGACATTTGTCGGCATATATAGACTTTCGTAGGAGGTCACGTGCGCACGCTTGCGTTTACTATACTGTATTCAAGTCAAAAGTCAGAGGCAATGACCAATTTGGTCAAGCTTCAAAGGTTTGTAGTTGGTATGTGTCTTATTTAGGATCGCATCGCATCGCATCGATTGGAACTTGGAAGTGGTTAAAAAAATTAACTAAATAGTAATTACTGAAACAATAAGTAGTATATCAAATATTTTTACAAAATCTCAATAACCAAATTCATTAAAGCCTCGTCTGGTGCAGCGTTTTGAAAACACCGTTTTTTTTAAACGCAGCGTTTTTAAGACGTAGCATTTTCAAAACGTAATTTTTTTATTGTAAACAAATTTGAAAACTATTTCAAAACTCTACTTTTATAAACAAAATAGTTATAAACGCAACAAATTTTTAAAACACTCCAAATTGGCGCGTTTTAAAACGCTGCATATTTTTAAAACTTCGCGTTTTAAAACGATGCATTAAAACACTTTTAAAGAGAAAACGTTGTATTTTTTACCAACGTTTTGGTTAAAACGTTTCACCAAACAAGCACTAAAATTATAGTGGAAGAGATAAGATTGGTGTCACAAAACGCGAATTCGAGGATTTGCGCTGAATTCCTCGATTCAAACTTGGAGCACCAATGATTTTTATTTTTTTAAAAAGTAGTATATATTAAGTAACATTGATTTTTATTTTTGAAATATTAATTGAGGATAGTAAAAAGAACTACCAAGAGTTAATAATTTATTAATGCCCATACTTTCTTCGCTATAAAATAAGTCTTTCATAATAATGTTTTAGACTCAAATCAATTGTTTCTCAAATAAAAATTGATTTGACATGTATTTTTTGAATGATTGTAAAATACATAGTTTGTACATTTTGTGTACTTTTGAATGAATATAATTTTATTATCAATAAATAAATAATGATACTTTAAATATCTATCAAAATTTGGACAATTTGATTTTTAAAATTAATAAAAAACACTTATTTAAGAATCTGAGAGATTTTAAAATTAATGGAAGACTCTTATTTTGAAACGGATGACATTTTTAGTTAATTTGATTATTTAACTAACGTCAAATGCGCACCATTATGAGTCTAATGATTCTCCCAATCTAAAATTTTGGATTGGATAACGGATGCATCGAAAAGAAATCCACAAAGCGTGTATTTGCTAGATAAAAATCCGTTCAATTTTAACTTCGAGTCTTGAAAAATGTCATAATAATGGAAATCTTTACCACTTTTTATCACATCAAATCTCACTTAAAAGTAGAAAAAACGTTTACATTATCAATAAACAAAGCAAAAACAATAAAGCAACCATAATTATGCAGAATTTTGGATTAGCCCATTTGCAATTTTAATAATCAAAAAATATTTAAAAGGTCTCCTCAGGTGAAAGGGAAGGATGGTGTAAAGTGTGACTGGTGAACATTATAGGGTGAAATTCGGGGACGGTCAACTTTTTTAAAAAATTAATCTCTTCGGTTCAGTTTTTTTTTTAATCGAAAAAGATAATTTTTTTAAATATTGTTAAAAAAATATCATCGTCTCACTCAACAGCTTTGACAACATGCTTTGAATTTAAAAATCATCATTGTTGGACAATGAAACGAGGAGAAAAAGACTGAGGACATGATATGTTTCATTACGATTTTGAATCGCGATGCAATTAGATTAGACAGTTAAACTATTGAACCGCGATGTAAAATTAATAAAATAAAATTGATGAACCGCGGTACAATTATACTATGCAGTTAAACTATTGAATCGTGGTGTAAAAAATTAATGCAATAAAACTGAACTGCAGTACAATTAGACTTTGTAGTTAAACTATTGAATCGCGGTACAAAATTAATACAATAAAATTGATGAAACGCGATGCAATTAAACTACTAAACTGCGGTGCAAAAATTAATGCAATAAAATTGATGAACCGCGGTGTAAAATTAATGCAATAAAATTGATGAATCGTGGTGTAAAATTAATGCAATAAAATTGATGAACCACAGTACAAAAATAATGACTTATGTAGCGAGTCTATGATTTATTAAGGATATCGTAGTCATTTTGCCACTAAAAATGACTTTTTCAGTTTAAAAAAAAATATACTTTTGCGATTAAAAATTTCAAAAAGTGACCGCCGCAATTTATTCAGCATTATAAGACCATGTTTAACAGGGAATCACCCCCAAACTTTCCAAGTATCTTGCCAAATAACAAAGGATTTTCCAGATTTTCCCTAAGAGCATGGATAATAGTGTATCAAACCAAATCATAGCTTACAATGGTGAATTTAAAGTGTATCTAATCTAATTTGGATTTGATTTGGTTTGATTCGGATCAATAAAGATTACAAATCAAAAGTAAATCAAATTAAATCAAACCAATTATCTCTACAATGAAACTACACCATTTTGGCCTTTAAAGGCACAAAATGGTACCATTTCATCAAGCAAAATTCAAAAAAGAAGGAAAGTGACCGTCAGCCCCATGTGGCTGACACGCTTCACGTGTCACCCCCTAGCTGGCTAGTTTAATTTTGTAATTATCAACCGCTTTTGGGTCTTTGCGGCATTAAAAAATGTTTTAAAAAAGTAGTCCAAATTTTTATCTATAAATAGAGACTATGTTTGTCTCATTTGGACATCAAACGAATT
Organism: Codonopsis lanceolata; assembly: GCA_013146195.2. NCBI lineage: Eukaryota > Viridiplantae > Streptophyta > Magnoliopsida > Asterales > Campanulaceae > Codonopsis > Codonopsis lanceolata. Next base: position 87,638,591 of record CM028380.1, read on the forward strand.
TTTTGGGAAATTTGATATTTCTCTCTCTCCTTTCTCTCTCCAAATTTCATATAATTAACCCTTTTTTAATTTGTTTTTATTAACTAAATTATAACTAAATTGCTACTTAAATATTTTAATTTTTAGTATTAAAAATTATTATTATTATTATCAGTATTGTTAATTGTTTATTATTGTCATTATTTATTGTTAAATTTCGTATTATTATTGTTAATTACTTGTTTTATTATTGTCATTATTTATTATTAAATTTCATATTTTTATTGTTAATTACTTGTTTATTATTACTAAGTAATATTATTATTGTCAATGGCTTCACGTATTCTCTCTCGTAAAACCAAAAAAACTCAAAATATTGAATTTTCACCAATTGAACTATCTTCCCGTCAAATTCCAAATCTCACTCCACAAATCCTGAACCCATTCCACAAAACCAACCATCCTATTACCCTAATTTTTTCTGATTTTCAAAATGTTTCATGGACTGGAGGAATTCTAAATTTACAAAACTCAAACCCTACACAATTTGTGAACAATCCAATATATGCACAATTTCCCATGAGACAACAAACCTTTCCGTGGAATGCTTCATTTTCTTCAAATGTTTCCCCATTTTCAACACAACAGTCATATTTCAGGCAAGGGTATTTCCCTATGGGTGTTCCAGGAGGTTCTTCATCAGAACATATGTCGGCTAGTCCCCTATCTTCGAATATACATGTTTCTTCAACACAAGCAGAACAAGACATTGATATTGATGTTGAAGATGACTTAGTCGATGAAACCATTCCTCAAAGTGGGAAAATTACAAGAACTAGGTGGGAGACATGCGAGACTGTGACATTGTGTAAATCTTGGGAGAATGTGAGTACTGATAGTTACATTGGTACAAAGCAAAATTCAACAGTTTTCTGGCAGAAAGTGACTAACACTTACAACGAGCATCGTGACAAATGTATTATCAGAATTACGTGTCAACTTAAGAATCATTTTTCTAAAACGTCTAAGGTAGTTTCAATTTTTTTGGATGTTATAATCAAGCATTAGCTTCCAAACAAAGTGGATGGAATGATGATAATGTCATTCAGAGGGCACATGAAATTTTTGAAGCTGATATAGGTAAACGTTTTATGTTAATGGAGGCGTGGAAAATCCTGCGAAACATTGCCAAGGGTGGTCAAAATACGTCGAAGTGGGTGAAGATGGAACTAAAAACTCATCAAATAGTGGCTCAAAAAGATCTCAAAATGAAGCTTTTGATATTCAAAACTCCTCAAATACTGAAACACCTTCAATGACATATCAACTCGACCTCTTGGAAATAAAGCTTAAACGAAGAAGGGAAAAACTGTAGATGTAGAGGCTACTAATGCAAACATACAAGAATCAAACCGTTGATGCGAAGCTTGCACGATATATGACTCTCGCACAAGATAAGTTTGAGGAATCTAAAAAGAGGACATAAGAGATTAGGATGAATCGTTTGCTCAAACAATGGAATGCGTTGAACAACAATCGAAACAAATCAGTAGAAGAAGAAGAAGATGATGATTGCAGAAACATGTATCGTGCACTGTTTAAGTAGACTTTATTTGTAATAATTTCCTCTATCATGTTTGTCTTCTTTTTCTATTATTGTATGTATTTTTCTATCTATTATTATATGTATGGAAAGTAGATTGTCTTCCTATGTATAATTCTCGGTTTTCTATCTATTATTGTCCACATGTTTAAGTCTTTTGTCCAAAAGTAAGTTCTCTCACATGCCATGGTCTGCTTGTCATTATCGCATTGGATACCCAATCTTCCAACATACTCTGGTCTGCTTGTCATTATCACATTGGATACCCAATCCCCTCACTCACTTCCCGGTTTATTCTATAAATATCGAATATAAAATGCACACTTGAACCAATCATCTCTATAAAAACACTTCATAGAAAAATAATGTCTTCCAGCTCTAGTTTGAATTCAGACACTAATAGTGAACATGATTCAAAGGAAAGTGAAATTGAAAGAAATATGGACGAATATATGTTAGACATCTAGTCGTCGACGTTAGAAGCGTCAAATGATTAGAGAACTAACTTCAAATATACAAGCAGAGTGAAGAGTACGTGAACGTATCTACATTGATAGAAATCGTGTTGAAGGCCATCAACGCTTGTATTCAGACTACTTTGTGGAGAATCCAACATACACAGACGCACAATTTTGTAGCAGATTTTTTATGCGAAGGCATGCATTCCTTCGTGTAGTTGAATCTTTTAGTACTAATACTCCATATTTTCAACAATGTTTTAATGCAAGTATGAAACCTGGTTTATCACCAATACAAAAATGCATTGTTGCTCTAAGAATGCTTGCTTACGGAGTGCCTGCTAATGCATGTGATGACAATGTCCGTATTGGAAAAACCACAACACTTCAATGCGTGAAGAATTTCCCTGAATGTGTGGCTAGTGTTTTTGGAGACCAGTGCTTGAAAAGGCCAACAGAGGAGGACCTGCAACACTTGCTTCATGTTGGGGAGACACATGGTTTTCCTAGTATGATAGACAGCATAGATTGCATACACTGGGAATTGAAGAATTGTCCCGTGGCTTGGCAAGGTAAACACACCCGAGGAGATGGAAAGGTGATCGTAGTTCTTGAAGCAAGTCACGCTCTACGATTTGTGGATATAGCATGCATTTTTTGGCATTCCAAGTACTTGTAATGATATAAATGTCCTTGATCAATCTCCAATATTTAATGATATTTATAATGGCGTAGCCCCAGTAATAGGCTTTATTGTTAATGGCAATCAGTATAACATAGGTTACTATTTAATGGATGGTATATATCCTTTATGGGCTACATTCATCTATTCCATTCGACACCCGTAAAGCGAAAAACATAGGTCGTTCGCTCAACACCAAAAGGCAACAAGGAAAAATGTTGAGCGTGCATTTGGGGTATTGCATGCACGATTTGCAATTATACGAGCCCCGTCACTTATGTGGGAGGTATCTACGTTGGACAATTTTTTTTTTTTAAAGGTTGGAGGGGACATAGACCGTACCCCAACCCTTAATTATTTTTTTTTAATGCCTTGAAAGGCTACAATTATATATATATGATGCCTTTGGTGTGGCTCGAACAAATGGTGCCTCTGATGAGGCTTTGAACACCCGACCTCTCGGTTGAGAGTAGTTAAGTCTCAGGGTGCCTCTGGTAGGGCTTGAATACTCACCTCTCCGTTAAGATAAGTGAGTAGCTAAATGGGGCCTTTGGATAAGGGTTTAACAACAATGATGCCTCTGAAGAGGCTTGAACACCCGACCTCTCTACTAAGAGTTGTAAAGTCCAGAGTGTCTCTAGTGAGACTCGAACACCCAACCTCTCCGTTAAGAGAAGTGAGCAGTACCAGTTGAGCTAGAGCTCGTTGGTATCTACGTTGGACAATATTATGAAGGTTTGTATCATATTATATAATATGATCGTCGAAGATGAACGTGATACTTACTCACATTTGCCAAATGTTTCTGACTACGATCAAATTGGCATTACTGATAGAAGTTTAACATGAATATTAATATAAATATTAATGTTCAAATTATTGTAGTTATTTTTAAGTTATTAATGAATATTAATATAAATATTATTCTAATTATAATAAATAAATTATATTTCAAATTTAATATTACTGTATTATAAAAAATATTGAATTATTGTAGTTATTTCAAATTTAATATTATTATAATTAATAATTTCAAATTATAAAAAATATTATTATAATTATAAATAATTAATTATTTTGGATTTAATAATTTATACAATATTATTATTAATTGTTAATATAAATTGAAAGAAGATATTAAATTAATATATATAAAGATGGTGGGGTATGTAAATTTGTTGGAGATAAAGATAGCGGATAATGAAAAAGTATTGGATTATGTGCCATTTTTTAATGAGTTTTTTGGTTTTGAATCAAACTTGTATCAAATGGATTATTTTATTAGTTTTTAGGAAAAATTGCGGGTCGTTCCACTTTTTAAAGTATTTAATCGCTACAGTACTCCATTTTTATTTTCAACTGAAAAAATATCACTTTTGGTGGCAAAATAACTACGATGTCCTTAATGAACTGTATGCGCGTTACGGATGTCATTAATTTTGCACCGAGGTACAATTAAGCTTTATGAATCGCGGTACAAAAAGTGATTAGAAAATTAAACTTTGAACCGTAGTGCAAAAATTAATATAATAAAATTTATGAATCGCAGTGAAAAAATAGACTAGGAAATTAAACTTTTGGCCGTGGTGTAAAAATAATGTAATGAAATTTATAAATCGCGGTACAAAAATAGACTAGGAAATTAAAGTTTTGAACAGCGATGCAAAAACAATGCAATGAAATTTATGAATCGCGGTACTAAAGCATAAAAAACCATTTTACGTCATCCGCCTTCTTCTTCAATCTCCTTCATCGTAAGCATTCTTCTTCTTTCTCCTTCTCCGTCTTCGTCTCAACTGAAAAATTAATCAACCTAGCACAGATCAGTATCGTATTTCATGAATCAAAAAATTCGTTTACCTGTCGGGGGCGTTGCCCCCTCGACCCCCACGACCTGGCCGGGAAGGTCGATCCTCGTTTCGTTGAGCACAATCGTAATTTTCGAATCCAATGTATGTTGCCAGAGATGTTAAAAAAGATGATGACATTTTTGAAACAATATTTCCAAAAGTAGTCTTTTACGGTTAAAAAAGGAACAATGAACTTTTGAAATTAAAAACTTTAAAAAATAGACCAACCAGAATTAGAGCTGTCAAAATCTAGCCCGGCCCACCCGACTTTTTCAAGGGTTTGGGCCTCAATTTAGAAGGCCCGAAAAAAGTCAGGCCTCTTTGGCCCGGCCCGCTAGGCCCACAAGTCGTGCTTGACCCGACCTTAAAAATTCGGAAAGCCCGGCCCAACCTGATCATAAAGTTAAACACTTAAACTTAATTACAAAATTAAAAACTAAAACATAAATCTAAAAAGAAAAAAACTATCAGACATTCATTTAGACTACTTTTTTTCTTTATGGTTAGATAAATTTATGACACAATATAATCTATTTCCAAATCATTCTCTTTTTGGTTGAAACTCATATTTTAAATTGATGGAAGTGACACTTACAAAGAGGAAATTAAGTTAATCTTCCAAGTTCCAATCTAGTTTAGTATGGTTGTGGTTAGTAATTTTATCAAAACTGATCTATTTAATTGAGTATCTCTATCTGATATTAGCTAATAAAAAGCCTCAATAGTAAAAACTTGATAAAAATAGATAAAATTTAAATGCTAGATTGTGTCGAGTGAATCAAAAAATGAACATTTGCTAGTTAGTATGGTTTTGCAAACTATAACTCGAAAAACTTTGTCTATCCTTAGAAAACACATATTAAAAAATTAGGGACAATATAATGAATTTCAATTTGGTTATAACTTTTTTGAAAAAAATACTCTTCAAGTAGCACATGTATTTTTTTCCTTGGTCTGTAATATTATAATTTTTCTAGTTTTTGTTTCGTTCAATTGTTAAAGTTACTACCTTTGTTTATATTTGCTTTGGTTGCACTTTTGATTTGTAATTGTATAAGTTAGACTAGTAAGTATGTGTGTTTTGAATTTTTGATGTGTTATATAACTTTATTAGCTAATTTATGAGTTTTTTTTAATAAAAAAAATAGTTTTTTTTTTTGTTCAGAGACTCGAAATGCGTATGAATTGGGTTTGAGGTCTATGATGTCGATTCTATTTCGGGCCGGGGCGGGCCATTTAACAGCTCTATCCAGAATTTTCCCATAATTTTTAATTATATTGTGATTGATTTGATTTTTGATTTTAAGATTTAACAATTGTCCATACTCTAAAGTATCTAGTTTGATATTTGCTTCCTCGTTGCCCAAGAGAATGCATTTCCGGAAAAAGCGGGTCATTGCCTTTTCTCTTCCCAGCCGTTCTCTCTATCTCTCGAGTGGGCCCCCTTTATTATTTTATTCTTTTCTTTTTATTTTTGAACTTTTTGTAATTTACAAAAATGATTTTTTTAAAAAAAATATACATTTTTATCTATAATTAGAGATTTTGTTTGATTCATTTAAACATCAAATAAAATTTTCAATTTGAAGTTATTAGAGATAAAGATGGTGGGGGTATGAAAGATTATTGAGATTTGTATCAAGTTATTGTCTGAATTTTTTATTTTGGTAACTTATGAATATCAAATTAATTTTTTTATTTATTTTTAATGAGTTGAGTATTAAATGAGGATCAAAGATGATCTTTTGTTATATATGCTCTAAGAGCATAAACAATGGAGGATCAAATGTGAATCAAACTAAATATTAGCTTACAACGGACTACTAAATAAAATCTAATATAATTTTTATTTGATTTGGATCAATATAAACTATAAATTAAAATCAAATAAAAATAATCAAACCAAATGAAGGAAGTATGAAACTACACAGTTTTAGACTTTAACGGTATAAAACTGTGTCGTTTAATTCAACAAAAATTAAATGTGGCCGATGGAGCTCAGCGCTTTGTCCTTTCCCAACCTTTCCGCGTATTCAAAATAAAGTAGACCAAATTTCTTTTTCCACCTTTGCTTGTATTGGCCAATTTTTAGCCAACTTTTTTTCTTGAATTAAAGTATATATTTTTATCTATAAATAGAAACTTGGTTTGTTTCATTTGAATTTAAGAAAAAAATTATATATTTTTTAAGTTTTTAGCCATTTTTTGAAAAAAAATTAAAATTAATTCAAAATAAATATAATGGTGTATGTAAAAGTATTAGATTCTATGTTATTGTTGAAAGAATTTTTTTGATTTTAATTCAAATAAATTTATTTTATTACGAGTAATTTTTAATAAGTTGTATTTAATTTAGTATTTGATTTGGTTTGTTCTTCTTGCTCTAACATTCAAGTTTGGAGGAGACATCTTAGGGGCAAGTTGAATTATTGGGCCCCAAATGCAATAAGGACAACCAACTAATTGAGGTTAGGGCCCACTAATTATCAAATTGGAGGTATTGACTTTATGGAAGACTTATCCAAAGGAGAAGAGAAAGGTTTGTTTGCGTCTCGGATCAATGTATCCGTGTTGGATCCGGCAAAAATATCCTTCTCTCTTGCCCCATTCAAACTCGAATCCACATGTTTTAATTGTTTCAAATTCCATTGAGTTTGTTTTTTACTCATTATTTCATCGTGATAATGAATCATCTACTATTCCCTCTATTCTTATAAAATAAAAGGTTTATTTTACTTTTAGAGGTCCTTTCAGTAAAATAATTTACTTTTTAATTTTTTATTCTTTAAATATTTTTTTATTATTTAAGGAAAAAAAATTATTGTATTATAAATATTGATGTAATGTATGGTTTCTTTAATATCCTTTTATATACGGTCATAATTAAAGTAAATATATTAAATAAGGGTAAAATGACCAAAAAAGTTTTCCTAGAAAGGAAATTTTGACAATTACTCTATCCGTTCCAAGCAAAGAGTTCACCGTACTATTTTGAAATGTTTAACTTTAAGAGTCTACTTTAAAAAATTATGCTTATAATTTATATAATATTTCATATTTATCCTTCACTTGTGTTGTTATCTTTTTTTTGTGTTTAACTATTTTTGCAATATATATATATATATATATATATATATATATATATATATATATATATATATATATATATATATATCCCTTCAAAATCTCACTTTTGAATTACTGATTTTTAAGTTATTATTCTACTCTTTCTCTCTCCAATTTTCTCCCTATTTTCTCTGAATGTATTTCTCTTTCTCTCTCTCGTCTCCTCCATATTTCTCTCTCATCATTGTCATCTCATCTCTTTTAATTATGTTTAAACATTTTTTCTCATTTTAAACATAAATAATAGGTCAAATTACTTTTTATCCCCCAAAGTATCCATCAAATCCCAGTTTACCACTTAAACTAAGGTTTGTCCCATTTTATTATTCAAGGTTGCCATTTGTCCCATTTAACTCCCTTTCGTCTATGTCCGTTTGAATGAAGTCGTTAAATCGCACGTGGAAGATCGCGTGCTGAGTATTGTCGCATTTTCTCATCTGCCTTAACTAAAGTCATTGTATCTCAGGTGACGAAACCCAACTCAGGTAAGAAAAAAGGGGGGGAACTAGACTTTAGGTTAGGGTTTATTCGCGAGAACGATTATGAGCGATTGTGAAGGATTGTGAGAAGAAAACATAAAATAAGGTTAGGGTTTATTCGTTAAACGCGAATTGGAGTTAGAGTTCGATAGACCAAGTGTTGAAATTGATTGAAGGCAGCAATAGCGAGACATATCGAAGGTCCATCACAATCTCAGAGAATCGCAGAAGACAAAGATCCTCATGAATTTGATTGTAAGTTTTTTAATTTCATTTATTCTTTATGTGTGTGTGTGTGTTTTCTCGTTTTGACCAATTGCATGGATAAAGAATATGCATGACTGATTTGGCCTTATTTGTATATGAAAAAGTATATGCATGTCAGTTAAATTGTTGTTTACAGATTAATTTGTGTTATTTGTATGAAAAAAAGCATATTATTTGTTTTAATATTGTTGCAACTTTGGTTAAAGTGAAAATGTCCCCCCCCCCATTGTCAGATAATGGGAATGTGTTGGGTTTATGTGAAAATGGTCCCCCCATTGTGCCTCTGTTAACCTTATACAATGTTTGAATGTAAAGTGTTGGGACATTGTAATTTAATGTATTTTTTTCCTATTTCCCTCATTTGTTTCTATGGTTTGCAAAATCCAGGTGAAGACTGGTTTGCTGCTAGAATTCATCATGGGGGTGAAGTAGAAACAGTGACAAGAATAGATAAAAATAGAGTGTCAATGACAGTGCTTAATAAGTTTTACAAGACATTAGGGTATAATGACTATTGCAACTTCTATTATCTCTTACCTGGTAATGAAATGGATAGGGGATTAATGTTAATGTCAACTAAAAAGGCACTGACAGATATTATAGAAGGTATTAATCCTAACAATAGGATAGTTGATGTATACTGTAAGCATAGTGAGGATTATCAGGATGTTAGAAAAGACAATGAGAGTGTTAATGTTGTAGATCTTGATTGTGAGGAAGAAGATAGGGAGTATGACAATAGCTCAGTATACAGTGATAGTGCATATGGGGATACTGATGTAGAAGTTGATGATGAAAAGTGGATCCTTAATGAGAGTAAGGATAAGGATAAGGATAATGTAACACAAGAAACACAAGAAACTGGAAAGTCTAATGTAGAACAAGACAAAGGAAAGGGAAATGTAATAGAAGAAACTGGAAAGGGAAAGGTAATACAAGACAAAGGAAAAGAGAAAAATACCAAATGATGACTAATTTTCTGGATGGGCTACATGACTTTGATGTTGACCCAGAACTAGAAGGAGATCAGGATAATTCTGATGAGTTTGAAAGCCTTGATGGTTCAGATTTTAAGGAAGAGGACCCTAAAAAAGTAATGGGCAGGAAACCTACTCCTAAGTTCAAGAGATTCAACTCAATAACAGACATGAAAAACCCTAAGTTTGAGTTGGGAATGTAATTTACAGATCATAATGAATTTAAAAATGCTATCAGGAGTTATGCAGTCAAAATTAGGAAGGGAATCAGATTTGTGAAGAATGATAGAGTGAAGGTGAGTACCAAGTGTAAGGAGGGTTGTCCTTGGTATATTTATGGTTCACAACTAGGTGGGGAAAAGAATACCTTTATAATTAGGATATTTGTGGACAATCATAAATGTAGTAGGGTGGTGAAGGTGCAATGTGTAAACTCTAGGCCCGATAGATTAATAAGCCCGAAGTTGGTGGTATTATAAATGATATACATTATCCCCTCACTATTAATACCAAGGATTATTATTAGCGCCTCACTAAAATTGTAAGGATAATAGCCATACCGAGATTACAAGTAAGCCATACTGTTAAACCTACTTGATCATCCTTCCGACTACCAAACAAGCACTTAATAAATACACCGATTGTTGGGAAAGAGCTTAAGATTCGATGTCTAGGAGCAACTGAGCCTTTTTGCAAGGCGTAGAATGCCGAGCTTACTCTTGAACAAGAAGATGGGGCTTTGTAGGACTATAAGGAATAATTAATTAGGTCAAATCCAGGAACAAGTGTTGAAATATTTTCTGAGCATGAAAATAAGAAGCCTTTGTTTAAGAGAATATTTGTATGCCTCGAGGGTTTTGAAAAAGGGATTCTTAGAAGGTTTTAGAAAAGTTATTGGGCTGGATGGTTGCTTTCTGAAGGGACCAGTCAAGGGGATGATACTTTCAACTGTGGGGGTTGATGCTAATAATGGTATGTGGCCATTGGCATATGTTGTTGGGGGAAAACAGAGACTCTTGGAGTTGGTTTTTGGAACCGTTGTTGGTGGATATAGGTTGTGTCAATTCATATTCATACACCGACATTCATCTCTCGACAAGCAAAGGGGCCTTGTTCCTAGTCCTGAGGCCCTTGTCCCTCATGCAGAAATCAGATTTTGTGTCAAACATCTTCATGATAATTTCAAACTGAAATTTATGGGTAATGCTTTGAAAAAACGGTTGTATGCATGTGCTAAAGCCTCATATATTCAGAAGTTCAATATTGAGATGGAAAAATTGAAGCAGCAAAGTGCATTGGCTTATGATTGGCTGGTTGGGAAAACACCGCACATCGGAGTAGGGCATTTTTTCTACGCACCAATGTTGTGATATGCTACTAAATAATTTATGTGAAACTTTTAATTCTTGCATTCCGAAAGCAAGGTGTAAGCCTATCTTAGATTTGCTTGAGTGGATTAGGATGTACATGATGTCAAGGTTACAGAAATGTAGGGAAAAAATGAGGGACCATCCAGGGTTATTATGTCCAAGGATAATTGAGAAGTTGGACAAGAACAAAAAGGAATCACATGGGTTCATTTGTGCATGGACTGGGATAAGAAAGTACTAGGTGAGAGGAATATATGAGGATCAGTATGATATGGATCCGAATAGTAAAGTATGCTCTAGTAGAAAATGGCAATTGTCAGGTATCCCTTATCCACATGCAATTTCTGCTTTAAATCACAACCAACTTGATCCTGAGCATTATGTGGCCCACTGGTACAAGAAGGAGACCTACATGAAGTCTTATGAACACGTGGTGTTTCCAATGAGGGGTTTTGACATGTGGCCCAAAACCAATCTACAAATGCACCCTCCAAAGCCAATTGGACAAATGCCTGGCAGGCCTAAAAGAAGAAGAATAAGGCAGTTGGATGAGAGCAAAGGCAAGCCCAACAAACTTAGGAGGTATCAGGACACTGTGAGGTGTAAAATCTGTGGTGAAGAGTATCACAATGCTAGAACTTGTCCCCAGAAACTAGCACCAGATACAAGAACAACCACTGAGAATGAAAATGCAAGTGGTAATCAGAATTTAATTAACTTTCCAATTCATTTATTTAAGTATAAACAATTTACCTTATACAATTCATTTGCAGGTTAAGAAGGCTTCAAGTGCAGAGATTTTTTGAATGGTAAACCAAAGAGAATAAGAAGATCTTTTGTAAGTGTTCTGGATACAAATTGATTAAGCCTATTCTGTTTAAGTTTTGCTTTCCATTTGAAATTAATTGTTATCTCATAGGTTAAAAAGAAAGGAAACTTGTTATGGAAGAATGTCTTGCCCCAAGAGGAAATAGCCATCAATGAAAGTCCTCGGAAAATTCTAGGGATAACAAAACAACAGGCAATGAGAACCCCAGAGAGTCCTTTCTCCAAAAGAGTGAGTATAAAAAAAAATCAAGTTTTATTGAATGCATACAATTATCTTAACAAATGTTGTGATATGCAATTATTTCAGGTTGACAGAGGACCAGGATTATTTGTTTCACATAGTGATGCTCAACCAGCTAGGACACCAAGTCCTAACAAAGTTTCAGGGATAACAAAAAAGTTGGCAATGAGAACCCCAGACAATCCTTTCTCCAAAAGAGTGAGTATCTGGAAAAATTAAAGTTTTATTGAATGCACTATTGAATGCATACTAAAATTTGAACAAATGTATATACAATTATTGTTTCAGGTTCATGGAAGACCTTTACCCACTAGTACTTCTTTATCCCAAGATTCTGCTTTGAGAAGGCATGAATTTGTAGCAAAATTTGAAGGGAAAAAAAGGCCCATACACAGGGTGATGTAATGGAGGATGCTTGAAGTATTTGAAGTTTGCTAGAAAGTTTAATTTTACACATGATGGTTTGAACATTGTAATTTGTATTTACAGTTCTTTTGCAAAGTTGGTGAAATGTGAACCTAAGTGGCCTTTTGTAAAGGACCAACTAATTTGTAAACAGTGTGATTAACTTGGTATGTTGCACAATTAGTTTTGTAAACTGCATTTATAACTCTATTGAATAGTTGGTAGTTGAGGACACAAAGTGACCTTTTGTAAACACTTCCAAGTCCATGATATATAGCTTTTATGAATTTATACAACTTTTATGAAGTTTATACAATTGTGCTTGTCATGAATTGGTCTCCAACTTTTATGAAGTTTCTCTGACAATTGTAAACACATCCAACTGTGATTGTCATGAGTTTGAACATTGTAAACCTTGTGGGACTTATATGGGGATTATATGTACAAAAGCACAATCAGATCAAAACTAGGTTAAAAAGAATGTAACAACATTCAGTGGTACCAAAACACAAAACAAAGCATTGTTTGGTACTACTAAATGTTCAAACTATCATGTGCAAATTACAGAGCAAAACATAGCATTGTCATTGCATAAATATTCAATATTTTACACAAACAAAACATACATTGTAGGTTGCATAGACATTTCCCCATTAACCTAATGACAAAAAAAAGTAGCTAAATAACAACATTCTTCATAAACCATTACAAATTAAAAGCCATTGAGGTCAAGTTCCTTCAAACAACAAGCCACAACAACAACACCAGAATAACAACAACAATTACAAATTTATGCTCCATATTGCGCCTGAGTTTCAGTTGCTTTATCTCTTTTTGGTGGTGATTCATAGCTTGTAGTAGACCTGGAATCACAAGAGTAGATCTAGGGCGCATTGGCGGATCATGCCAGGCAAAGTAACGGCATCCTCCATTCTGGATAGAATTAGGGTTTGGGCAGCCATGGAAATCAATGTTTAGGGTTTACAAATCAAAAATTGAAATTTGGAAAAAAAAAATTCTCTTACAGAAGCATAGTTTGGGCAGCCATGGTACCTGCGCCCAGGATTTTTTCTGGTCCATGATGTTGTCAACAGACTGTTATCACCACAATAGCACAAAACATCCGCCATTAATATCGACCTTACCTGGGATATTGAAAGATGCTTTACGCTGTGGAAAAAAAAGGGAAGAAGAGAAAGAGAAAGAAAAGAGACGGGAATTACCTGAGAAAGAAAACAATCAACTTAGTTGGGTTTTGTTGCCTGAGATGCAATGACTTTAGTTAAGGTAGATGAGAAAATACGACAATACCCCGCACGTGGTCTTCCACGTGCAATTTAACGGTTTCATTCAAACGGAAACAGACGGGAGGGGGTTAAATAAGACAAAGGGCAACCTTGAATGCTAAAATGGGCAAACCTTAATTTATGTGGTAAACTTGGATTTAGTGGATACTTTGGGGGGTAAAAAGTAATTTGGCCTAAAAAATAGTTACTAAAACAAAAATAATAGTTCTGAAGTCAAGAAAACAAAAATATAAGAGGTTAGTAAAATAAAAATAATTATGGAATAAGCTAGCTATAAAAATAAAAAATACATAATCAACAAAACAAAAAAATTTAATGTGGAGGTTAGTAAAATAAAATAATTTACGGAACAAAAGTTTAAATCAAATTCTTAAAAATAAATATTTTAAAAAATACGTTAGTAAAATAAAAATATTTGATGGAACATAAATAATAGTTACAGAGTCAATGAAACAAAAACAATTTAAACTAAGATTACTAAAATAATAAAAATAATTTACAAAATAAAAGTTTAAAACAAATTCTTAAAAATAGTTATGTAAAAAAATACATTAGTAAAATAAAAATATTTGATGAAACAAAAATAATAGTTACGGAGTCAATAAAACAAAAATAATTTAAACAGAGGTTAGTAAAATTATAAAAATAATTTACGGAACAAAAGGTTAAAAAATAATTAAAAATAGTTATGTAAAACAAAAATACGTTAGTAAAATAAAAATATTTTATGGAACAAAAATAATATTTACATAGTCAATAAAACAAAACAATTTAAACTGGGTTAGTAGAATAATAAAAATAATTTACGGAACAAAATTTTTCCGTAAAACTAATTCTTAAAAATAAAAAAAATAATAGTTACGAAGTCAATAAAATAAAAAATATAATGGAAGTTAGTAAAATCAAAATAATTTACGAAACAAAAATACTAGTTAACGGTAAAAATAATTTCGTTATTTTGATTTTAGCTTATTTTCTTATCAGAAATTTTTTATTTATAAATACAAATATAATTTAATAAAAGTAATCATTCAAAAGGAAGAACTTATTTGAATTCACGTTCTATTTGTATAACGAAAAAAATCAAGTTTGTTAGAAGACATTCATTTTACAGAGGTTTTGAATAGTATAAATTGTTTGTGGTTGTTAGGTCTTTAATTGACACTTAAAATTAGTGTTTCAGTAATACTATTTAAAAACATTGACCATGATGCATGGTTGTGCAATGGAACAAGAGTAATCATCATAAATCTTGAGGTTCACATTGTTGAAACAAATTTTTTGAAAGGAAGCAATGTTGGAGAAAAAGTTTTTATCCCAAGATTGTCATTAATTCCATCCGATGTAAGATTGTTTTTCAAGTTCAGAGAAGACAATTTACATTGCTTGATATCATATGCAATGACAATTAACAAGTGTCAAAGTAAATAATTGTTCGTAGGTCTATTTTTGAATAAATCAGTATGGACAGTTATATATCGCAGTTTCTAGAATAACAAATTATTTTGGTTTGAAGATATTGATATGTGGTGAAGATAAAAAACCAACTAATAAGACAACAAATGTTGTGTATAAGTAATTTTTAGAATGTATAATGATTAGTAATATACTTATGTGTAATTGTTAATAAACGGATTATTCTTATTTTATTCTTTAAATTTTTTTTTTATCATTTTTATTTTGTTTATGTAACAATTCGTTTGTTTTTCACGCGGCGATTATTACGCACTAGTTAATCAAAGTTGGTTCGACTATATTAATAAGTCATACACTTTATATTTGAGTCATATAGATAATTTAGTAGGCTTCATAGTTGTTGTTATTGTAATCATTATTCCACATCGACGGAGAAGATGAAAGGCTTGAAAGATCATTTTCAAGTTCTTATGCTTTCCAAACCAAGCAATTCTAGGAAATCAGGGCATTGATTTTGCAATGTAGGTGGTGTTAGATTAACCTTGGCCATAAATTTAGGCGATGATTTGATACCTAAATCGACCCATTTCCATAGAACTCATCGATTGGGCGAAGGCATAATCTTCATGAGCAAAGAAACACTTGAAGATATGTAAGGGACAAGTGGTGGAAATGGAGTGAATTCAGTCACCTTACGAGATTGTGTTGATGAGTATTTTGTCACAGTGATGATATGAAAACAAGGGTAAAATAGACATTTAACCTGATTTAACGGCCAAACTTAACGTCCATCCAAAAGGGGTAAGCGTTAAGTACACCATCCAGAAAATTTTGAAGTCTCGGTTAATTGTAATGTTTTGTAAAGTGGCTGTGTTTGCCTAAATGAATTATTCTTATTTTATCCTTTAAATTTTTTTAATCATTTTTATTTTGTTTATGTACGATTTTGATAGTTTATTTATGAATAACTTTAATTACTTTAATATATATATATCTTTTAATAATTAGACTTTTCAAATGATGATTGTTTGAGTGAAATGGAGGGAGTATTTTGGAATGGATAAAAAAAAAACAATTATTTGAAACAAATGGAGTAATATTTATAGCATAGTTGTTAGTATTATGGCATTTTTGCAATTCGTTTGAATCATCTATTTTGGCCACCTTATTTTCATTCTGTTGCAAGTGAGCCCATTTTCTAATGCCCATTAGATAAGGACGTTAAGTTTAAGTCAAAATTCCTATTTTACCCTTGTTCATATCAAAAAGGGGGACTGTTCATCTTCATCTTCTCCCAAAACCCAAAAAAAATAAATTCAAAGAAACAAGCGATGCATGGATCAATCTGTCAATTTCGCCAAGGGTTACGCCAAAGTAAACCCATCTAAACTTAACAATCACAATTTCCCCCACCGCAAAGCCACCCAAAACCGCCGGACTGTCCGTCTTCTTCTCATTTGTTCTCATTTTAATTGTTATCATCGGTACAACCATTGCACTCTTGGTTTACAAATCCACCACTGAACCACAGGAGCCGTCCTCGTCTCCGTCTCTCTCTTCTTCTAAACCCGACGAGTCAATCATATCCGTTTGCTCCATGACTCACTCGATTCGTGCTTGCCGCATTTCTCCATCATCGCGACACCAACAACAATTACAAACCCAGGAACACATTTTCAATATGTCTCTGCAAGTCGCCATCAATGAACTGGCCAAACAGTCATCTTCTTCGCCTTTACTCACCTCGATTCCGGCAAAGCAGCTTCCACCTGATCACCTGCGTCTCTTTCGATCAAGTACCTGCCTCAAAGATGAAGCGGATGAGCAGATATCCGCCTTTGGTCAACAAATCTCCTCACTTGCATCTTTGTTTTAGATCGACAAAGATCGGCGAAGGTTCATAGATTAGACGAAGATTTGGCTTGAGTCGGTGAGGTTGAAAAATGACAAACCAGGCATTTTATATCATTGGGAAGTGCTATGAGAAAGTAGATGAGGAGGAGAGTTTTCTTCGGGATAGATGGCGCTAATCTCTCATAGGATGCACCATCGATGAATCTTCGTTGAACTGGGCAACATTGATTAACTGTGTTTTAACATTGTTTTTTCCTATTTTACCCCTAAAGTTAATGTTCTGGTTTAACGGGCGTTAGAAAATGAGTTCGCTTGCAACAGAACAAAAGTAAGGTGGCGAAAATAGATGATTCAAAGTTTTGGTGGCCGAATTGTAAAATGGGGTAAAGTTGAGTGGCCCATTTGTGTGTTTTGACTAGTATTATCATTCCATTGTTAGAACTCTTTCCATTCCCGACAAAAAGTTAATCATAATATTTTAACATGTTTTACTTTAAAAAATCTACAGTAAAAAATTATGTTTACAATTTTTATAAAAATTATCTTTATTTTTTATTTGTGTTGTAAACACATTGATTATATATTCAAATATTTTTATAAGTATTAACAACTTTAATTACATTAAATTTTTGAAACCGATGGAATATTAATTTTTTGCACAAACTAAACACATTTTTTGTATCCACGCGATAGTTGTGGTATAAAGTACTCCCTCCGTTTCTAAATTATTGTATTGCTTTTATTTTTAGGATGTCCTAAAATAATTGTTTTGTTTTAAATTTTTTTTTAGGATAATATTTTTACCACTTTATCCTTATTTTTTATTTTATTTTAATTATGAACCACTTATACATATGTTTTAAAATAAACTATACATTAAACTAATATTAATAATCCAATCAAATATATTTTCTTAAATGGTGCTTAAAGCCTACCAAGATGATAATTTAAGGATAGCGGGAGTATTTAAAATGACATCACCTGGACCTACCCCTTCTCTCATCCATTCCAAGTTCCAAACCCCAATATTCACCACGTGACTTAAATCCCACTATATCGAAACAGAACCTTCATAGAAGCTCCTATTTCCCATCAAGTTAAAACAGGTTGTAAAGCACAATTTAAACCAAATTATTTTAATAATCCTTTTCAATATTTAATTGTTTTTAAAAAGATCCGACCCAGATACATGAACTTTCCCAATCTAACACCTATATAAACCCCACTAATCCCTCATCTTCTCAGACGGTAGAAAGTTTTACAAATTCCCTTCACTCAAGAAACACAACTCCAATAATAAACCTGATTATTTGACTATTTTCCATATTGGGCTCCTGCAAAATGATGTTAGGAAATTGTGGGTTAGACTCCGATTTCGGTCTTTTTGAGTCTATGCGTAGTAATTTGATTGCTGACTCTGTTATGAGCTCCGGCGGTACTCCGGCGATGTACTGTCGGAGTAACAGCTTTGGTAGCAGGTTGTTTCCTTGCTTGACTGATACGTGGGGTGAACTGCCTCTGAAAGAAAATGATTCTGAGGATATGGTGGTTTACGACGTACTTCGCGATGCGTTGGATTTCGGATGGGTGCCGTCGCTCTCGGAGACTACTACAGTTAAGTCAGAACCGGAATTTATATTCAACTCCCCTGAAATTTTGAGGTTGCCGGCTGTCGAGACGACTGTGGCGATGGAGGCACCCGTGGTGGTGCCGTCGAAGGGGAAGCATTACAGAGGGGTGAGACAACGGCCTTGGGGTAAGTTTGCGGCGGAGATTAGAGACCCGGCTAAGAATGGAGCGCGGGTGTGGCTAGGTACATTTGAGACGGCGGAGGATGCCGCTTTGGCTTATGACCGTGCAGCCTACCGCATGCGCGGGTCACGTGCTTTGTTAAATTTCCCGCTCAGGATTAACTCCGGGGAGCCCGAGCCCGTTCGGGTTTTGTCGAAGAGGTCGTCATCGTTGTCGCCTGAGCCTCGATCGCCATCTACATCGTCGGAGAGTGGGTCTCCCAAGAAAAAGAGTAAAGTGGTGGAATCGCCGGAGCCGGAAGTTGGGTTCCAAATAATGAGGAGTGGATTAGAGAGGAGCCAAATGGACTTGATTCCACATGGCGAGCAGATGTTGGTTAGTGGTTGCTGATTGTGTGCATCACAATGGGAAGTTTTAATAATAATTTAAAGCAGATTATGGTGTGTAAATTGAGATTAGGCAATGTATATACTTTAGTGCGTGGTTTATCAATGTTTAAAGAAATATTTTTCACCAATGAGAGAACTTTTTCTTTTTCAATTTTAAGTACATAGCTCACTTGTATGTTCACTCCACGAACATGGTTTCCAAATGCAATGATTTCCTACCATACTAAAAAGAATTTACATGAATTAAGGTCATATAAATTGTATTTTATCAACTTATTTTATAGTAAATAGAAAATTAAATAATCGACGTTCTGAATTTGTAAAACAACTCTACTTAAAAAAAAAAAAAAAAGAGGTAACCGTACGATGTGCATTAAAATTTGATGTAGAAAATGAAACTTAAGAAATATACATTAATTGAAATGATGCATATATAAGAGGATTAAGCGGGAAAAAAATTAACATGAAACTGCTACGTAGATGATTGATGCTCGTGCAAGTGCAAGCAAAATAATCCGAACAAAACACCCAATAGACAAAAAAAAAACATATAGAATGTATTAAATGATGATGAGGGCTAAGCCTAAGATATGTTCGGAGTTTACAACATCTATTTCAAATTAAGTCTTACTAGTAAAAAAAAAAAATTGTTCGAAATTAAGTGTCGTTTCTAAAAAATTTAATATATACTTTGCTTAATTTATTATTCTCTTTTTTCTGGTTAGAATAAGCAATTGTATTTATTTAAAAGTTTCTAAATGCGTGTAGCATAAAAAAACAAGGATACGTAATAAGTGGATATTTGTGAATAATGTATATGGATGTGGTGGGGCCTGTGGATGATGGAAGTAATTGTTTGGGAAATGTCGTATTCACAAAAGAGGAAACTCTCATCATGAGGCCCCACACTCTAGTTTTATAAAAATGTGAGACAAAAAATCATTGTAACTCAGTGATTAAATAGCTAGGAAAATTTGTGCTTAGTACCTACAAAGAGCCATCTTCACAAAAGGATGAAACTCCCATACTGTGGTTGTTAGGACTCGATCCTTAATTCTATATCCAAATCTACTAACTCTTAATCAACTGAGTTAAGCCCGACTTAAAAGAGACGAGAGCAGTGACATCACAATTCACAATTTGGCCCCTGAACCCGCTAATCCACATGATTTTGACTTTGAAAAGTAAGAAAGACTTGACGTTAACAAAAGTCAAGACACATCTCCGGGGGCAAACTGCAAAGGATATTTCTCTATTTCTATGTTCACAACAAGAAAATGAATTAATTAATGGGGTGACCCGTGACCATATTCATTACAGATTTACAGTAAGTCCGATGAGGTTCCTTCAACTTGAACCAACAGTCAGCTTACCATTGATTCTGGGCCTGCCTAGATGCAGCAAGCTGTTACGTATTTGCTGAGGTCAGCAGGTCAACAGGTGAAGAGTCCAACCCCTTTCGCCTTTGTTCACATGTGACTTTGTATAAACTATATAATATATATAAAGTCGTATTGGGTATATCTTCAAAAAATCATTTTCACATTGGCAAAATAGAATTCATCTTTTCCATAAAATAAAATAGCGAATTCCTCGCCTTGCATTGCGAGTGTTTGAGGAGTTCAGATCTCCAGTACCACTTGTGTGTATCATTAGTGTACCACTTTTCATCTCAACCATTGCATCTTAACCAATGATTGAGATGAAAAATAGTACACCAGTGATACACACAAGTGTTTGAGAATTGGGATCGTCAATTGAATCTCTAGACGTAATTGACTTTGGCAAGCAATCTCATGGGTCTTTTTTTTGTACCAAATCTGATGTGATGCATTGATTTTTATTTTTATTTTGTAGCATATCAGATGACATTTCATTTGGTGTAAAAAAAATTGATACTCTTTATGTACACATAACATTACTCGGTTATGAATTTCTAATTAGAAGTATACTACTAATTTTTTTAATACATGTGTATTTAACAAGTGCCTTTAAAATACTCCATATGTCTAAAAATAAATGATGTATTACTCTCTAATTGAATGTTGTATTGAAAATGCTTTAATGAATTAAGAATATGAAAAACTTTTTTGTTTTAAAAAAAGAAAAGTAGACCAGTTTTTTTATATGCTCCATTAATATGTGTATAAATTTCTAAAAAGTCATTTATTTTGGAATGGGTGGTTCACATTTGAAGCTCCTAGAGGACCTAGACTTCGTTCAAGACCGACTTGGTATACGTTTGATTTAACTAGATTTTGTTAAAGAAGTTGCTAAACTCAAATCCAAATTTACAATTTTCTTGATCAAACCATGTTTGAATATAGTGGGAAAAACTTAGTTTTGTATTATCAACAATGTAAAGTCCTGAAATTATTCTCAGACTTAATCTACTTCCTATGTATATATATTTAATTTTCTTTTAAAAAAACAGAATTGGGCCGAGCTCAATCTTACAAATAGTCAAGGAATAATTGCCTCTCTACCTTTTTTTTTTTTTTGTAATTATAATAGTTACAATGCTCTTTTTTGTTTTCAACTGCATAAGTTTATTTATTTTTCTTTTCAAAATTAGCTTTAGTCGAGAGGATCTTAAGAAGACGAAGCAAATGAGGATAAAGATCGGAAACCTGAGTTAGCTTTGGAGGCTTGTCAAACTTTGGTCCTAGATCCAACAAACCTAGATCTTAATCTGCAAAAATCGTGAATACATTTGCTTTTATTTGCTTTGTTGTGTTCTTTCTTCTCTCTTTCTCTAAATATAGATCTTGTTCTGCGAAAATTGTGTCTCGATATGTGCTGCTACGTTTGCTTTTTTTTTTTTTTTTTTGCCTTGTTGTGGTGCCTTAATGTCTTGTACCCCTTTCCCCTTGTTTTGTTGTCTGCATCGCAAGTCTAATTTGTGCATTGGGATGCATGATTTTAATGTGATGTTGGATTTTCTTCTGCTTTATATGTTTGGTTGTCTGCATTGCAATCTTAATTTGTGCGTAGAATGTTTTATTTTGAAAATCATATTAAACCATTTCTCTTTTCCTCCAAAAAAGAGAAATAAACTATTCTCTCTTTCTACATCTTCCCAGTTTTATGCTTGATTTTAAATTGCGATGTATGCACCACAATCTTCATTTGGGCATCAGATGCATTATTTTGAAAAAATAAAAATAAACAATCCCTCTCTTCCTTCATCACAATCTAAATTCCTAATTGATGCATTGTTGGATACAATGGGGGGAATTTTCAGATTTAGCTTTTTGTTAAGTAAGGAAGCTTGAAGGAATGCTAGCAAGGTGAGAGGGAAAAACTCTATTTTTTGGGCAAAGAAGAAAAGAGAACAAGAACCAAAAAAAAAAAAAAAAACTGGGAATAAATATATATTGACTTGCAATCCACATTTGTTATTTGTTGTAGTTCATTTTCTGTATCAATTTGTAATTCACTTAGTATTTGACAATACATATGTTTCATTATTAATTTGAAAATCAAATTGGCAGACTTCATTTTATGAAATTATTAGCTTCCGGAATAGTCGTTTTATGAAATTTTGATTTTAAACTTTTCCCTTACATTTAATATTAACTTATTAATTATAGTCAAATATTTCATCAACTTTAATGGTGAATATTTATCCTTTAAATTGTTACTTTTCAAACATAAATTTTAAGGACGGAGAAATTGAGTTTTAAAAAAGTTTGTGAGTGTGATTAGTTTTCACAAGTGGGAGGGGATTTGGTTGGTGAGAATCCCCCAAAAACGTGATTTGGCTTAAACTGAGAAGGGAACCGTAATATATCGGGATCTGCTACATGTGACTTGTGACGATATATCCACATTGTTAGGGATTGCCCGCATGGCAAATTTAATGGTGATATTTGTTTAAAAGTGTCAAAATTAAATTTTGATATATATTGGTTTATTATTCATAATTATTAAATAATTATTTTCAACCATATATATCAAAATTTGATATAATAATAATTTTTTTAAAAAAATTATACCCAACACATATCATAATATAAAAACAAAATTAAAATATTACTATATATAATTTACTAACATATATTATGACATAAATATATGGTCAAAATAAATGATATTAAAATTAGGTGTGGTAAAGGGAGGTATCAAATTTGGTATCTTCCCTAATTTCACACCTAATTTTGATACCTTTTACTTTTACAATTTGAGAAAATTTTGATACTTATCTAAGCTCTCAAACGGTAAAATTAAAAAAATATCAAAATTAGATGTAGTACTAGAGAAGGTATCAAATTTAATAAATCTCTTAGTACCACACATAATTTTAATATCATTCATTTTGATACCTATAGATAAATACCACCGTTAGAATTATCCTAATGGCTAACACTGTTGCGGGGTGGAAAAAAGTTTTGAATAATAGATACATTTATTAGTGCCAACCTGTTCGTGGCACTGATTCCTTAACTGTAGTAACTTGATCATAGTTAGGGGTGACAATGTGATGTTAACGGATAACTTTGGATACCCATTATTCATTGGTCTAATGGATAGTGGTCTTAACCAAAGCTATCCATTAATACCCAATTGCCACCCCTAATCAAATGATTATTTATTAAGGTTATTTTATTATTTTAGTTTATCAATTTTATCATTAAACATGAACTTTTAAGTCACATTAGTAGCTTCATTCACTTCCATCAAAAATTACGGATGAAACATGTTTAAATGAATAATCAAATTGATGATGCCAAAAACTGATCGGGTCAGTGTGCCGAAAGTGACATTTTATCAAGGTCATCGGAGTCGTCGTCCGGCGTTGAACGTCGTCGTCGTATGGTACGATATTAGCATGTAATGACTGTAAAATGAAGTATCGTCAACAGATGGGGGTGTTCCTGCCTAACCCTATCGTGTGATAATCAGTCTAATCTATGTAATGTATAGAAGCGAAGGAGATAAAATGGAGGTGGTGTGTACGTGTGTAAAGTGTAAACCATGAGGGAGAGAGGAAGATGAAGTCAAAGAGGGAGTAGTTTTCTGTTTGCGGGGAAAAGGAATAGACCTTTTTCTAAAGGAGGAAGTTTCCTCATTTATAACAATGGGCCATCTTCACATGAGGGTTTTTGTATGTTATTAAGCTTGGGCCCTTCTTGGATACGGGCTCGGGCCTCCTTTTGAGTATAGGCTTAGTCCAATCTTTTAAATATATGACAAATTTTAAGTGGATATAATTTTAGAAACATGTTTTTATCTAGGTCTATTAATTTTTTAGATATTTCATATAACTACAAATTGGTTGCCAAATAACAAAAATGTCATTAATGAAAACAAATCTCATCCGGACTGTGATTGTTAAGACAAAAAAAAATTCAAAAATGCTGATGTCAATGCTAGGCATTAAGACTGTTTTCATAGTTTTTTCAAGACAAAAAAAGTAAAAAATGTTGATGCCAATGATAGGCATCAGGACTGTTTTTACAGTTTTTTCAAGACAAAAAAAACAAAAAACAAAAAATGCTGATGCCAATGCTAGGTATCAAGACTGTTTTCACAATTTTTTCAAACTCAAAAAAAGTAAAAAAAAATACTGATACCAATGCTAGGCATCAAATTGTTTTCACAAAATTTTTTAAGACAAAAAAAATCAAAAAACGCTGATGTCAATGCTAGGCATCAGGACTATTTTCACAGTTTTTTCAAGAAAAAAAAAGTAAAAAAAAATGTTGATGCCAATGCTAGGCATCATGACTGTTTTCACAGTTTTTTCAAAACAAAAAAAGTAAAAAATGATGATGTCAATGATAGGCATTAGGACTGTTAACACAATTTTTTCAAAACAAAAAAATTTCAATAATGCTGATGCCAATGTTAGGCATCAGAACTGTTAACACAAATTTTTTCAAGACAAAAAAAAAATCAATAATGCTGATGTCAATGCTAGGCATCAAAACTGTACCACTGTTTTTTCAAGATAAAAAAATTCAATAATCCTGATGCCAATGCTAGGCATCAGAACTTGTACACAATTTTTTCAAGACAAAAAAATCCAATAATGCTGATGACAAGGACATACATCAGAACATTTTTTTTTTCAAATTTTACAACTGCACAATTCTTTTACATACAAAAGCTCCACAAATCGTGCAATATGATTAATTTTGTGTGTGGATAAGTATACATCAACACCAAAAGGATGAAATGCAGCATCGTTTGGGGCACATTATTTCTTTTTATCCCTCCAAAACAAATTGGAGAAGTAACAAACTTAATTTGGGTAGACAACATTTTGCAATTTGAAAACCAATATAGTTGAAATACCAATAGTACTATATGCCAATGGTAAGTGATTCAACATCCACCATACCTTCAGTAAACACTTAATAATCAAAACAGCAAATAGAGCTCTTTTTGATAAGATTTATCAAAGAAAACTAGTTCAGGCAAGGTCATAATTCAAAGCGACTCCCAATTTACTTTATTATCCCCAAGATAGTGAGTGAAAAAAAATTAACGCAAAATATATTTGGTTGAAAATTTGAACTAGAAATAGATATTTTTCTTACTGGGAAAGAAAGAAATTTTGTTTATTTCATTTACAGCACATCATCATCGTAAGTTTGTAACTGCTCAAGTAACCAAATTTGACCAGACAATGTTTTGAGTCGGTGGTAGACGTAAGGCTTGTGAGTTATCACGCTCAATCCCTTCCCACGCCCTATTTTTAGGTCCAAAAAGAAAAATGGCGCCGAGGGGGGGGGGAGGGGGTAGGGGAAGTCTTGATATGGTCTTGATGCCAGCTAATAGTATTTAAAAATGCCAAATATATGATTATCCTTATTACCCTGCTAAAAGTTAGGATAAAAAACCAGAAAGCTACTGTACAATCTTCTATCTCAAATCACAGGATATTTGCATTTCCCGATAAAAGGGATTTGCACTAAGAAATGATACTCAACCAGAAACCCAATTCACTGTGTTACACTTGCACCAAACACTGGAAAATCAGAAATATAACAGTGGTCATTTTATAATTATATCTCAAATTAGAATATGATTAGGATTTCTTTCTTTATTTGGATTAGGAAGCTTAATCCTAATTAGTTTAGGACTAATCTTGGTGAATATGACTCATGCATATAAATATGGGACGTGCGTCTTGGGAGAAAGAGTAGATTTGGCCGAGTTTGTTAGACACAATTTGGAGACAAACGATATGACACGTGGTCGAGGGTCTCAATTTCTTGACGGTGTTAGACAAAATAGTGTGTGACTATTTTGGGCTGTGAGAGGTGTGATACTCTGTTGGATCGTGTCAATCCTTGTAACCCTAGCCTATGTAGGGTGAGTACATTGAAAACTCTCTATTGTAATTCATCATCGTTTATAGTAAAATTGTTGTTTGCCTTGGAGTGAATTAAACCACGTAAAATCATTTGTTTCCTTTTGTTTTATTCAATTATATTTTCTATTATCTTGTCATTATTCGTCCAAATACTTGGTAGTATTATTTTCGACAGATTCGCTTCTGCATTGAAGATAGAAACTTGAAATTCTTGAGACACGAATTTCTCCGTTTCTATAACAAACTGGTATCAAAGCCAGGTTAGTCGAAAATTTGAGATCAAGAGATTGA
This sequence comes from Codonopsis lanceolata, assembly GCA_013146195.2. Classification (NCBI taxonomy): domain Eukaryota; kingdom Viridiplantae; phylum Streptophyta; class Magnoliopsida; order Asterales; family Campanulaceae; genus Codonopsis; species Codonopsis lanceolata. The sequence continues at coordinate 87,665,189 of CM028380.1, forward strand.
AGTTTTTTTAAAGATGACAGAATTTGGAAATTCTACGCAATTCCAATTGGAGAAATTTAATAGAAGTAATAACTTTAACTTGTGGCAAGTTAAAGTTAGGGATGTGTTGATCCAGACAGATCAAGAGATTGCTTTGGAAGGAAAGGAAGCAAAACCCAACGATATGAAAGATGAGGTATGGAAGAAAATTGATCAAAAGGCGGCTAGCACTATCCGACGATGTTGTGCGGATAATGTTCTATACAACGTTATCTCCGAAAAATCCGCGAAGGCTTTATGGGAGAAGTTGGAGAGTCTCTACATGGGGAAATCAATGTCAAACTGATTGTACCTAAAAAAAGAGTTGTTCAATTTCACGATGGACGAAGGTACGAATATTCATGAATCATGATCACTTGAATGCTTTTAACAAGATACTTTGCGAGTTGGCGAATATTGGTGTTAAAATTGAGGATGAAGATCAAAGTTTAATTTTGTTGAAGTCTTTGCCTCCATCTTACAAGTATTTAGTTACTACTATTGTGCATGGGAAAAACGCGCTTACTTTGGGTGAAGTACAAACTTCATTATTAACAGATGATTATATGAACAAGGGTTCTTAGAATAATAATAGTAATGTGTTGTATGTGGGAAGCAAAGTTAAACATGTTGGTGATTCGTCCGATCAAGGTTCAAGTGGTGGTAAGAAGAATAAGAAGACTTCCAAGCAAAAGTGTTGACATTGTAATGTGATTGGTCACGTTATTCGTAATTGTCAAAAGTTCAAGGATGAAGTAAAGAAAGAATTGCATTCTAATGCTAATATTGTCACTTTTGATGAAGGTGATATTAGCGATGACGAGAATGGTGGTGATGTACTCAATGTGACAATGAGTGATAATCTACGAAATGAATGAGTTATTGATTCCGGTTGTTCTTTTCACACGTGTTCCAATAAAGATATGTTTTCTACTTACAAAAGTGCAAGTGCCGATGTATTTTTAGCGGATGGTTATTCTTGCAAGATTGAAGGTGTTCGAACAATAAAATTCAAGACTCAAGGTGGACTAAAAACGCTAATGGAAGTTCGTCATGTTCCTAGCTTGAGGAGGAATTTAATTTCTTTGGGCTACTTGGATTCGAAAGGGTGCAATTACAATGTTCGTGATGGAAAAATGAAAATCTTTCGTGGTGGTCGTTTTCTCATGGGTTGAAACAATAGGGGCAACTTGTATTTACTACAAGGGAGTATTATTTAAGGTGGAGCTCATATTATGTTTCAAAGTGAAGATGTCAACTATGAAGAATATGGAAGTATCCGGTTTGGTAGTATTTCATAGAGCGAATTCAAGGGCCGCTTGGATTTGTGTGTTCGAGATCAATTCTATCCACCCATGGTGGGGTGCATGATGTGCAAGCAACAATGATGATAGACGGTTGAAGTAATTTGAGCCAAGGTGGAGATTTGTTATAATTATGTCTCAAATTAGAATAGGATTAGGATAGGATTAGGATTTCTTTCTTCATTTGGATTAGGAAGCTTAATCCTAATTAGCTTAGGACTAATCTTGGTGAACATGACCCATGCATATAAATATGGGGCGTGCGTCTTGGGAAAAAGAGTAGATTCCGGCCAAGTTTGTTAGACACAATTTGGAGACGGACGATACGACACGTGGTCGAGGGTCTCGAGGTCTTGGCGGTGTTAGACAAAATAGTGTGTGACTATTTTGGGCTGTGAGAGGTGTGGCACTTTGTGGAATCGTGTCAATCCTTGTAACCCTAGCCTAGGTAGGGTGAGTACATTGAAAACTCTCTATTGTAATTCTTCATCGTTTATAGTGAAGTTGTTGTTTGCCTTGGAGTGGATTAAACCACGTAAAATCCTTTGTTCCCTTTTGTTTTATTTCGTTATATTTTCTATTATTTTGCCATTATTCGTCCAAATACTTGGTACTATTATTTTCGACCGATTCGCTTCCGCATTGAAGATAGAAACTTGAAATTCTTGAGACACTAATTTTCTCGTTTTTATAACAGCCATATCTATGGTTTCTGAAAGTATATTCCTAGGACATTGGAGAGAGCTATTTTACTTAACTGCTTTGTCTTTCCTTCAGCAGGCTGAGCACTCGCATAAAGGGTTCAAGAAAGTTTTGTATATCAAACTACATCAAAAATACTATAATGCTCGAAACACAGATCGACCCCCACCCCCACACCCTATACTTGTGACTCCTAACTAACCAATGATTTTCTATGCTTCGGCCAAAAAAAAAAAAAGATCATGAAGATATTCGCAGATCAATATTATCCCCCACATTGGCACTTTCACTCTTTCGAGGCCGAAGAAACAATTGCTTTGCTAAAGGTACATTGTTCATTATTTATGAAAAGATGATGAAATTATAAGAGAGTGGAGAAATTATGAATATACGAAGGAGATATAACTAGAGACTTTGTGAGCAATGACTGTAGACACCTCAATTTCGTACCCCTGGTATGTGACTGACATAAAATATCAAGAACTGTTAAAACTTAACAAATGTCAAGTTGCAGGAGTCAAAAATGCGAAAGGAAAAGGATGCGAAACCGCAGGGGGTAAAGTGCAAAAAAAATCAAACTTCCAAAGCAGCATGGTGCCGCACCAAGGGTCTCCTTAGCCGCACCATGCCCATTCCTGTAGCTTGTCTGAGAGAAGAAATTGTACAACTTTTAAAGCACAGAGTACAAGCTGCCAATGCACGGGAGACAAACTGAAGAATTCCCACCGCGTCCTCATCCCTCACTATAAATAGAGGGTCCCGGCCTCTCATTTCTCTGCGTAATTCCTCCGCGATTTTAGATCGCAGCGAAGCTCTGCTTCGATTCCTTCGATATCAATAGTACGAGAGGTGCGAGATAGGTGAGTGGAAGCCCCTATAGTCTCCAAACCCCGTCCAAACTCTGCCAAATCAAAAACCCATAGGTTATAAGTGATCCCTAGCCTAGTTGTTAGGTATCCACCTCACATCTCCAGTCCAGAAATCCCAAAATAAGCCGTTACTCTGCCCGAGTAACGAGCTAAAAAAGTCAAAAACTAAGTCTAGGTTCCGCCCAACTAGAAAGGCCAAAACCTACTCAAATAAAGCTGTCACTCTGCCCGAGTTGATAAGCCCAAACTTCAAAAAATCAAGCAGTCATCCTGCCCAGTTCAATTCAAAACAAAAAGACTCCCTCTCCCTGAAGGACAGAGCGAGCACACCGCCGCTCTAAAAGGTAATACCTTTAAGAGCGTATTTTATTTCATTTGTATTTTTTTGTCTTTTATTTATTTTTCAAAAGTTGTTATTTAAATCCGGCGCAATGTAGCCAATATAAGCCGTTGTACTGCCCGGATTAGATTAGGAAATATTATGTAAAAGAGCCGTTATAATGACCAAATATTCTTAAATGTGTCTGTAATTATTGGAAGGAGACGGCTGCGAGTCCGTAAATAATGTAGCCACGAATGTATCTGTTTAAATTTCCCTTGTCAAAATAAGACCTTATTTATTTGCTAGATAAATATAACAATGAACATATTTCAGCCAAAAATGTTTTGAGACCGAAATGGCGAGTTGGGTGCCTAGCACCTTCCCAACTCGTAACTTAGCCCCCGAACCCGCTTTCTAAAATCTCTGGTTTTCTTTTCTGGTTTTCCTTTATTTTTGCCTTAAAATAAAGGTGGCGACTCTAAAACTTTCAGATCCAGTGGGGCCTCGCAACATTCCCTATTTGCACTTTCCTGTTTTCCCCTAAAAAAGGGAGATACGGGAATGGAGGGGTGATGTATTCCCATATCCTGGTATCCCCTAAACAAGGGATAACTTGATGCGGGAAACCCATAGCTCCCATAGTGATCTGACTGGGCCATAAGGCTATTTTCAATAAATCCATAAGTGGGGGCGTCGCAATATCCTTTCTTGCACTTCTCTATTTTCCCCTGAAAGATAAAAGGGGAGAATGAGAATGGAAGGGTAATGCATTCCCATATCCTGTTATCCCCGAAATAAGGGATAACTTGACATGGAAAACCATTAGTTCCCATTTTGGATACAAAATCCACTCAAGGCAACCGAGGCACATTCCAACGTGCTAATATAGACAGCACTCCTCTCGCACTTTTGATTTCGTCTTCCCCTAAACAAGGGAGGGTGGAACGAGAGCAGTGGTGTCCCGCATCCGCGCACGCACCCCTATCCAAGGCGCGGGCGCGGTCGCACCCTGAACCTCACGGTGGCGACTCTGGGGAGTTGTTTTATTTTAAATAAAATGGAGGGCTAGACTCATAAAATAAAACATTTTTTTGTTTTTCTTTGTTTCTGGCTGCAGTATACTCGTTATATTAATTTACGCATTTCGATAAAGTGTTCCCATTACGGTCGTTGCTATATTTGTGGATATGATCCTCCATCTGGCAGCAGTCTCGTTCCGATACCTGTTACGGATATGTTTAAGAGTATAAAAAAAATCAAAAAAAATATTAAAATTTTTTTTTTCGAAAAATAAAAAAAAATGTATATATCTATTATATATATTACAATAAATTCCGGGCAGCACAACAAAAGAGCTGAGGCTTTACTTCCGGCTCTATTTTCTTTCATTTATTTCTTTCAGTTCATTTTTTTTTCACTTTATTCTGTATATTCGTACATATCTATATTCATGCTGTCATTTTATTTTGGGGGCATAGGACCAAATTTGTAATTAATAGGGATAGATAGTTTCTCCGCTTTTCTTTCTATTTCTTAAAATGGTGTGCTTGCTTGCTTGCGCTCAAACATAAAAAGCCGAGAAAATCCACATATAACAGCAAGACAGGCCAAATTTATTTTATTTTTTATATCTGTAAAATAAATAAAGATTTTACTGCTTTCTAGATACCACACACACGTGCACGCATATAAATATATTCCGAACTGTTACCCTACACCATGGCCAGCCTACCCCCTGCATGAGCCAACGTTAGAATGCATATAGTCTTTCAGGACACTTCACAGACCGACCGGTTTTTGCATCTTTGAATTGTGGGTCAGCCCTTGTCAAAAAAAAAAAAAAAAAAAAATATATATATATATATATATATATATATATATATATATATATATATATATATATATATATATATATATATATATATATATATATATATATATGTCAAAAAAATGCGCAAGTTCAAAAAAATTACACAATAAGTGCGCACAAAAAAATAAATATCAATATAAATAATAAACAGGGGCTAATTTATAATTCTCAGATGTTCGACCTAGACCATTTCGGATGGTGGATCCTGGAAAGAGTATAGGCCCTTCGCCTGGGACCAGTCCAGTCCTGGAGAGTCGAAAGGCAAGTGGAATACGTTGGTCCTATACTCTGGAGAAAGAATCCACTGTTCCAGGAAAAGTCCTGAGACTGTCAAAATAAAGCAGGTGCTTATCCGGTCAATTGTAGGGAACAAAAAAAAAAGAAAACAAAGAAAAAAAAAGGGTGGGGGGATTTCGTTCTCTCTAAGAAAAAAAAGAGAGGAGTTTTCGGAAAAAAAGGGAGAGAAAGTCTTTTTTCTATATGTTATCTTCTGTTTCCCAAAACATGTAAAGGCAGGAAATTCCCCCCTCACCATTACTTTCAATCGCCATCACCAGATGATAAGTGCATCAGTCATTCGTGATTCAAAAAAAAATTAAGCAAGTCCTACTTTGAGATGTCAAGGTCTACCACAAAAACAAAAACAAAAAAAAAAGCAAAAAATAAGAAAAGAGAAAAAGAAGAAAATGATAAAAAGAAAAAAAGGAAAAAAAAAGACCCGATAAGGAGCCTGAAAAGAAAGGAGAGCTAGAAAAGCGAAGAAGGCAGAAAATTCTGGAAAGACAGGAAATCCAGAAAAGGCTGACTCCAGAAGGACTAGGGGCTTTCAAACCCCAGGGGTGTCTCTTCCGCTCATATTGATGCCTACAGCCCATCCGTGCAAAAGTATGCTCACAAACCCATTTGGTCTCCGTTATTTCAAAAGACCAACCATGTCCTCAGATCGAGCTTTGCAAAGGTATCTATCTATATTCAAATCTGATAAATTCTTATTAGCCTGTCGAGTCTCCTTCTTGATCTCTGAGCATCATATATCGCCGAAATATTTGTAAAAAAAAATAAAAAAATGAAGATGACGAGTCAACTCATGAAAAAACATGATAAATCTACACGAGTTGATGATGAGTCATCAAAAAGATATGGACCCGAAAACTTTTAAGAACACATGAAATCCAGAGCAGGCAAGTCGTCTTGACCAAAATCACCTTCGACCCATTGCGACCGAGCTATTAAACGGTACACTAGGGGGCTTCCAACCACACACCCAACCTCTTCTAGATACCTGAACAAATCCACCACTATACACCAAAGCCTAACCATTTCTAAAACCCAGCTTCTCAAAACTGGGGCTGCTCCACCCTTATATATATCCACCAAGAGTGACAATCTTCTTTTACCCCAAAAGAGAGAAGACGAGTATCTCTTCAGGCACTCTCTCAATTTGCTCCGAGAGGTCAAAAAAAAAAAGAAAGAAAGAGAAAGAAAAAGGGAATTTCCTCTCAAAAAAAAAAGAAGAAAGAAAAGAGAAAAAAAAAAAGAAAAGCCTCTCCTGAGCAATTGCGTCAAAATGATTCTCTCGCAACAAAAGAAAAACATCAATCACTCTTGGACAACCTCACGATCCGCAACCAAAGCCGAAAGCCGACCTCCCGACCATACCCACAATCAGGACTAAAAACCAACTGTCTATCCAAACCCACAGCCTAAAAGGCCAGCCAATAATCGCCTTGCAAAATCGCCTTTCCTAAAATAACCAAACTCATGGCCCAAAATACCTTTGAGCAAGAGGCCAATCAGATCCCCAATCCTAAAGCTAAAACCATCCTAAATGCTTGAACACTATGCCATAACCTAGTTACCACCTATAGCTCTGTTTCAATCGGATGCAACGTGATCTGGATCCAGGACAGAACTCCTTGCTAAAGACACATAAATTATCAAAAGATAAGTGTTAAGTAGGGTCCATAAAACCTGTGATACTCGGCGATAAACTCTGGATCATGACTCTTCTTTTGTCCATTAGAGTCATCCACTTTCTGTGAGCATACTCATTCCTGTCTCCCACCAAAGTCTCTCTCAATCGAGTCTTTCTGGGGCTGTCTCCGGTTAATCCCTTCAGAAGCTTGCCCATTCCATCTTACAAGATTTGGTTGATTAAATTCATCCTGGGGCTTTCTCTCGCCAAAATCATTGGTGCACAAAGGCTTATTATCTCCAGAGGCAGTTTTCATTTCCACCTCTGCCTGAAGAAAGGAAAAGGCTATAAAGCCGTGATCCCTCAAAAACATAAGCAGCTCATCCTCGCATGCATCGAAAGACTGGCTCCCTATAAGGTAAATGCTCGCTAGGTTGAAAACCCGAAAGGGCGACCTAGGCAAAAGTTAGAGCACAAAACAAAAACAAAAAAACAAAAACAAACAAACAAACAAAAAGAAAAAAAAAATGGTTCCTCAGAGGCATTGATTAGTAGGGCTCACTAGTCGGTTGAATTCCTTTTTTTTGAATGATGCACTAGTCAAAAGGTGGCCGACCCAACACATCATCCGCCTCCATTTCAAATATCACCATCAACTCCTATACACATAACCCTCCAAGGCCAACAAAAAGTCACATCTCAAAGCTCTTATATTGCATTTCCATCACCTTGCCTTATCTTGTCTTAACATGTTTAAGAAACAGATGATATACATACACATGCAAAAGTTTTTTTTTTTTTTTAAAAAGAGAAGGAAAATTTCATTCGCATGCTTGCATCCTGCTCGCTTGCATCTTTCTATGCATCTTATCGGTCTTCCATTGCATCGGCCTATGAATGTTACGCCAAAGAGCATCTCGCCAAGGATCACCTCCCAAAGATCCTCCACAACATCATCAAAAGTTACAAAAAGTGAAGTCCATATCCCCCAGGATCAGTCGGCCAATGGGAAGAAAAAAGCGAGAAAATCGGCCGTAGAGCAAAAGAAAAAATTTCCAACTAAGGCGAAAATGGCGGCGACAAAAGAAATTGAGAAGGCTGCGCAAATAAAAAATATTCGAACAAAGCGGAACTAAAATAAAATAAAATAAAATCCCCGAGTGCAGTAAAAGCGACAAGTACAATGAAACAGCGAGCGAAGCCCAAAGGCAAAGCCAAGGTAAGAAAAGGTAAATATTTTACCCCTTTTTTTGTACATCAATAGCTATGTTGACTTT
>CM028380.1:87673565-87709960 GCA_013146195.2 Codonopsis lanceolata
TATTGTCCTTAACAAAGGCACAAATTCATCAAATAATACTTCATTTTTCATCTTCTTGACATTATAACACATTTTTAAAACTTATTTATCTTATTTATTTTTATTCATGGGTAATAACTAAACATGCTACCAATTTGTTTAATATCGTACTAACCGACAATTCTCTTCTTATAGATATAATTTTAGAATATAAATTTTTATAATGTCTTTTCACAACATATTTAAGAAAGTAAAAACAACATATTATTTTTTAGTTTCGAATAAAGTTTTTGTCTCAATAAATGAGTGTATTTTTGTCATTCGGTAAATATTAGGCGACATTTTGTAACGATCTTGGAGACAAATTGAAAAACAAATCAATATACGGGGCCGAGAAATGAATTGGAGTAAATAATGTAGGGCGTATCAATAGGTACAAGTTAAGGGATCAGAAACTATTATTTAATTATTTATTGAATGGTAGTCTATAACAAATTTACTCTTTTGACCTTAATTAATGGTGAGTGATTTATTAAGTTAAAGGGTTGTCCCTATAAGTTGTAAGAGACAACCTACACTTTTTATAAGTAGTTAGATTAGATTATATTATATTAGATTAAGATTAGATTAGATTAGATTAGATTGTATTCTATTTGATACAATTTTTCATATAAATCTTATAATGTCTTTCCAATTTCAGAACATATTTATGAAAGTAAAACAATATTAATTTTTAGTTTCAGAATAAAGTTTTAGTTTCTCAACTTAGAAGTAAGAGTATTTTTTGTCTTTGGAGAAAATATTGGGCGACATTTGAATTTATTATTTAATTATTCACGAAATTAATTTGCTTATGACAAATTTACTCTTTTGGCCTTAATTCATGGCAAGTGATTTATAATATTTATGACACTTATTTCTAATCATTATTATTAGGCATGATAAATTTATGTGTATTATCCTTAACAAAAGACACAAATTCATCGAATGATACTTCATTTTTTCATCTTCTTGACATTATGACACATTTTTAAAACTTATTTATCTTATTTTATTCATGGGTAATAACTAAACAGGCTACCGATTTGTTTAATATCTCGATACTAACCGACAATTCTATTACTATAGATATAATTTTTCATATAAATTTTATAATGTCTTTCCCGAACATATTTAAGAAAGTAAAACCATATTATTTTTTTAGTTTCGAATAAGGTTTTTGTGTCTCAACCAAGTAAGGGTATTTTTGTCATTTCAGTAAATATTGGGCGACATTTGTAACGATCATGGTAGGTGGGGGAAATTGAAAAAAATCAAAATACTGAGGATCTAGAAATGAATTGAATTAAATAATGTAGAACGTAAATTGAAAATAGGTACAAGTTAAGGGATCAAACTATTATTTAATTATTCATTGAATTAATTAGTCTATAACAAATTTACACTTTTGACCTTAATTAATGTTGAGTGATTTATTAAGTTAAAGGGTACATTTGTCTATACATTAAGTTGTAAGAGACAACCTACACTTTTATAAGTAGTTAGATTAGATTAGATTAGATTAGATGTATGTTGGAAAATCTGCCATTGGTTATTTAATACAAGTACACTTTGATGCTACTGATGTTATTTTCCTTGGATGTACACTTGGACACATATTCTGCTTGATGACTTAAGGACATTATTCATTTTCGAGTACTTCCATCTTCAAATGGTAGATGCTGGTTTGTTCATACTTAGTTTAACATCATCAAATCACTATCACTATTATAGTTTCTCGATTAAAAGGAAAATCAACGGGAACACTACTGAAAAAGTCCTGCTACATTTTATGGCATTGGGGCCAAAATTGAAAACTTATTATGATATTTCCATTAAAGAGCAACTATCCTTCTGTCTTCTAAAAAGTGTCGTAATTTAAATTTCAGTTTGCCCTAAACAAATCCATCTATGAATTAAAGTTATAGGTAAAGGTACGATAGGTAAATACTCCAGTATCTCTTGAGGAGCCTGGAATGGAGGTCTGATACCACTCATTATTATTGTATACAATAACAACTTACCTTCCTTTTACCATTACCATCACAACTCCCGACCAGCTCCTACCTCCGCCTCCAACCACCAGCCACCATCGGCCTCCATCTCCAGCCACAATCGACCTTGGCCACTGCCACCAGTCACCTCCGGCCACCACCATCCTCCTACCACCTCTATATGCTACTTATTAATAAATATATAAATTCTCACAATTTGTTATTAACAAGGTTTGAATATTGGTTATTCATTATCACTAACAATCATTACCACTAGGCTAAACTAGATACTTGATATATACTAATGAAATTTTATTTTAACTATAATATAGAATTAGAATTTAATTTCACACATTATCAAAATCATGAAATTGCTATTATTTTGAAATCAAATTGCACGTTATTTAAATTCCATAAAATTGTAATATTTATTGAATTCAAAATCAATGCATCCAAACGGACCCTCAGTATTTTTTTTTCCAGGTTATATATAATTGGAAATATGATACGAATATTGTTTCAAACTTTTGTTGCATCTAATAAAAGTTAGGAAGAAGTGTTGTGAAGTTGAATGCTAAATCATAAGCCTTGCTTTAAAGCCTTACAGGTACCAATCAAGACAGGTTGTTTACAACCAACCATGACATGGCTGAAAACGAATATAGCATTCTATTGATCCAATCAAACCAAAATTCAAATCCCAAACAAATACCTTACAATCTTAAAAGAATTAATTGTGGGCCGATACCTTTTGAAAGAAATTCAACCGCTTAAGTATCCCTTTTTTAAAAAACAACAAAAGTGATTTTTCATAAATTTGTACCGAAAATAGCCTATTCTCTGTCGTTCTCTCTCTCACCCTGACGAATTCAAACTTTCTTTATCATTTTTCTACACCAAAAGGCTGGAATTTTAAAACATTTTTCTGGCATAACAGTTAAGCAATTAAATCAAGTCTTCGGTGACACTACATGTCAGAACCCAAGCTAACAGTTAATAGTACAAGAAAATAAATAAGAGCTAATGGGATGCTCAGTGGAACACTATACGTAATGGACTAAAAGTAAGATTTACAAACTCAGCTTACACAAATGCTGGCAATTCTTAGATTGCATGATCAAAGTGTAGAAACTGATAAAGTTTAGGAATAATGGCATGGCCAATTCATTGATTAAATCACCTATTTATAGGGAGAGATACAATTAGGGTTACACTTGGAGTAGGGTACAAGAAACCTATACAAGGAAGGAACATAATAAGGAAAGAACTCTACAAGGTAATTACCACTAATTACTAATTACAAATAAACAAGAATAATATAAAGATATTATTCTCTAATATGCATAAGATGGACGTCAGAGAGAAGACCAATCTTGTGAAGTAATGATGAAGCCATTTGGCGAGCAAGAGGCTTGGTCAAGGCATCGACCAATTGATCGGCGGAGGAGACATGACATACTCGCGAAGCCCATCGAACTTGTTGCGAATGAAGTGAAAGTCGAGCCACATGCTTCATGCGAGTATGAAAAACCGGGTTCGAGCGAGAGACTCGTGGCACCCACATTATCCTGATAGATGACCAGGTTGAGTCGAGGAGTGAGACCCAGTTCGCCAAGAAGAGACACAACCCGAACCTCGGCGGCGATGGCGACCTTTGCCGTGTCGGCTTGATCGAGAGCGAGCCACCGCGTTGTTTCTTGGAGCTCCAAGAGATCGGCCGCTTCCAAGATAGACAATATAGGCTTGGTGGGCGTGTAGTCATCCTTGTTGCCCGCCCACCGCATCGGTGAAGGCATGAAGAGCGAGGAGGCGGCGATGAAGGAGGATGCCGCATTGATAGTACCACGAGAGATACCAGAAGAACTCTCTTGACCGCATTCCGGTGCTCGGTGGTCGGTCGATGCATGAAGGGAGAGTTTGTTGACAAAGACAAAGGCAACATCGAGAGAGCAGATATCTTGAAGACTCCCGACCATTGCTCGAAAGTGCATCGGATGCGTGAGAGTCGTGCGGCGTGAAGAGTCAAGGTGGGAGAGGTAGCAAGGGGCGTAGCCAGCTGAGCGAGCATCGGTCATCTTGGGTGCGAGCAAGGAGATCGACTATGTACCTACTGGGGAAGCGAAGACCACTTGGACGCTTGACAACCTCAACCCCAAGAAAGTAGTGAAGATCACCAAGATCCTTGAGAGAGAAGCGATTAGCGAGCAGAGAGATGAAGGTCTGAATTGCAGCGGGCTGGTTCCCAGTGACAATAATGTCATCCACATATACAAGAAGATAGATGATGGTGCTCGCAGTACGAAGGATGAACAGCGATGTGTCAGCCACCGAGTTTTTGAACCCGGAGGCAAGAAGCGGCAGCTCATTGTACCATGCGGGAGCTGTTTGAGACCATAAATGGCTTTGTGAAGCCTACACACATGATGAGGTTTGTCCTTATCTGTGAACCCAGGTGGTTGAGCCATGAAGACCTCCTCGGACAAATTGCCTTGAAGAAAGGCATTGTTAACATCTAGTTGGCGAGTATCCGGCCTTGGTGATCGCTAAAAAGAGAACAAGACGAAGCAGATAGTTGGCTTAATCCTTTGGTGAAAGTCTCGTGATAGTCAATCAGTCATTGGTGAAATCCCTTGGCCTGAGGCGAGCTTTGTAGCGGTCAATGGTGCCATCGGCGTGGCGTTTAATACGGTAGATCCACTTGCGGCGGACAATATTAGAGCATCGGCCGCAGGCACAAGTTCCCAAGTTCCATTGCGAGCAAGTGCATCAAATTCCTCAGACATGGCCTGACGCCACTTCCCATCTTTCAGAGCCTGGGTGACACTTGTTGGTTCACTGTCCGCTGCCAGTTGAGCTGAAAGACTCAGTTTGCTGATGGGTTTGTAGATATTGTTTTTAGATCGAGTAATGGGACCGAGGCGGCGGCCCGGAGCGAGTCGGCGAGCGCGAATGCTGACTGCACGAGGAGCAGGATCGGGCTCGGCGATGCGGCGGCCACATAAGCAGGCGGCCAGTGCGCTTGCAGAGCAGGATCGAGGCTCGGCGAGCATGGTGCCGATGGGAGTAGGGCCATCCTCGGAGCAGGAAGGCGGTAGCCGGGGAAGGCTAAGCGGGCACCGATCTTGTGCGCGGCTGGGGAAAGGCTGGGGTATGGGAGAGGCGAGATCAACCACATTCGATTAGTGCGAGAGAGACACGGCGGGGAGGCAGAGCGGCGGCCGACGGTGTGTGTGAGTGGCCAGAGCGAGATCATGAGGGGTAGCCAAGATGTACTATCATAGGTTTTGTCAGAGCGGGACTAGTGGCCGGTGGACATGGGAAAAACAGACTCGATAAAGCGGACATGACGAGAAGTGTCTGATTTAGCGGTGCTCGGATCATAACGAGATAGGCACTCAGTGGCGAGTAGCCGAGGAAGACACATGGGGTGGAGCGAGCATCAAGTTTGTGAGCGGAGTAAGGGCGGAGCCGGGGGTAAAGGCGACCAAAGGCCGAAGTTTGGAATAGTTTGGCGGGGAGCCAAAGAGTTTGTGGTATGGAGGCGATGAGCAAGAGTGGGTGTAGGTAGGCGATTTATGAGGTAGGTCATTTGTTTGGAAGGCAAGCGACCGAAAGGGCGGAAGTGATGCTCGAGAGAGAGAGAGAGGTCGGTTTCAACAATATGGCGGTGGCGGCGTTCGGAGAACCCATTGTGTTCGGGGTGTGAGGGGCGAGGTGAGATGGGAGATTCCATGGGCGGATAGGTAGGCGGCCAGACCAGAGTCCCGGGCAAGTCCCATGTACTCGCCTCCATTGTCCGAGTAAAGAGTGACAATGGTGGTTTTAAAAAAGTTTTCGACCAGGGCTTTAAATTTGGGAAAGATGGTGGCGACCTCAGACTTGCGTCTGAGCGGGTATAACCAGATGTAATGAGTAAAATGATCAACAAAGATCACATAGTATTTGAACCCATCAATGGATGGAAGAGGCGAGGTCCAAACATCGGTATAAGCAGTTTTGAGGAATAGTAGACACAATAGTATTTGGATGAAAGCGGAAGTTTATGACTTTTATTAGAAAGGCAAGCATTACAATGAAGAGGGCGAGTGCTAGTAGTGTCTAAATCTAAACCTAGGCTAGATAGAAGTTGTCGTTGAATAGGACCGGTTGGATGACCAAGGCGATGATGCCAATCTGGTGAGAGACTTTGGAGGCGACACAAGCGGATGGGCGAGGTGGGGTAGTAGTGGTAGGCCATTCATACACAGATCCTTAGGCTGTCCGGTCGATAGTATTCTCCATCGGCAGATCCTTCACATGAAAAGAAGTTGGTAAGAACTCAATGGATGTATTATTTGAAGTACAAAATTGAGATATAGAGATAAGATTCTTTTTCATATCAGGAACAAAGAGAACATTATGAAGGGAAAAATTGTGTGTGGGTGTATGAAGAGAGGAGAAACCAGTTTTTGAAATTGATAACCCAGTACCATCACCAATGACTATGTCGTCCATGCCGCGTAGGTGGAAGTGAAGGAGAGATTGCCAAGGTCGTTGGTGACATGGTGAGAAGCACCTTGTCGAGTAACCGACTCGGTGTCCCAGTGTCGGCCGAGGTGGCGAGGTGGCAAGTGGTTGCCACTTGGAGCCAATGGCCGAGTTGGGAGGAGCGGGCGGAGAGGTGGTGGCGACAGGTTGGAAGATGGGGCAGCAGCAACCAGTGGCCTTGTTGGCGGCATGCTTGACACTTGCCGAGGTATGGTCATTGTGGGCGGAGGCGGAGGCCGAGGCTGAGAGGCCAGAGGTTGGGATGGATGACGAGCATCGGAGGAGTGAGCGAGCGAGCTATTGATCCTCGGAGGCGGCGGGATTGGCGGAGCGAGGTGAGAAGGGGGATGCGAGATTGTTTCAAGAGCGGCTCGCGATTGATGAGTTTTCATGGAGCTCATCAAGCGAGATGGGGGTGTCCGTCCTTCAACCACATCCACAATGTGGCGGTAGTCATCATCCAAGCCCGGATGGTCTCGATGAGGTCCTCGTGATCAAGTGGTTTGCCGAGGCGGCGAGTTCATCGGCCCTTCCTTTAACAGGCGCATGTAGTCGAGAAATAGGCGAGTGCCCTTGGAAGCTCGCTTGAGGTAATCTTTAATCGCTTGATGTGGCCGCGGGTTGGGCGAGCATACGTGTGAGCAAGGGTTTGCCAAGCATCACGGGTAGTGGCGGCTGTTGGATCAAGGGACCAAGGGTGCGAGAGGAAGCCGACAAGAGCGCCAAGCAGTTTGTCTTGCCGCATCGAGGGTTGGTAATGCGGGTTGGGTGTGGGAACGTCCTTGGATGTTTGAGCATCCTTGGTGAGGACAGTGGGAGGCGGACATGGATGTGAGCCGTCTACAAATTTGTAGAGGTCATAGCCAATGAGGGTGGCCTCAACTTGAAGTTTCCACGCTATATAGTTGGTGGATGTGAGTTTGGTGATGTTGTGGTGAGAGATGTTTATGAGGTCGAAGGTTTGTGTGGGATCAAGAGGGTTTTTAATGGTGATGGAGTGATTTCCGTTAGCCATGGAGAAAGAAGGGTGAGGCGGCTAGAGGAAGAAGGCAAGGGTTTAGGAGCGGCTACGATACCATGTAAGCCGATAAAGTTTAGGAATAATGGCATGACCAATTCATTGATTAAATCACCTATTTATAGGGAGAGATACAATTAGGGTTACACTTGGAGTAGGGTACAAGAAACCTATACAAGGAAGGAACATAATAAGGAAAGAACTCTACAAGGTAATTACCACTAATTACTAATTACAAATAAACAAGAATAATATAAAGATATTATTCTCTAATACAAAGTAAGTATAATTAACTTTATTATGCTCTTTCCATTCCTAATTAATTGTCCTACTTTCTTTTTTGTCCGTTCCAAAAAGTAATGTTCCTTTCATTTTTAGGAAAACACTTTTTACCAATTTACTTATATTTTTTCTACTTACTTTAATTATATTACTTATAATAGAGTCAATCAATACTTCTTCTAAATCTTTATGCTCAATCAAACATGACGATTATCTTAGAACGGAGAGAGTAAATATTACGATAATTTAAGAATTGGGATCTACTATAACACATAGTGTACAATTCCTCGTGTTGCCAAGCAATATGACCACAGATAGCCGATATGACACATTAGAAAGAAGACATTTTTTAGATTGAGGTGAAAAGGAAAAGTAGTCTCATTTTATAGAACGGTGGGAGTACAATTTACTCTATATGTTTCTACCTAGCTATGTGAAAGAAACAAACATGAAAGATTTGCATAAACTCATTTCGAATTTTGTAATTACAACCTTTGAAATATGTTGAACCTGAAAAAATTAAATTCCTCCTCAAATTAGGAACCTGAAAAACTTTATATACAATTTTTACTCAACTTGACAACTTTGAGTCTTGATAATAATTATTCAAACTCAAAATAACTAAAGTACAGTAAGTTGTTTTGTAAGAGAGCTTAATTTCTTAAATAAACACTATTTTGATGGACGGTGAAATTAAAACTCTAATAGGAATTAATTTGGTCATCCATTACCTATAAAAGAGATGTAATACACATCATATTTATAATTTATCCCGTAAAATCAACTCATTGGGTTTTTACTTTTTAGGTCAAAAGAGAGAAATCATACTCCGTTTCTGCTTCGGCAATTATACTACAGATATTGGATCAATCAACTTACTAAACGAAACATGTCTTCATTAAGTGCTCGTTTGTTACAACTTATTTAGAGTGACTTTTGGCTTTTGGCTTTTGAAAAGCCATACTTAGAGTGTTTGTTTCAGCTTATAAGCCAAAAGCCAATAAGTAAGGTACAACACCCTTTATGCATTGAAAAGTCAAAGCCAAAAAGCCAAAATTTTATGTTTTTTTGGCTTTTTTAAAAAACATGAAGACAACTATTCATTAATAAATATTTGATTATCCTCATTTAATCCTTTTATGAAATATACATAAAAATTTGAATACTAATTTTCAAGTTTTTTTTTTTAACAAATAATTATAGCTACTCATAAACTGACTTTTTCAATAAATTGTAACAAATATATCATCTTTATCATGCACCATCAAGTCATTCAGCCACCAGCTTAAGCTATCAGCCATAAGTCATAAGCCATCAGCCACAACAAACGAGCCCTAAGTATTTTAATTAAGATTAATTTGTTTGCTATTGAAATGGTTATGAAGTTCAAGATGTAAGCTTTAAGATTAATAACTTACACGAAGTTAGTCAAACTTTAGACATATTTTGGAAATATAAACAGATTTGAAATCCATATTTTAGATACCTTGTCGTAGAGAATTTAGATAACTACAAAGATAGTTATGTACGTATGAGAAATAACTTATAAATATATTCAAGCACCCTTTGCAAAAATAAATTATACATCTTAAACATGAGTTGTGTAGTGAAAACTAGCCGCTCCCTCTGGTTCTTAATCTTTGCATTTTCTCTTTTCTACCGAACAACAAATGCTTGTTTCGGTATTGTGTGGACGTTAGATATAATTAATGTAATTTCAGAAGATATTTCGTTTCATTTACACTCGGGAAAAGATCACGGATTCCACACCCTCCAATCTGGTGCTGAGTACAAGTGGAGGTTTTGCGGCAATAGACTCACAACCCTATGGTTCGCACACTTTTATTGGCGTGAAAAACAATCTGTTTTTGATGTTTTTAACGTTACGGTGGTCGATTCAAGGTGTTCTAAATTTTTTGGTCATTATCAAAAAAGCTTTTGGTTAGTGAGACCTGATGGTTTCTTCCTCTCCTGTAAGAACGAACCATATCCAAGTAAAAGCTGGAAGGTAATGCATGTGTGGGGAGGGGTTTAATTAATAATTCGGTGTTTAGGTGGCTGTTTACAGCTTACCTCCCTTTATTTCATAAATTATGCAATGAAGTTTATACGTTTTGTTTAAAACAATTGACCAACTATGCTAATTAGTGGTTGATTCAAAATTTAATTTCTCTCAATGGTGTCACTGACAATTCATTTCAATTGCTGCAAACATTGCAACCAACCCTTTCTGGAAAAAAATGAATACCGATGGATAAAAAATTTATCAATATTTGATTATAATACAAAATTTAGAAATCATAACTGTTCTCTACATACGTATATTCATACTTTAAAAACGTGTTAGATATATGGCTCGATTACCCAGACAAACGATCAGGTATTTCTAATATAAATCTACTCAAAATTCCAAACATCAGAGAGAAATGGATGAATTCTTCGGAGCTCTCATCTACGCAAGGAATAAATTGTTTCAAAAAGTTCAAAAATCTATATCTATATATACATAAAGGCATAAGCATATAACACTACTATATATAGTATTTTCCCGCCTAAAACACCTTTATAAAAGTAGAAAGTATAAAAAAATGTGTCATGCCTTGAAAATGTAAGTTTTCATGTTTTTCACCCATTTTATTTCAATTTATATTGTTAGGAAAACTCATCATTTCCTGGAAAAAAATTAATTGAATGTATAGTAATTGGAGCCAAAAGGTGAAGTATTTCTTGGCAAGTGAATCACTTCCATTTGTCTATCTATATAAATTAAAATAAACATGTATTTTTTATAAACGAAATCACAAAAAAAAAAACCTGGCCGTAAACGAAATAAAGACACCCATATATATATTTTTTACAATACATATTCAATTTATTTCAAGAGCATGGCGTAAAAAAAATATTCAATTTAGTTCAATAGTGTATTGTAAAAAATACTGATCTTGGCCATAAAAAATATGGATCAGGACGTATACTTTTATACAATACATTTTCAATCAAAATAAATACGGATCATGGCCGTCTTTTCGTTATTGGAATATTTTTTACTACTTGAGTGGAAGATAAACGAAAGGAGCTCTTCAAAAAAATAAAAAATATATAAAATCCTTGCAAGATTTTAATTTTAAGACCTATTTTATAAATATGTATTTTAAAAAAAAACATATATGTTAAATACGAATCTTAATCAGAGATCTGTATTTTATGTTGTACTTGAAATATAAATAAAAAGATCTAGAAATTAGAGATGTTTATTTTAAAATAGATGAATTACATTAAAAATAAATTAGAAAAACATATCTGATAAATACAAATTAAAAATTTGAAGATGTCTACTTGAAATCTTAAAAACAGATCTAAAATTGGAGATTTGCATTGCATAAAAGATGTATTTTATAATAAAAAAATTAGATCTGATAAAAAATATCTAAAATTTTCATATCTTAATATTAATGAAACATATTCTTATTTTAAATTGTATTTGTTACTAGACAATAAAAGGGAGACAAATCCCACGAGAGAAAGCAAACCAAACCTTTAAGAACTATGCATTTGTCCATATAGCTAAATAAGTACACTGGGCATTGTCAAATATAAAAGTATTTTTCATTAATGGTGGAACAAAAAAGCTCTATACTAAAAAAAATCAAAAATTATAAATTTGTATTTGAAAATAACATATAAGTATTTTAAATTGTATTTAAAAAAGTGTAGTAATAGAACAGATAAATAGCACTACAATTTATCAAATAATCAAAATATAAAGCTGAATACTACAGATAACTAACAAAATTTTATTTAAAATATATATTAAAAAAAGGAACTGTGACGACCCGACTCGGACCGAGATGGAATCGCGAGTCGGACCGTCCAAATTGGGGGAAACAAGAAACATGCAATGACTTAATTTAAGAAAACAACGTGACGCAACATTGTAGACGTAACACAGCTCGGCACCAAAAGGCCGAATTTTAAAAACTTTTCCTGGTATAACAGTTAAGCAATTAAATCAAGTCTTCAACGACACTACATGCAGGAACTCAATCTAACAGTTAATAGTACAAGAAATAAATAAGAGCTAATGAGATGCTCAGCGGAAGACTATACGTAATGGACTAAAAGTAAGATATACAAGTTTGGCTTACACAAATGACGGCATCATAAGGAGTACAAGTACTACAAGTTTCAAAATTACAAGTAGCTAATAAAAGAGTATAAGTGTAAGTTCTATACACATTCCGAAGCATAGTCTAATTGACATGCTTTAAAACCCGTCGTCCTTGCAAAATACAAAAGAATAGAAGAGAACATCTAAACCACCTCTTCAACTGCAACGTCAGATCAAAAGAGAAACCAAAGAAGTACAAACACTGCAAGCCTCAATGAGAATGAGTTGCTTTGCTAGGATCTAAAACAGTAAAGGGGAATGGGTAAGTCATAAAGACTTGTAAGCTATCAATCATGCATGTCATGGCAATATGCAACATACAAGTCAAGATATCATCACATAAGCATATATATATCATATATCAAAGATGCACATTGTTTACACATAGGTGCTCGAAAGTAAATCACATATGATTAGGATATATTGAGAATCAGTGCCGCTACGTAGTTCCTGCATACAAGCGTTATCTGGAATGTGAGGTGTTAGATGGTTGTGAATACATCGACCTTCCGAGGAGATGATTGGGATAGACACACTGATGCGCTTTAGTGGTTACAACAAAGGGGCTACTTCCCCACTACGGCCACAGTGGAGGTGTGTGTGTGTATAATAAGAGCAAGTATGTCAGCTGGACTCATACAAATGTCAAGTAGTTGTTTACTCAGCAAAATCTCAAGTAGAGAACAAGCTCGACAAGAGTGATCTCATTCACGACAAGTAAGTATTCTTATCAATAAATCAAGTAGGGTTGAGCTAGACAAGAGCGAACTCAGCATGTCAAATAGGCATTCCATTTTATGACATTTAAATTCAAGCATGATGGTCAATCCAATTCAAGATTTTAGAACTAGTATTCTAGTGAAACATATTTAAGAACGTCGTAGGGATTGATCATTGAGCCGATATTGATCAATGACTCACTAAAATAGATACCGTTGAGTCATTTCTATAAATTCTTCCAAATAGAGTTTAAACACTAATTGCATTCCAAACTCTTTTCTAATTTCTCGTATAGGTTAGACTAGGTCATTAATCCACATAATAACCATAGACAAGAATTATCATCAATTCCTAAATCATGGAACCCTAGAATTATAAATTTTAAAAGTTGTTAGTATTATTATTAGTATTATTATTATTAGTATTATTATTATTAGTATTATTATTATTAGTATTAGTATTATTATTATTATCATGTGTATAATTATTATTAGTATTAATATTATTATTAGTATTATTATTATTATTATTATTATTATTATTATTATTATTATTATTATTATTATTATTATTAGCATTAGCATTATTATTAGTAGTAGTAGTATTATTATTAGTATTATTATCATTAGTATAATTATTATTAGTAGTATTATTATTAGTATTAGTATTATTAGTATTATTAGTATTAGTATTATTATTATTATTAGTTGATGTGCATATTTTGGAACCGTCTCAATAGTGTTTGGGCCTCGCTTAATAGCCCACTGTATTTTGCATGATGTCCAAAGGATTGGGGCGGGCCCATGCGTAATGAGCTAAATTCATTCCCTCAGGTATAAATAACCCCTTCTAGTTCATAGAGTGGGGGATCTCTCTCTTTTTCTGATTTAAAATCACACACGCACTTGGGGGCTATGCGCCCTCCCTTTCATACTCAGTGTACTGATAAACACGCCGGTTTTGGCGAGGGCCTTCCTCGGCCGACTCACGGTGTTTATTTTCGATAATATAGTCGGATATCCACCACGATGACAACATAAGGACGGAAACTCGGCGACCCGTCCACGCTACCTTCGGCACCCCCGATATATATGATGTTTTTTTGGATACACCAGGTTGTTCCATAGTCATCCAACGGTTAGGATATCTAGTTTGATGTATCCAAAAAGCATCATACTGGGGTGCCGAAGGTAGCGGTGGACGTGGGTTGTCGGAGTTGCCGTCTAGTGGCCATGTTGTCATCGGTGGTGGATATCTGACTATATTATCTGTAAAATAAACACCATGAGTCGGTGAGGAGGGCCCCTGCCAAAAACCCTCTGGTGCGTTTATCAGTACACTTATGAAAGAGAGGGCACATAGCCCCCAAGTGTGTGTATGATTCTCAATCAGAAGAAGAGAGAGATCCCCCCCCCCCTCTATGAAGTACAAGGGGTTATTTATACCTGAGGAAATTGATTTAGCTCATTGCGCATGGGCCCAGCCCAATCCTTTGGACATCATGCAAAATATAGTGGACCATTAAGTGAGGCCCAAACACTATTGAGACGGATCCACAATATGCACATCAGTAGCCCCCTACTCATTATTCTTCGAAATTCATCTCGAGAGTAAGGAGTACTATTCTCTCGTAATCTTCTTTAATTTCTCGGGATGGCCAAGGCTTAATCACTTTCATCTTGGCAGACAAGATAACAGAAGTGTGGGATGAGTCACAAATTTAATCGTTTTTGACCGCCATTGTATATTTTAATTAAACATTACGCCTTAGAACTTGATTGTATAAGTCATTCTATTGCAAACAGAGCGCTACTTGGGCCAAGGTCAAGTCCTACTACTTGACTTCGCAAGCGGGACTACCCTTAAAAGCTAGCAAACATAACGCCATTTGGGCCAAGGTGAAGTCCCAGTATTTGACTTTGCGAGCAGGACTACCTTTGATAAGCTAGCGAGCAGAATGTCACTTGGACCAAGGTCAAGTCCCAATACTCGACTTTGCGACCGGACTACCTTTGAAAAGCTAGCGAGCAGAATGCCACTCAACCACGAGTAAACTCGAGCGGGAGCCTCTTGGCGAGCAAAGATATATCATGCTCCTAAGAAAGGTGAACACTTGGTCTTAGGTATATTCTAAGAATCACTCGAACACCAACCCTTTTTCACGAGCAAAGATACCTCTTACTCGTGAACAAGAGAATAATCGAGATAACAGGCTTGAACACCAACCCTTTTTCACTAGCAGAGATACCTCTTACTTGTGAAAAAAAGAATAATCGAGATAACAGGCTCGAACACCAACCCTTTTTCATGGGCAGAGATACCTCTTATTCGTGAAAAAGGGAATAATTGATATAACATACTCGACCACCAACCTTTTTTAACGAGCAGAGATACATCTTACTCGTGAAAAAAGAATAATCGAGATAACATACTCGTACACCAACCCTTTTTCACGAGCAGAGATACCTCTTACTCGCGAAAAAGAGAATAATCGAGATAACATACTCGAACACCAACCCTTTTTCACGAGCAGAGATACATCTTACTAGTGAAAAAGAGAATAATCGAGATAACATACTCGAACACCAACCCTTTTTCACGACCAAAGATACATCTTACTCGTGAAAAAGAGAATAATTGAGATAACATACTCGAACACCAACCATTTTTCACGAGCAGAAATACATCTTACTCGTGAAAAAGAGAATAATCGAGATAATATATGACTTTAGAAGATGAACTATCAATGGAGATTGAACAAGGTCATTTATTTCACAAGTCATAAAAACCTAGCGGGAGGATAACATGAAGCTCAGTCGCGAGTAAACTCGAGCGGGGAGCATAAGTGCAGGCAGACGCTATATATAACTCTACCACGAGTAAACTCGAGCGGGAGGACAATATGAAGCTCAGTTGTGAGTAAACTTCGAGCAGGGAGCATAAGTGCGAGCGGCGGCGTGTACCAACTCTACCGCGAGTAAACTCGAGCGGGAGGACAATATGAAGCTCAGCCGCGAGTAAACTCGAGCGGGGAGCATAAGCGCAGGCAGGCGCTGTGTACAACTCTACCGCGAGTAAACTCGAGCGGGAGGACAATATGAAGCTCAGCCGCGAGTAAACTCGAGCGGGGAGCATAAGCGCAGGCAGGCGCTATATAGAACTCTACCGCGAGGAAACTCGAGCGCAGGTAGGTGTTGATCATCTGGTCGTGAGTTTGCAAGCAGAGAGCGCATGTATGCGTAGAACAAAATTGAGAACAGTGTGGCTCTCAAGAAGGAGCATATCATTCTTTTCCTTCCTTGGTGTAGCCCCCTACTTCTCAAATGCAAAGGTTCATCTTGAAGTGGATAAGTATCGCTGGTAAATACTGTTTGGTTTCGTAGTGTGTTCAAGCACAATGGAGCTGTTGGGGAAAGCCTAGGCTCTGTTGACATGTACTTTATTCTTGATACCTTAGGAGCATCATAAATGAATCAAATATATTCTCCCACGAAATATAATTGTAACACGTTTTATGCATTTAATTTATTCGAGCAAGAAAGTAATCACATTTTGCATGCTTCACAACCGAAAAATAAGTAATATAATTATTTTGATTCATAAGAAAATAAATCATATTGTATGTGCTCAATGTCACTTGAGTAAATAATTCAAGGTATAATGAACATATTTAATACAATTATATATGACATGAATGTTTGTCATAATATCATTTATTGCTCGTCATAATGGGTGATTTAAGCACATTCAATTTACTTTATGTTTTATGAGTAATTATCCCAAAATTAAATAATCCATTATGTATCTCTCACCTCATAATGATAATCATCAATTGTGTGTGTGTGTGTATATATATTATTGATTACTTTACACTGCAGGCGCAAGCATAATAATCATTAATATCTCGCATAGAGTTTAGCGATCGAAGGCATAAGAAAGTAGGCAAAAGAATTTAACTGAAGCATAAGTTAGTTTCAAGTAAACGAGTTATTTCTCAGTCGAAATAACGAAAAAGAATCATTCACAACAATAAGTGTGAGTGCGATTAGTAAATATAAAACTCACATGGCTAGAATCAAACATTAACAAATTGTGCATATGAATGCATCATGTTATATCACATTTTCATAAATGAGCGAATATTTTTTCTTTTTTCATGCCGACCAGGGATCATTAAAAACCATAAGGCACATATGGTTGCAAACGCAAAACATATTTAATTACATACATCGGTGTAGTGCATCGTAGCATGCATCATTATAGCGGATACATCAACGTGATTATAACATTTTAATTTTACAATTAAATATAAAACAACAATCTAAATATTGTATTTACTTTGCATTTAATTCATATAATACAACAATCTAAATATTTTGGATCCGTCTCAATGGTGTTTGGGCCTCGCTTAATGGCTCACTATATTTTGCATGATATCCAAATGATTGGGCCGGGCTCATGCGCAATGAACTAAATCCACTCCCTCAGGTATAAATAACTCTTTCTAGTTCATAGAGTGGGAGATCTCTCTCTTTTTCTGATTTAGAATCACACACGCACATGGCGACTACGTGCCCTCCTTTCATACTCAGTATACTGATAAACACGCTAGAGGGTTTTTGGCGGGGGCCCTCCCCGCCGACTCACGGTGTTCATTTTACAGATAATATAGCTAAATATCCACCACCGATGACAACATGTCCGCTGGACGGAAACTCCGACGACCCACGTCCACCACTACCTTCGGCACTCACGGTATGATGCTTTTTTTGGTACATCATTTGTATTATTATTATTATTATTAGTATTATTATTATTAGTATAAGTATTATTATTAATAGTATTATTATTATTAGTATTATTATTATTAATATTATTAAATGAAAATACTACTTCGCCCTTAATTTTTGTACTCGTGAGTTACGCATGATGCATTAACGTGGATAGCATAGACAACGTCAGGGCTAGGGACTACTGGTGACCGAAAAAGTTGATCTTTGGTCAATAGTGATCACTTTTAAACCGACTTTTTTATAGTACAGGGACTAATGGTATAATTTTCCATTTTTAAAAGGTTGGAAAGGACATAGACGTTACGCCATTATTATTATTATTATTATCATTATTATTATTATTATTATTATTATTATTATTATTATTATTATTATTATTATATAGAAAAAAATGTTTATTACCGGATGGAAAATTCCGTCATTGAATTGGCGCTGCCGCTAATTTCGGTTTACCAATGACACAATTTCGTTGTTGTTCCATCAAGTTTATTTTTCCATAACTTTCTATTTCTTCCATATGATAACCTTTTGCATATGTATTAAAAAAATTATACAAATCAAACTTGGAATGGAAAGCATGGTGTTTTGTACAATTAAGGCAATAGTTAAAACTAGGTAAAGATTGAACCTTTTCATTGAATAGTGATATTATTTTTAAAATTCAATGACACAAGTTAAAAAACAGTTGTCCCTAAGGGGGCGGTCCAGTGGTAGACATGGGGCTTCACAAACTGTGAGGTCTCAGGTTCGATCCCTTCCCATGCCCCCCTTAAGAGGAAAAAAAAAAAATTAAAAAACAGTTTCTCCTTACATTTCATAAAATGTGTAGTACATTAATTTTTTTGTCCTAGATAAGAGTTACATTTATAAATATAAGTTATAGATGAAGCCTTGATGAGTTAAAATCATTGACCTTCTCTTTGATCAAGAGTAAATAATGGAGGATTCGTTCTACAATCGTGCTTAGAAGTCTCTTTCCATGTATGTTTTTAGGGATGACAATGGGTCGGGTTTCAGACGGGATGACATTTCACAAAACCGCTCCTAATCTAAACTCTCACTTCTCAAATTCGTCTCATCCCTCCTAAACATGTATCGTGCCCACCATGTAGTACCGGTTTCAAATCATCTATCTCACCCTCTATCACATTTTATATCTCATTGAATATCGGCCCTGCACATATCCTTGTAAAAAAAAAGGTTGACTAAAATAACAGGAAAGATGTACAGTTGAGATTTAATTGGACAGGAGATGTGACAGAGATTGAGATAAACAATTTGCAGTCACCATGTACCTTGAACCTATAAACCAATTGCAGGGATGTCTTGCCAAGTGGAGAAAAAAAATATGTAACATCTACTATACAATAGAGCTCAGTCTCGCACGCTCGCAATTGACTTGGGATAAAGAGCGGCTGAGATTAATTATTTTTACTTATATCAAACGGCTGTTATTTATTCCAAATTACACGTGTGAGTGGCAGTTAGCCATTCCCCGCACAACCCTTATCCCTCTGCATCCCCCTCTCCCTCTACGATTCCAACTCCTCTTTCTTGTTTCTTCGGTAGTTCGCGTCTTCCAATTCCAATGGGTTTCTCCACCTTTTATTCAAGCTTCCCTTTTGTTCCAGCTTTTGCTTTCTCCTCAACCCCTCCATCCGGCCCACTGCCCCCTTTACCAAACCCACTGCCCTCCCCTCACAAACCGACCTTCGCCCCCGCTGCTTCTCGGATCAAAGAAAGGAAATCGCCTTCACGTAATCTGATTCTTTGCTTTTTCCTTAACCCCTCCATCCGGCCCATTGCCCTTTTTACCAAACCGATTCTTTGTCAGTAAGTTTCTCATTCCGATTAATCGTTGGGTTTCTGTCTTTTCATCTGGGTCTCGCACCTTGAAATTGTAAGTTTCTTTTTTCAAACTGTCTCGATTAGTCATTCCTCTTTTGAAATTGATTAATGCTGTTTATGGGGCCTTTGTATGCTGTTTATGTGCCCTTTTCAATTGCTGTTTACGATTTGGTTCTGAATTCCACCATTAACATGACCATGTCAGAATCTCGATTAGAATCTACGGTGCATCTTTGTTGCCCTTTATATGCTGTTTATGTGGCTGACTGAAATTAGTTTTGCATTCTGAGTGTTTGCCAATATGACCGACTGAAATTAGTTTTGCTATCTGGGTTGTCTTTACTTTGTTCATATTTTGGTGTTTTGCTATATGAGTTTGGATGGTAAAAAAGCTAATCTACTAATGATAGTAAGATCATAGAAGAAGAGGGAGAAGTGTCAGGTTCTGAGAATGTGAACAACTCATCTTATCATTACTACAACAATCAAGTCAATTCGGAGTATATTTGCACCTAAAAGATTAGATTAATAAAAGTTGCATTTCCTTATATTGCCCTTTACATTAGTTTTGATGTTCTTGAATTTCACCTCTAAGTAAAAAGGGTAAACTTTTATAGATTATTGCATTGCACTAGCTTAGACCAGTAATCTGCTAATGATAGTAAGATCATATAAGAAGAGGGAGAAGTATCAGGTTATGAGAATGTGAACAACTCATCTTATCATTACTACAACAATCAAGTCAATTAGGAGTATATTTGCACCTAAAAGATTAGATTAATAAAAGTTGCATTTCCTTATATTGCCCTTTACCTTAGTTTTGATGTTCTTGAATTTCACCTCTAAGTAAAAAGGGTAAAATTTTATAGATTATTGCATTGCCAAGTTCTAAAAGTAGGCCTCAGGAAAGATGTAAAAAAAAGTTCTAGACATATATATATACCAAGAGAATGCTTTTGGAAGAAAGGGGTAAAAAAAGCATGAAGTGAAAATTAGTATGAATGCAATTTTAAAACTAGCAAAACCCTAATCAAAAGATACCATTATGAGGGATGAAGAATATTGATTTCTAAAATGATGATGCAACTCTCCCGAGTCCCTGCACCAAGTAGTTTAACCCAGGAAATGATAGGAGGCGCATTTGGAATCATTGAAATGGAATACTCTAACTATAGCAGCCAATTGAATAGAAAGAAAGACTGAATCAATTAACATCGCATCAACAACATTCAGTATTTTTTAGATAAGTTGGGAAGCTCACATTAACTATCTCTAAATTCCATATACGACATACCTCAATTGCCATTTCATGGGCTGGACTGTAAACAAGATGAAAGGGAAGCAACCCAGCTAGATGTTCAGATGCAGCAACCTGTGCAGCTTTGATGGGCCTCTTGAGTTCAACATGGGAGTTAAAGTAAGTGGCGTAGTTCATATTTTTCATACTTAGCTAAAGAACAGCCTGTCTGAGTTTTTCCTATGAGCAGAGTCAAATTAAAGGCATGAATCTCAAACAAACTATCATTCAGACGAGCCGACACGAAAATGACAAGGAAAGGGACCACTAAGATATCACTATAGGTTTACAACTTCCTACACCGCACCTCACACCCATCGTTAGTCACCGGATCGAACCGGTCATGGATCCTCGATGGGAAACACAGCAAACAAAAGTAGGTACATAACCACATTTCGACATTAAATCTACACATATATAGAGCGGCATATCTATGTTTCAAATTAATAGCCAAAATTTCTAAACAGAGACTCTGAAAATGGAAGGAAAATAGTGCAGGACATCTCCAGTTGGAAAAAGTATAGATAGAGCGGCATATCTATGCTTCAAATTAATAGCCAATAAAGGGAAGGAAACAGTCATAAGCAGGGCCGTTCCTGACATTTCAATGGCTCGGGGCAAAATAACGAATAAGGGCCCCAAGCTCGATTGCTTGCTGAGTTGCTGGAATGCTGCACCAACATATAAGAAATAATTTGTAAATTTCTAATCTATTATCTACTTAAACAATTTTTAGACTATGTGATTTTGAAAAGAAATTGTGGATCAACAAAAAAAATTAATTTACGAGCCCTAAAAACCTTAAACCAAAAGAAATATGGGCTTGAGCCTTTGAGGGTTTAGGGTCTGAATGTCTGATTCGTCTGAAGCAGAGAAGGGTCTGAAGAGGGGAAAAATTTTGAAAATTGAAATTGAAATAAGGAAAATTGGACGAGTACCTGCATCATCGGTCCTTCACCGGCGCCGGCGGCTTCGAGTTCGTGGATGAGGAACGGCAGAGTGACTAATTGAGTGAGACTGTGAGAGTTTTTCTTGCTTTGAGCCTTTGAAATCGAACTGAAGCAAAGCCTGAAGGTGGAGTGGAAATTAATCTAGCGTCCATAGACGCATAGGGAAGACTGAAGAGTGAATCTCGAGGTCAAGGGCCGCCGTTGATCGTTCCATCTCCTTGATCCTTCTGTCTGACTGTCCCGTTGTCCGCCCTTTCGTCTAATCAACCTTTCGTCTTCCGGCATCACCGCATCAAGCTTCTGCTTCTGTTTCTTATTTTCAGACAATTTTTCATATTCCCTATTTATATTTATTATATATATATATATATATATATATATATATATATATATATATATATATATATATATATATATATATATATATATATATACTATACTATACTATACTATACAATACATATAAATAAATTTTGGGCCCCTAATTTTTTTGGGCCCTAGGCGGTCGCCCCTTTGGCCTATGCCTAGGAACGGCCCTGGTCATAAGAACTAATTAGTAGCTGATTAGTTAATTTGGACCATTCTTAAAATGAGTAACACTCCTCATTAAAAAAAATCTAGCTCATCACTTAATATAGCTCTTCAGGAAGTTTTCGATATAAGGATTACTTCCCAGGCTGATTACGTATCGTAGTTGTTGAAATTTTTATTTAGGGGAGGAGTACACAATTGAGTAACTAGAATGGGAAAATAGTTCAGCATCAATCTTGGGGATATAAATAGAGTGCTTCAAATTATGAACTGAAGAAGATGGGCAAACGACAAAGTGCTTACAATTCTATCACCACAATAAAGTTATTGCACAATGAAAAGTAATTATCTTCATTATTGTATAGGAAGAACTTGAGATCCCGTTCTCAGCGTGCTTACCAGCGACCACAAATTTCATTAGATGCATACTATAATGTTTTTAGCAATATTATGTGTCATTTGCTTAATGAAATATAAATATTGGAATTCTTAAAAAGAGTTTCCAAGGTGGATAAGGGACACTTGAGTTAATCAAATGAAAAATGCTGATGAGCATGGACTCACAGATCTCACGCTTAAAAGACCTCTAACAAAAGTTAGAGCTTTGAGATGTAATGTCGCACAAAATATGCTGTTTTTCCTGTCCATTGATTTGGTGAATGGCCAGCGTAGGCGCAACAATAATGTAGCTCTGTTGTGACCCAAAGGCCAATCTAGACAGTGCATGTTAATATTGAACCAAAAGATAGATAAAAAATTGGGAAAACCATTCATAAATGTCCATAGATTTGCTATATCTTAAATGAACCACGTCAGCTCAAATGCATCTTTTCACAGATTACCCACCAAGGACCTTGCCAATCAATTTATGTTGGGGAAAGTAAGTAAGAGGTCTGACATTTTACCTCAATTACAATACTTTCACACCACAAAAACTCTTATAACAAACTCAATATACATGGAGGAGTCTTACCAAAGTAAAACATTTTCTCAAAGAAAAGAGAAATGGAGAGGGGTAACCGCATTAGTTATTGATGCTCAACTCCCCCCCCCCCCCAAAAAAAAAAAACCAAGTATCTACATGAACAGCTGCAAGGATGATCTTGGCATCTAGGGTGTAACTTAGATTTTCCTAGATATTTTGGTATCTTGCTCCTCACACAAACCCAAAAAGAGAAAGGGGAACAATTATGCTAATGCTCCAGCAAATTGTAACCAATATTCAAGCATGTATTATTTCTTCTCCCTGCAACCCTTTCTGATTTCATTTTGTATCCATCATCTTTTTTTTCTATTGGGTATCAATTGATTCTACTTATTAATTCTTTTTTTTTCTATTGGGTATCAATTTATTCTACTTAGTAATTAGTAATATAATTTACGGTCTCCCTTTGCCAATGTATCAGTTTGTGCTTTTTGAATTCAATGCATGTTCCAACACTCCGCCGCCCCGTTCACACAGAGCATTAGGAACCTTAGTCATTCAAGTTTACTTCACAGTCCAACAATGATCTGAATCATGCTAATTAGTGAGCAAATATAACAGGAAAATGTTGCGCTTTTGCTTCCTGAAAGCTGTAACAACCATGTGTACAACCTTACATAGTATTTGTACATCTAGCTGACAGAGTCATGATAATTAATCTGGCCGACCACATATACCTCAAAACATCAAGCCAAACTAATCTGCATTTATGCTCTGTTATCGTATTCTATCTTTCTACTTTTTAAACCAAACCCTTATCTTTGACCAGTTCATCCTTTCAATCTCTAGCATGTAATGTTTATCCTTTAAATCCATAATTTTGACCCCTGCCCCTTCTGCTTGGAACCTATGCAAAAGCATATCTAATCCATTTTTGGAGCAAGGTTGGTTCTTCTTGATTTCTTAACTGAATTAAAATGGGTTGATTGAAACCAATTTGGTAAGGTCATTAGTTCTATTTGCCCTTGCTCACATGAATTGTTCTCATTTAAGTTTCTGGCTTTGTACAAGGAGTTCAGGCTATATAGTCTTGGTAATGAGTAGATGTGTATGTTGAGTTTTTCTACCTATTTATTCTCCATCTCCATCTTCGTCAGCTGCATGAATGACATACGACTGTATTGTTGTTCCTGCAGATCACCTTATTGTTAACGGAGTACCCTCCTAATTCAAACATAATGGGATCATTTGGTGGGCAAAGGGGAGGATCCAAGGAAGGAAAACTCTCCAACACAAACAACAGCGGAAAGTCGACCCGAAAGTGGATTGAATCAGATGATGGTTTCACTGTTCCTTAGATCAGTCCCCCTTCCATTGCCTCCAAGAGATCCAGAACCTTTTGGTAGCATCAATTCAAAATTCTTTTTTTTTTCCTATTTTATTTGTTCTTTTCCATTTTCAGTTTTGATTAGCTTGGACTACTTTATTTTCCTTTATATATGCTTTCAATTCAATTGGGATTTTTAGTTTTCATCATTATCTATCTCTACAATCCACAATTTTGTAAATAATCCCCTTTTGTTAAATTCCCCATATATGGAGTCATCATCAGAACATCTTTTAGTGCACCGGCTGTTCAAGTTTTCATTTAAGTCATGTTTTTTGTACGTACTAGATCCAGCAGATATCCTTCCAATCAATAAATTAACAAAGAATTATTTTACTTTCATCAAACGGCTTTTTTAATAAAATAATATTTTTAGTAGTTCATTTCTACAATATCTGTTTCATTTATTGATAAATTTTCAAACTAGCGTCGTGCCATCGGCACGAGCAAGAGTACTAGTCTATATTATAAAAGAGATCAGGGGCTAACTGGCGGCCCAGATCGAATTGTGTCATACACAAGTCACAACTGACGGTTCAGATTGATTAGTAAATATGTGAGTTACATATAAACCTCTCATTTATAAGTTATGTTTGAATTATCCCTCTCTACAACCAATAAATATGTAATAACCCCTCAGTTATGTTTTTTTAATTATCCTCTCCACAACCAGTTACAGTTATAGGAATGCTTTCCTTTAACACATTTTTTAACCACATACTTTCATTTGAGTTGACGAGGTGGTTATCTATAATTTATCCCGAGCATCCATTGAGTTGTTTTAATGAGATATTTGTTTGTAACTTTAGTAATTAATTTTTGCAATTTTAAATATTTAAATTGTAAGACCCCGAACCTTCGTGTATTTGACTTTCTCGTGTTGCATGTTTTGTTGTTAATGCGTTGAGTGTTCGTCTTAGCGTGTTAGCACCTATAAAAGGCTCATGGAGTCTTAGTACCTTGCATATAAGATTTACAATGTTTATCTTAGTTGTGGTATGCTTGGTTGAGAGTTTAGAAGCATTGTTGCTTCGCTTGAACCTAGGTTTCTCGGGATTGCCTTCGTTGCTTGTATTGTTTGTGTTTTCAACTTGCGAGAAGTTCATTTGAGTTCTAAACCAAGTGTACTAGTATTTCCCATGCTTGCATAATCATTGTTCATAGACTTGTTGCATTTGGAAATTAGATGACCAACATATTACTTCACAGATTCAGTCCGGTTTTGGGCGAACTTCGGGAAAATTCTGGTACCAATCTACTAAAGAGAATTTTCTAAAACTTTAGTATGTTTTACCTACATATGTTAGGATACTCCCTGTAAAATATGGTATTTTTCCAAGGTGTATAAGTACCTCATTTAGGTCTTGACTTACGGCTGTGCCAGAATTATGTTTTCAGGAAATCAGCTTCTGTACTTGAACTTGTAGTAGCCATATTTTGATGAATATAAGTCCAAATTGAGTAATTTAAAAGGCTAAACTATAGTTTAAAGAGTCTAGTTTCATAATAATCAATAATCACCTCATTTGGAGGTGTGAGCTATTTATGGTCGATTTTACAAGATTGACTGTCTGTTTTCCAGATTCTGGTTTGTGACATTTTTTTGAGTGTTTTGGCTATTGACCCTTGTACCCTTGCCCTTGGCCGACCAAAGTGAGTCCAAGCCCTCATTGTTGACTCTTCTTCACCCCTTTTGAGCCCTTGGATCATCCCTTATCAAAGGCTATCCTTCCTTGACCAATGAGAAGCCAATTAACCCCTTCACTTGGATTAGGGCTTTAATGGTAAGTATATAAGCCATTTGTTCAACCAAATCAGCCATTGTTGATCAAGAACTCCAGAGAATCAGAGGCTCTTCCTCCATTTTCGTCCATGGAGGTCACTCCAACTTGAGAGACCATTTCCCGGAGATCCGGTGGTCCGATCGACGAACCGAGACCGCCAAATCGAAGCCCTCGATCTTCTCTACAACAATCCTTGCTCTAATCAACCTTTCCTCCATTAATCTTAGGACTAAGGTACGTTGAGAAATCCCTAAAATTTTCATGTTCAATAAAATAGCATGACCCCTTCATTATAGTTGTTCTATTAATGATTGTGAACACATTTTGTGAAGAGAAATCCTCCAATTCAACCTTTGAAACATGTGTAGGATTTTATGAATTCTCTATGAAGTTGTGATTTTGACATTTTGTAAAGCATGAATGTTGTTTATAATGAGCTTAGGAATAACTCTTGTGAAGGAATATGTTTCAATTCAAGGTTTAACAAAATCATCGAAACTAGGGTTTGAAACTCGGGATTGTGTTTAAGGCTAGTTTAAGATCATGAACGGCCTAGTTATCGAGTTCTAAATGAAAGGAGAACTTAGGAAAGGGCAATGTGATGCATAGAGTATCAATTCTCAACTTGGTTGAATTTTAGTAAAACTCACCGGAGTTGAAATTAGGGAGTTATTGAACAATACCGACTCCACATTCAATCCCTACGATGTTTGTAGTGCGTTAGACTAATATATTAGCCTACGTGACTTTGGGATGGATTGAAGGGCATGTTTGATATGAGTGATTATAAGACTCAATCGAGTTCTTATGTGGTTTACGTGATTGTGTGAAGCAAATGCACAATTGAGAGAATGTTGTAGATTGATGTATCTACTTGAGAGGTTGAATTCTCTCTTGTCGAATTCCTACTTGAGTCTTTAATGAGTTAAAACTCCTACTTGTTGAATAATGAATTTGAGGACTATTCTATGCGAAGATTTGGATTGGGGCTTTCTAGTACTCTACACATGAAGTCTACTTGTATAAGTCGCTAGGATGACCATGTTGTTATCTAAGACTCACCGGTATGGTTTGACCTTACGGGTTATTACCGCTCTAGTGTTGCTTAAGTCTTTGACTACCATCGACTTTTGTGTTATTGAATGAGTTACTACTTTAGGAAGAGTTTAGTAAATGACTTCATGATCCGAGACTAACGGAGTAGTCTTGGATAGTACTTAATGGATTGATGGTTAAGCTGTGACTCTGTTGAATTTCATAGGTGAATATGGAATAATGTGTATATTTTATATTATGACTAAATGCATGATTTGCTACCTTGTCAAGAATTGATTCTTCTATGTGTTTCTATGATATGACTTATGAGCATATTGAATGTATTTGCCTTCGTGCCTGATCTGTTCTATAGTTAATGAATTGTGGTGAACTTGGATTCTACTATTAAGTGGAATTATGAATCAAAATTGAACTAAGCTTGATTTCACAATAATCAACTTGGGCTTCCCTTATATAATTGACTTGAGACTTGAACTAAGATTCCTAAATGGAATGAGAACCTTGCTATGCCTCAAACAAGAACATAGAAAAGAGTCTTGGGACACATATAGTGTTCAAACTCTATTTGGTTGGAATTGTAGTAAAGACTCAACGAGTCGAGTTAAGGAACAATTGAACCTTACGAGGATCATGGTGAGATCCTATGACAATTATATTCCAGTTGACTAGATTACTAGCTTTTGGGACTTGAATTGAATAGAGTGAACAAACTTGGCACTTATGATTTAGAGACTCAAATGAGTTCCTATTGTGGTTTTGTGATTATTGTAACAATGTGCATAATCGTATGAGTTTAGTAGATCATTATATCTACTTGAGAATTAGCAAGTAAACATCTATTTGTGCATTGCATATAAGTGGCATTACTTGAGTTTTCATGATGATGGTGGACGATGCATTGCCTTCACGAATTATGGGATTCGTGATTGTAATGTATCGCCGCATCGGATTCGGGTTTCACACACACCTCCACCGCTAGCTACGGTGGGGAAGTAGCCCTTTGTCGTAACCAATTGAGCACATTGGCTAGGGCTATTTTCTGAGTAGAGAACTCGCACTGGAAGAGAGCTCGGTACTTTGATACCGAACACGGGTATCACCGGCACGATATGATTAGGTTGTGATTGCGTGAGCAATACGGACGAGCAGTGATTTGGTACCTTCTCTATCCTTTATGTGGCTTACTATGAGCACTTATGTGATAACAAAGTGTTAGTTGAACATGAGATCTTATTGACCATGTTTGTATGGGCTGATGTTATATGAGAGATTTGATGTGTATATATATAGATATGCACACTTATACATGATGATTGTATGAGAGATTTGATATGTATATGTAGAGATATACATAATTATATATGAGATATTTATGAGAGATTTGATATGTATATATAGAGATATGCATACTGATATAGGTGTATATATATAAATATGCACCCTTACACGTGATGATTATATGAATAGCTTGATTAGTATATATGATGATATATATATACTTGCATATGATGTTTTGTGGGAACTACCTTCTAATTCATTTGATTTGTGTTTGAACAGGGAATTATACCCTGGTTCATTTGGACGGTTTAGTAAGTGAGAAGAAATGAATATCTTGTGGAGTATCGAAATGATACGACGCCTCTTCACGGGTTTTTCTGTCATTTATAAATGACATCATGGTTATGTTTATGTTACATAATTATATGTTGCATATGTATTGTGGGAGCGTACTGGGTCATTATGACTCATCGCGTACTTGTTTTTTAGTTGCAGAATCGATCGCCATTGCACTGAGGTCGAGTAGATCGTGACTGTAGCATGGCGCAGCTGGTCGATAGACCGAGGTTAGACCGTGTGGTTCGTGTTTGTAGCAGCCGACTTTCCCGAGTAGTAGCTTGTGGAGTCTTGTTCCTTTTTAGCATTGTCATTGATTTAATGTACTTTGCTATTCTTGTGAGATCGGTATTTTGTAAAGTTATTTAGACTTTACAGTCGGGTATATACTTAGGTATTTGTGTTAGTTCTTTCTTGGGCCGACGTGTTGTGTCGTGCCTTGTTCGTGGTTTTGTATTTATTTCAGTTGTCTCCCGGGCACTTATAGCTTTGGGGCATTTCTTTATCCTACTTATTATAGTTGTTGGTTGACCCCGGTATGCTTTAGTCGTTGGGTAATTGATATATCAGGTTGGTTTTTTGTTGAAACGCCGGCCTGGAGTGCCGATGGTTTGATTAGCGTATGCATTGTTGCGGCACGCGAGTTTTGTTTTTCCTCCTTTGAGAGATAATGTCTCTCTTGGTTTCATTGTCGTTGGTTTCGAGCTTCATAGCTTGGGACTTCTTTTCCTATATTGCTTCCGCTGATTCGATTTTTGAAATACCGTATTTTAGTGCGGTGTTATGTTCATGTTTAGAGCGAGTTTGCTCGACTGTTTGACTAGCACTACTGTTTAACAAGTGCTTGTCCTCTTCTTAAGTTATTTCCAGCGGCACAACCTTGGGATTTCGTGTTGGAATCCGGGTCGGGTCGTCACATAAATTTTAATTTTATTATTAATATTTAGTTTGTACTTTCTTAATTAATTGTTATCGTGATCAACTGAATCTCAATTTAATTTTTATATGATCTAGATTTATTTAAAAAAAGCATTTGTTCGTAAGTTTTGTAATTTTAAATATTTATATTTTATGGTAATCAACTATATCTCAATTTAATTTTTGTCAGACCTAGATTTATTTTTTTAAAAAAAACATTTCTTCGTAGGTTTTATAATTTTAAATATTTGTATTTTAATTTATTTATTTTTTTAAAATGTGTGCTATGTTATAAAGTAACCACAAATTAGAACAATGAGTGTATGAGAGAAAGAGAGAGAGAGAGAGAAATTTATTCAGAGTAGGATTCGTACAATAACCTTACATTGCTCGGTTATTTATTGAGCAATAATGCCAATGTTGACAAACCAAACCATCCTTACAATGCTAGCCTTTGCTAGCTAACCAATGCTAGCCTTTGCTAGCTAACCTATGCTAGCCTACTAGGTAGCTATGTTCATTTATTACATAACACTCCCCCTTGAACATAGCATTGTAAGTTGACTAAGTGTGTCTCATTAAAAACCTTTAAGTCGAAAAACCCAGTAGGGAAAAAATCGGAAATAAGGAAAAACGTACACAACTTAAATCTGAATTGTGTGCATGAGTTGTCTCGTTAAAAATCTTTTCATGGAAAACCCAGTGGGAAAAAACCATGATAAAGGGAAAAAGAGTACAGCCATATATGCTCCCCCTTGAACTGACAAGGGTCAAGAGAAATCACATTTGTAAATCTTGTAGATTTCGCATCCCAATATTGTGAACATGCTTTCTGAAGCTTGTAGTGGGAGTGCCTTCAAATAAATCAAAGACATTATCACTTGATCGAACATATTAGATGCCGATCTTGACCTCTTTCTTCTTTTCAAGTTCTTGAGTGTATAAAAAGAGCTGGGGATGTCACTTTTGATGTATCTCTCTTTACTTTGGGCGACACATGCATTGGGCGTCTTCATCTTGTCGGGTCTTTGTTGTGGTCATTGTCTTCAAATAATGGCATTTTGAATATGCTGAGTCATAGATCGAAGCCATACACACTCTCGACTGGCTTCATGAAGTGCAATCATCTCAGCTTGATTTGACGATGTAGCAACTAGCGTTTGCTTTTGAGAACACCAGGAAATTGCAGTACCACCCATCGTGAAGACATAGCCGGTCTATGATCTGGCCTTATGAGGATCAGACAAATAACCCACATCTGCAAAACCAACCAGTTCATCCTTTGATCCTTTGGGATAAAATAATCTCAAATCGATCGTTTCTTGAAGATAACGAAATATGTGTTTGATACCATTCTAGTGTCTCCGTGATGGAGATGAACTATATCTTGCCAATAGATTTGTAGCAAATGCTATATCCGATCTGGTACAATTAGCAAGGTACATGAGAGCTCCAATAGCACTTAAGTATGATACTTCAGGACCAAGTACCCCTTCATTCTCTTCACAAAGGACGAAATGGATCTTTTTCAACATTTAGTGATCTATTAATCATAGGGCTAGTGAGAGGGTTTGCCTTTTCCATATAAAAGCGTTTCAAAACCCTTTTTGTGTAATTTGATTGGTGTACAAATTTTCCACTATGCAAGTGTTCTATTTGTAAACCAAGACAGTATTTGGTCTGACCAAGATCTTTCATTTCAAATTCTCCCTTTAGGTAATCAACTACTTTATGGATTTCCTTGGGAGTTCCAATGATATTCAGATCATCTACATAGACAGCGATAATAGCAAATCCAACTGTCGTATTCTGTATAAAGACACACAGACATAATTGATCATTCACATATCTATCTTTTTACAAATGCTCACTTAAGCAATTATACCACATGCGTCCGGATTGCTTTAATCCATACAGTGATCGTTGTACTTTAATTGCACATAATTCTTTGGGCTTTGAGCTCAGTGCTTCATGCACCTTAATTCCATAACTCATATAAATATCGGCATCTAATGACCCGTATAAATAAACCGTTACAACATCCATGAGATGCATATCTAGATTTTTCGAAATCGATAGGCGATTAGATATCTGAGCGTAATAGCATCGTAATAGCATCCATTACAGGAGAATACATTTCTTTATTATCAATCCCAGGCCTTTGGGAAAAACCTTGTGCAACAAGGTGAGCCTTGTATCTCACAATCGCATTTTTCTCATTTCACTTTCGAACAAAAATCCATCTGTATCCAATGGGTTTCACAGCTTCAGGTGTGAGAACGATAGATCCAAATACTTTTCGTTTATTCAACGAATTTAATTCAGCCTTCATGGCATCTATCCATTTGATCTTGTCATGCCTCTTTTGACATTCAGATACAAATTTTGGTTCGGGATCTTCAGTCCCGTCATTAATTTCTTGGGATACCGAATAAGAGAATATATCATCAATATTCTCCATTTCATCTTGGTTCCATATTTTTCCATTACACATGTAATTAATGGAAATCTCATGGTTATCATTAGGGCTTAGGCTTACTAGATTTGCATGATCGTGTGTTTCTTACGGAACAATTTCACGATCGTGTGTTTCTTCTGGAACACTTTCATGTGATTGGGGATTTTCAATCACTTTCTTTTTGCTAGGATTTTTATCCTTTGAACCAATGGGTCGTCCACACTTTAGGCGTGTCTTAGATTCATTTGTCATTTTATCATTTGGTAGCCCTTTTGGTATTTCAATTCGGGCAGGAGCATTTATAGCAGCTACATGTGACTTTGTCACTCTTTTTGTGTCTATAAATGCATCTGGCAATTGGTTTGCTACATTTTGTAAATGTATGATCTTTTAAACTTCCAGTTCACGTTGCTTTGTGGGAGGGTCAAGGTGCAGTAACAATGATGTGCACCATTTGATCTCTCTTCCCACTTGTTTCCCCTCTTCACCTAAAGGTGGAAACTTGTCTTCATTAAAATGACAATCGGCAAAGCGTGCCGTAAAAACGTCACTCGTTTTTGGTTCAAGATATTTTATTATAGAAGGGGATTCATACCCAACATATACTCCCAATCTCCTTTGTGGTCTCATCTTTGTGCGTTGTGGTGGAGCAATTGATACATATACCGCACAACCAAAAACTCTTAGATGGGATAGATTCGGCTCTCGCCCAAATGCCAACTGTATTGGGGAGTACATGTGATACGTACTTGGCCTGATGCGAATCAGTGCGACTGCATGTAAAACAGCATGACCCCATACAGAAGTAGGGAGCTTTGTTATCATTATTAATGGTCTGGCAATGAGTTGAATACGTTTGATCAACGATTCAATCAAACCATTTTGTGTATGAACATGAGCTACTAGAAGTTCAACATCAATCCCTATTGTCATAAAATAATCATTGAATGCTTGAGATGTAAATTCACCAGCATTATCAAGTCTAACTTTCTTGATCATATAATCTGAGAATTGTGCTCTCAGTTTGATTATTTGTGCAAGGAAATTGGCAAATGCCGTATTGCGAGTTGATAATAGACATACGTGTGACCATTTGCTAGAAGCATCAATTAATACCATAAAGTATTGGAATTGTCCACTTGGTGGATGGATAGGTCCACATATATCACCCTGAATTCGTTCAAAAAATGATGGTGATTGATATCCAACTTTAGTTGGTGATGGTCTAATTATCAACTTTCCTTGAGAACAAGCATCACAATGGAGTTAATTAGATTGAAAAATCTTCTGGTTTTTCAATGGATGACCACTAGAATTCTCAATAATTCTACGCATCATGATTGATCCTGGATGCCCCAATCTATCATGCCAAGCTTTAAATGTTTCAGTAAAGTTCAGGTTTACTGTAGAATATGATTCAAATATTCTTATGATATATTGTACTATACAATCCAGAAGATAGAGATGACAATTTTTCCAATATACACTTGCTTCCGGAAGTGTTTGAGATAATGCAAAGATATTCATCATTCCCCTTATTCATAATCTCAATATGTTATCCATTCAGACGAATGTCTTTGAAACTTAACAAGTTTCTTTGAGACTTAGGAGAGAACAATGCATTATTTATCATGAATTTCGTACCTCCAGGCATTAGGAAAATTGCTTTGTCAAATCCTTTAATTATTTTGGCATTATCAGATATAGTGTTGACATTAGCCTTGTCAATTTTGAGATAAGAAAAATATTTCTTATCTTTAAGTATGGTATACGTAGTAGCGCTGTCTGCAAGACATAAATCTCCTCCTTGGATTTTGGATTCAAACATATTTGTGATCTATTTCAATATGAGGCAAAGAAAAATAAGATGAATAAATATGATAACACATTGAATGCAAAATACATATATAAATTTTATTGTAAACATGCTAGTATACATAGGAAAAACAGATAATATTCCTATATAACAACATGTTACTTTTTTCACAGCTTTTATCTCAAATTCGGATCATAGCTTCATTCCTATATGAATTTATTGTTCATGACCAATATCATCACTAATGGTATTGATCATGTCGACGTTAGCCATATCACCAAAATCAAAATGGAGATCTTCAGGATCATTTTCAAGGAAATTTGTCTCTACATTATTTCCTTTTTGTGATCTCTCATAAAGATCAACTAGATAGCCGCTGCTAGATGTTTCGCTGCTCGGCATGGTGCCCAAGGGCCTGTCATGCCACACCTAAAACATGAACTTTCTTCATTGTTTTGACGCACATTTTGCCCACTCGAAGAGTTGTTTCTATCATCATCTCGCTCCACACTTGGTGGCGAGAGGAATTTCCATTATATGATGATGATGATGACGATAGTTATTTCTTCCACGGCCTTCCTCCTCGGCCTTGATTTCACCATGACCTCGGCCTTGTTCATGATTTCCTTGGCCTCGACCACGACCGCGTCCACGACCACGACCACGACCACTACCACGCCCACGCTCTTGGCCTTCATCATACATAGTCTCATTCGCTTCAAGGAATGGGGCTAAACCAGTTGGTCGAGATTCATGATTTTTCATTAGAATCTCATTATTCTGTTCAGCTACAAGGAGGCAAGAGATCAATTCGGAGGACCTTTTAAAACCCTTTTCTCGATATTGCCGCTTGCCAGAGCATATTCGAGGCATGAAATGTGGAGAAGTCTTCTCCAACATATCATATTCAAGGGATGGTTTCCCACATAATTTCAACTCGTGAGGTTATTTTATACATCATTGAACTATAT
This sequence comes from Codonopsis lanceolata, assembly GCA_013146195.2. NCBI lineage: Eukaryota > Viridiplantae > Streptophyta > Magnoliopsida > Asterales > Campanulaceae > Codonopsis > Codonopsis lanceolata. Next base: position 87,708,641 of record CM028380.1, read on the forward strand.
TCATTGATGGTTTTAAAATCTTGTAGGCGGATATGAATCCAATCATAGTGTGCTTTTGGGAGAATGACCGTTTTCAAATGGTCATATCTTTCGTTCAAACTTTCCCAAAAGACGAGTGGATCATTAACGTGAGATACTCCATCTTTAGGTCTTCGTGGACGTGGTGTCGTAGGGAAAATCATGGCTCGAGCCCGGTGTTGATTACTTATCCATTCATTATTACTTTGTTGGATAGTATTTTCGAGGCTTCGTGGCCGTGGGTTTCGGCATCTATTTTCCAAGACATATAATTTTTTTCCCCAGTATGTCTAGCCTTTCAAATTCGAGTTTAGCGATGTTTTCCATTTGTGAAGAAAAAACTATAAAAATGAAACATATTTATTAATAAAATTATGACATAGAAATTTTATTCATATGATAATCAACACATGTTAAAATGTATATTGAAAGCTATTGTAATCAAGCTAACGAGACATACATGATAGAAAGATAGATAATAAAAAATCAAGAAAATCGCTTTGGAGGGTATTCAACAACAAAACCAACGGTGCACACAATAACAAGTATGATAATAATCATCAACATTGGAGGAACATTTTGTAGAAGAAGATATGATATTGAGAGTTTGTAAGGTAGTAAAAATGTGAGTAATCTATTAAGATGTTAAGTATATGGAGAGAAAAACACCCATTATGATTATAACCGTTAACTAGCCGTTTATTATTGGAGGAGAGAGAGATAAAATCGATAAAATAGCGGATTAACTAGCTAGTTAGAGGAGAGGGGTAAAAATGTAAAAATTCTGATTTAATAGAATTGCATTTATATTATGAATAAATATAAATCTTATTAGGAGCAATAAATAAAATAACTCGCATGAATATTTTCGATCAACTTTATCTGACTATTATATAGCATACATATATATTCACGTCACGCTACTCGGCAAGCCTTATGTGGTGTTTGAAAGTCGGTAATAAATATATATGTATATAAAGTTATTCATATATAGAATTGAAATATATGTATATATATAAATATTGATTTATAGCTTGGGGTTATTTCGCGCAAGCATCAACGAACATATATATTATGCGTTAAATAATAAATTATTATTTCGTCATCTCACCATATATTATCGGCGATGGCTCAGCCAACCTTTTCTTAATATATACGATATATATATTGAAATAAACCGAGACATAAAATAAAAATATATCGGTGAAAAATTTTCTGGTTGGGATTGTTAACATTAGAACAATCGTGTTGATAACGTGTTATAAAGTAACCACAAATTAAACAATGAGTGTATGAGAGAGG
>CM028380.1:87710060-87782621 GCA_013146195.2 Codonopsis lanceolata
TGGTAGCATGTTTAGTTATTACCCATGAATAAAATAAGATAAATAAGTTTAAAAATGTGTCATAATATCAAGAAGACAAAAAATGAAGATTTGATGAATTTGTCTTTTGTTATGACAATACACATAAATTTATCATGCCAAATAATAATGATTAATTAAAAAAAGTGTCATAAATATTATAAATCACTTGCCATGAATTAAGGCCAAAAGAGTAAATTTGTCATAAGCAAATTAATTTCGTGAATAATTAAATAATAAATTGAAATGTCGCCCAATATTTTCTTGAAATGACAAAAATACCCTTACTTGGTTGAGAAACAAAACTTATTTCGAAACTAAAACAATAATATTGGTTTTACTTTCATAAATATGTTCGGAAAAGACATTATAAAATTTATATGAAAAAATTATATCAATAGTAATAGAATTGTCGGTTAGTATCGAGATCTAATCTAATCTAATCTATTATAATCTAATCTAATCTAACTACTTATAAAAAGTGTAGGTTGTCTCATTACAACTTAATGTAAGATGGAAAAAATGAACCCTTTAACTTAATAAATCACTCACCATTCGATGAATTTGTGTCTTTTTCTTAAGGATCAATACACAGTAAATTTATTATAGACCTAATTAATTCAATGAATAATTAGAATAATAGTTTGATCCCTAAATAACTTGTACCTATCACTTGCCATGAATTAAGGCCAAAAGAGTAAATTTGTCATAAGCAAATTAATTTCGTGAATAATTAAATAATAAATTCAAATGTCGCCCAATATTTTCCGAAAGACAAAAATACCCTTACTCGGTTGAGAAACTAAAACTTTATTCGAAACTAAAAAATTAATATTGTTTTACTTTCATAAATATGTTCGGGAAAGACATTATAAGATTTATATGAAAAATTGTATCAATAGTAATACAATCTAATCTAATCTAATCTAATCTAATCTAATCTAATCTAATCTAATCTAATCTAATCTAACTACTTATAAAAGTGTAGGTTGTCTCTTACAACTTAATGTATGGACAAATGTACCCTTTAACTTAATAAATCACTCACCATTAATTAAGGTCAAAAGAGTAAATTTGTTATAGACTAATTAATTCAATAAATAATTAAATAATAGTTTGATCCCTTAACTTGTACCTATTGTCAATATACGTCCTACATTATTTAATTCAATTCATTTCGTCCTGTATATTGATTTGTTTTTCAATTTCCCCCACCTACCAGGATCGTTACAAATGTCGCCCAATATTTACTGAAATGACAAAAATACCCTTACTTGGTTGAGACACAAAAACTTTATTCGAAACTAAAAAAATAATATGGTTTTTACTTTCTTAAATATGTTAGGGAAAGACATTATAAAATTTATATGAAAAATTATATCTATAGTAATAGAATTGTCGGTTAGTATCGAGATATTAAACAAATTGGTAGCATGTTTAGTTATTACCCATGAATAAAATAAGATAAATAAGTTTTAAAAATGTGTCATAATGTCAAGAAGATGAAAAAATGAAGTATCATTTGATGAATTTGTGCCTTTTGTTAAGGACAATACACATAAATTTATCATGCCAAATAATAATGATTAGAAAAAAGTGTCATAAATATTATAAATCACTTGCCATGAATTAAGGCCAAAAGAGTAAATTTGTCATAAGCAAATTAATTTCGTGAATAATTAAATAATAAATTGAAATGTCGCCCAATATTTTCTGAAAGACAAAAATACCCTTACTCGGTTGAGAAACTAAAACTTTATTCGAAACTAAAAAAATAATATTGTTTTACTTTCATAAATATGTTCGGGAAAGACATTATAAGATTTATATGAAAAATTGTATCAATAGTAATACAATTTAATTTAATCTAATCTAATCTAATCTAATCTAATCTAATCTAACTACTTATAAAAGTGTAGGTTGTCTCTTACAACTTAATGTATGGACAAATGTACCCTTTAACTTAATAAATCACTCACCATTAATTAAGGTCAAAAGAGTAAATTTGTTATAGACTAATTAATTCAATGAATAATTAAATAATAGTTTGATCCCTTAACTTGTACCTATTTTCAATTTACGTCCTACATTATTTAATTCAATTCATTTCGTCCTGTATTTTGATTTTTTTTTCAATTTCCCCCACCTACCAGGATCGTTACAAATGTCGCCCAATATTTACTGAAATGACAAAAATACCCTTACTTGGTTGAGACACAAAAACCTTATTCGAAACTAAAAAATAATATGGTTTTACTTTCTTAAATATGTTCGGAAAAGACATTATAAAATTTATATGAAAAATTATATCTATAGTAATAGAATTGTCGCTAGTATCGAGATATTAAACAAATTGGTAGCATGTTTAGTTATTACCCATGAATAAAATAAGATAAATAAGTTTTAAAAAATGTGTCATAATGTCAAGAAGATGAAACAATGAAGTATCATTTGATGAATTTGTGCCTTTTGTTAAGGACAATACACATAAATTTATCATGCCAAATAATAATGATTAGAAAAAAGTGTCATAAATATTATAAATCACTTGCCATGAATTAAGGCCAAAAGAGTAAATTTGTCATAAGCAAATTAATTTCGTGAATAATTAAATAATAAATTGAAATGTCGCCCAATATTTTCCGAAAGACAAAAATACCCTTACTCGGTTGAGAAACTAAAACTTTATTCGAAACTAAAAAATTAATATTGTTTTACTTTCATAAATATGTTCGGGAAAGACATTATAAGATTTATATGAAAAATTGTATCAATAGTAATACAATCTAATCTAATCTAATCTAATCTAATCTAATCTAATCTAATCTAATCTAACTACTTATAAAAGTGTAGGTTGTCTCTTACAACTTAATGTATGGACAAATGTACCCTTTAACTTAATAAATCACTCACCATTAATTAAGGTCAAAAGAGTAAATTTGTTATAGACTAATTAATTCAATGAATAATTAAATAATAGTTTGATCCCTTAACTTGTACCTATTGTCAATTTATGTCCTACATTATTTAATTCAATTCATTTCGCCCCGTATTTTGATTTTTTTTCAATTTCCCCACCTACCATGATCGTTACAAATGTCGCCCAATATTTACTGAAATGACAAAAATACCCTTACTTGGTTGAGACACAAAAACCTTATTCGAAACTAAAAAAATAATATGGTTTTACTTTCTTAAATATGTTCGGGAAAGACATTATAAAATTTATATGAAAAATTATATCTATAGTAATAGAATTGTCGGTTAGTATCGAGATATTAAACAAATTGGTAGCATGTTTAGTTATTACCCATGAATAAAATAAGATAAATAAGTTTTAAAAATGTGTCATAATGTCAAGAAGATGAAAAAATGAAGTATCATTTGATGAATTTGTGCCTTTTGTTAAGGACAATACACATAAATTTATCATGCCAAATAATAATGATTAGAAAAAAGTGTCATAAATATTATAAATCACTTGCCATGAATTAAGGCCAAAAGAGTAAATTTGTCATAAGCAAATTAATTTCGTGAATAATTAAATAATAAATTGAAATGTCGCCCAATATTTTCTGAAAGACAAAAATACCCTTACTCTGTTGAGAAACTAAAACTTTATTCGAAACTAAAAAATAATATTGTTTTACTTTCATAAATATGTTCGGGAAAGACATTATAAGATTTATATGAAAAATTGTATCAATAGTAATACAATTTAATCTAATCTAATCTAATCTAATCTAATCTAATCTAATCTAATCTAATCTAATCTAATCTAACTACTTATAAAAGTGTAGGTTGTCTCTTACAACTTAATGTATGGACAAATGTACCCTTTAACTTAATAAATCACTCACCATTAATTAAGGTCAAAAGAGTAAATTTGTTATAGACTAATTAATTCAATGAATAATTAAATAATAGTTTGATCCCTTAACTTGTACCTATTGTCAAATTATGTCCTACATTATTTAATTCAATTCATTTCGTCCTGTATTTTGATTTGTTTTTCAATTTCCCCCACCTACCAGAATCGTTACAAATGTCGCCCAATATTTACTGAAATGACAAAAATACCCTTACTTGGTTGAGACACAAAAACCTTATTCGAAACTAAAAAATAATATGGTTTTACTTTCTTAAATATGTTCGGGAAAGACATTATAAAATTTATATGAAAAATTATATCTATAGTAATAGAATTGTCGGTTAGTATCGAGATATTAAACAAATTGGTAGCATGTTTAGTTATTACCCATGAATAAAATAAGATAAATAAGTTTAAAAATGTGTCATAATGTCAAGAAGATGAAAAAATGAAGTATCATTTGATGAATTTGTGCCTTTTGTTAAGGACAATACACATAAATTTATCATGCCAAATAATAATGATTAGAAAAAGTGTCATAAATATTATAAATCACTTGCCATGAATTAAGGCCAAAAGAGTAAATTTGTCATAAGCAAATTAATTTCGTGAATAATTAAATAATAAATTGAAATGTCGCCCAATATTTTCTCGAAAGACAAAAATACCCTTACTCGGTTGAGAAACTAAAACTTTATTCGAAACTAAAAAATAATATTGTTTTACTTTCATAAATATGTTCGGAAAGACATTATAAGATTTATATGAAAAATTGTATCAATAGTAATACAATTTAATCTAATCTAATCTAATCTAATCTAATCTAATCTAATCTTATAAAAGTAAAAGTGTAGGTTGTCTCTTACAACTTAATGTATGGACAAATGTACCCTTTAACTTAATAAATCACTCACCATTAATTAAGGTCAAAAGAGTAAATTTGTTATAGACTAATTAATTCAATGAATAATTAAATAATAGTTTGATCCCTTAACTTGTACCTATTTTCAATTTATGTCCCTACATTATTTAATTCAATTCATTTCGCCCTCGTATTTTGATTTGTTTTTCAATTTCCCCACCTACCGTGATCGTTACAAATGTCGCCCAATATTTACTTGAAATGACAAAAATACCCTTACTTGGTTGAGACACAAAAACCTTATTCGAAACTAAAAAATAATATGGTTTTACTTTCTTAAATATGTTCGGGAAAGACATTATAAAATTTATATGAAAAATTATATCTATAGTAATAGAATTGTCTGCTTAGTATCGAGATATTAAACAAATTGGTAGCATGTTTAGTTATTACCCATGAATAAAATAAGATAAATAAGTTTAAAAATGTGTCATAATGTCAAGAAGATGAAAAATGAAGTATCATTTGATGAATTTGTGCCTTTTGTTAAGGACAATACACATAAATTTATCATGCCAAATAATAATGATTAGAAAAAAGTGTCATAAATATTATAAATCACTTGCCATGAATTAAGGCCAAAAGAGTAAATTTGTCATAAGCAAATTAATTTCGTGAATAATTAAATAATAAATTGAAATGTCGCCCAATATTTTCTGAAAGACAAAAATACCCTTACTCTGGTTGAGAAACTAAAACTTTATTCGAAACTAAAAAATAATATTGTTTTACTTTCATAAATATGTTCTGGAAAGACATTATAAGATTTATATGAAAAATTGTATCAATAGTAATACAATTTAATTTAATCTAATCTAATCTAATCTAATCTAATCTATCTAATCTAACTATCTAATCTAATCTAACTACTTATAAAAGTGTAGGTTGTCTCTTACAACTTAATGTATGGACAAATGTACCATTTAACTTAATAAATCACTCACCATTAATTAAGGTCAAAAGAGTAAATTTGTTATAGACTAATTAATTCAATGAATAATTAAATAATAGTTTGATCCCTTAACTTGTACCTATTGTCAAGTTATGTCCTACATTATTTAATTCAATTCATTTCGTCCTGTATTTTGATTTGTTTTTCAATTTCCTCCACCTACCGTGATCGTTACAAATGTCGCCCAATATTTACCGAAATGACAAAATACCCTTACTTGGTTGAGACACAAAAACCTTATTCGAAACTAAAAAATAATATGGTTTTACTTTCTTAAATATGTTCGGGAAAGACATTATAAAATTTATATGAAAAATTATATCTATAGTAATAGAATTGTCGGTTAGTATCGAGATATTAAACAAATTGGTAGCATGTTTAGTTATTACCCATGAATAAAATAAGATAAATAAGTTTAAAAAATGTGTCATAATGTCAAGAAGATGAAAAAATGAAGTATTATTTGATGAATTTGTGCCTTTTGTTAAGGACAATACACATAAATTTATCATGCCAAATAATAATGATTAGAAAAAAGTGTCATAAATATTATAAATCACTTGCCATGAATTAAGGCCAAAAGAGTAAATTTGTCATAAGCAAATTAATTTCGTGAATAATTAAATAATAAATTGAAATGTCGCCCAATATTTTCTGAAAGACAAAAATACCCTTACTCGGTTGAGAAACTAAAACTTTATTCGAAACTAAAAAAATAATATTGTTTTACTTTCATAAATATGTTCGGGAAAGACATTATAAGATTTATATGAAAAATTGTATCAATAGTAATACAATTTAATCTAATCTAATCTAATCTAACTACTTATAAAAGTGCATAGGTTGTCTCTTACAACTTAATGTATGGACAAATGTACCCTTTAACTTAATAAATCACTCACCATTAATTAAGGTCAAAAGAGTAAATTTGTTATAGACTAATTAATTCAATGAATAATTAAATAATAGTTTGATCCCTTAACTTGTACCTATTTTCAATTTACGTCCTACATTATTTAATTCAATTCATTTCGTCTTGTATTTTGATTTTTTATTTTAATTGAGGAAAATACGATGTTAATAAAGTTTTGAATGCGACGTCCTTCTCATTCAATCGACATGGATACGATAAGTACCACAATTTTAATCTTAGCATCTTATTCGTATTTGTACCTTAGACAATATTAATCTTAGCATCTTACATTCATATACATTTGATCATTAGACAATCGTTATATATTTAAAATGTTTACTTTCTCAGGATTTGAATAACTATTCATAGCTTGTATTCGTATACATTTCATCATTGGACATTTTTTAAAAAAAATTTAATATGTTTACTTTCTCTTAATTTCAATAACTGTAACTTAGCTCTCTTCCCCTTAACTTAATGAAAAATACATTTCACAACCAATGCAATAGATTTCTGTTTTAAGTAAGACAATACGTGCAACGCACGTGCCTTTTCCTAGTATTACAAAAAATCTGGCCCACTAGAGAATCATTTGCGTATTACATCTACTGCCACTCAAGAAATAGGTACATCTATTGAGGACAATTCCTATTGTATACAAATATTACATGTTTACGAAATAATTAATTGCTATTCAACTTTGATAGTCTCCGGCAAAGGCTAAGGTTGTAGAAATAGGATGCCTCCACCCTTGATTTGTTTTCATTGTTTTCTTCTTGTTCTTCTGTTAGCTCCGGCTGCAAGGAAAATATCGAGAGCATTAAATCACGTTTATTCTACAATTGACAGAGAATTTCTAAGTCACTTTTACAAAGAATTTATCTAGAACGAGTGAGATTCACAAACATACAAGATCAGAAAATGAAAGAGGATACCTCCAACATCGATTCCTTGGCATGAAATTTGTCTGATATAGAATTCGGGCAACGTACATTCTTGTTTTTATTGATTTCTTCTTGTTCTTCTGATAGCTCCGGCTGCAGGGAAAAAATTGAGAACTTTTAAGTCACGTGTATCTACAGTTGAAAGAATTTCTAAAAAAAGATATATATTGAACGATGAAAGACACAAACGTACAACAACAAAATATGTAAGAGGATTGCTTACCATCTCATTTAAATCTATCCAAGGTTTCTTTACTGATTCGACGGTTTCAAAAGATTTGGAACTAGATGAAGACGCCATTGCTATAGCAGATGAACAAGGTTGCGCTGCTATGACTTCTAAACCTAAATCGCTCTATACGTATGAAAATATGTATATATATATATATATATATACACACACACACACATAGAGTGTTAGGTACAGCCACAAAAGAAAGAAAGATGGTAGAAGTTATTGCCATCAGGCAATAACTTCTTCGTAGCCTTTCCCCTAAATGCAGTCAGCCCTGTCATAAGGCACAAGAGAAGTAGAACTGATAAATAAGATTATCCAAGACGATAGATAATATTTTTTAATGTTGAAATAAGGTCAGTTAAGTACAAACAAAATGACTGATATGATACTTGTACAATATACTTAAAGGTAAAATGCTTGGGCGGCCTAGGCCAAATGGCAAACATAAACAAAGTACTTCCACATTGATGATTTCTTCTAAAATGCTCAATATTATTAACTACTCTCTGAAATGTACATTAAAAAGAGAAAAAAAAAAAAAGAAATGAAAGAAACTACGAAGGTCTCCTGTTCAAAAAACTAACGAAGATATTGACGCTTGAACATTCTCTTTATAATATCAACATGTCAAGCAGGCTAAAGATTCAATAGAGGAGCAGAGAAATTCTTGAAGGATTGATCAACATATCAAGCAGGCTAAAGATTTGGTTTTTCTGGAGAGTTGATTTTCAAACAAGAACGTTTGATCTTGATCAAGCAGCTTTTCAAGAGGCACAAGTTGGTCTCCTTCACAAACCCGAAGTTGAGGGGATATTTTAGCAACAAAGTAACTATAGGTTAAGGATGGTAATAAAAACACCCGGTTGTCCATGTTTTTGTTTAAGAAATGCAGACAGAAAATACAAAACATTAAGAATAGGCAAGGGGATGGGAATACAGAATAAAAATAAAACATTAAAACGTATGGTTCCAGCCTTCCAGATTTTGGGCTAAATCCAAAACATATTGCATAGATCAACTTCCATAAAATCAGTAAACACAACCATACTAAACCGGATCGGAAGATCCACTACAGTTCATTTTTCTCAGAGCCACTTTATTTTCAACCAAGTAACATGAAACAGAAAAGATTATTTCAAAATAAATGACAAGTCTACCAAAACAAACATAAACAAATGTAGTAAGTTCAACAATTCAACGAAACAGAAACTGAAAAAAGTATAGTGTCGCAGACCAAAGAAAAAATACATGCGTTACATAAAGGGTATTTTTTTCAAAAAGTTATAACCAAATTGAAGTTCATCATACTATCCTCAATTTTCTAATGTGTTTTCCGAGGATAGACAAAGTTTTTCGGGTCCTAGTTTGCTAAGCCATACTAATTATAAAATGTTCATTTTTTGATTCGCCCAACACAATCTAGTATTTAAATTTTATTTTCTTATCAAGTTTATACTATTAAGGTTTTTTTTAGCTAATATCAGATAGAGATACCCAATTGAATATATTGGTTTCTATAAAATTTCTAACAACCATACTAAATTAGATTGAAGCTTGGAAGATGAACTCCAGTTCCTCTATTTTGTAAGTGCCGCTTCCATCAATTCAGAATATGAGTTTCAACCAAAAAGAGAACAAAGATTTGGAAATAGATCATACTGAGTCAAAAATTCATCCAACCAAAAGCAAAAAAAAGAAAAGACAGTAGTATGTGTTTTAATCTATACATATATAAAATGAGAGGTGCGATTTTTGGAAAGTTCCCGCCAAAATGCACTTTCCAAAAATGACAACACTTCTACATTGTATATGTGTCATTTATGCATTGAGAAATGAAACGAATTTGAAATCAAAATTAATTAGATAAATAAATCTGAAAACGTTTTACATTCTTTCTTTGACTTGAAACAATTGACAACCATATATACCAAACTATTTCAACCTCATTCAACTCCAGCAATATAAAAAATAGTTATGATTTTTTTAACTATATTGAAATTTCAATGAGCTAATAAATAATTATTTATTTCAATTGTTGAATTTAATAAATGAATAAATTATCAAAACAATTACATGAATTATCATTGGATATTAATTTCTTCGGTTGTAATTGGACGCCTAAGGGAGTTAGACAGTTCTTTAGCTTTTCTCTTCTCGAGCAGTTTTCAAAGATAAAACTACTATAAATTTGTTACAATTTTGTTTGTTGAACATCATTGCTAAAAACAACGGAGGATAACATACTAATATAGAAGAAATCTATATAAAATGTCTCTCTCTCTCTCTCTCTCTCTCTCATTTTGCTTAGAGACATCAGTCAGACCAATGGTAAGCCTAGATAACTCAACGTTTTTTCGTGCAAAATGTATATTTTACAATGTAAATGTATCTTTTTGTAAAGGTATTATTTTTATTTCAATTGCTTAGGATCTCATGTACTTGGTCCTCTTTTATTTTCTAGAGATCATGGAGCTACAATAAACTGAAAACAGTTATATATGCGAAATTATTAAATTCTCGGGGTACCTTTGTAATCAATAAATAGCTTAAACATATGCAATGCCTAGGATTAAAGATGTAGGATAATACAATTTAATGATATTCAAAATGATACAGATTTATTGGTAACCAATATATATTTATATTTATTTATTTATTAATATGCACTGTGACTACAAATTTCTCAATTTTGGTTTTATCAAATCAGAATAATGAACATTTATAAATAAAATATAATTAAATCAAAGGAATTTGAAATGTAGAGACGAAAAACAAATAATTTAGTGACTACAAAGAAGCCAATTTTGAAATGAACAACTACATTAGATACAAGTGATTTAAAATAGATGTAATTTAATTATAAACAACGTTAAAAAATATATCTTCAAAATACAAATCTAAAAATTCGAAATCTATATTTTTTTTATACTCAAAATATAAAAAATTCAGGTATAACGTTAAATACTGAAAATATAAAAAAAATCTCGACTTATTTAAACCGTATTTTAAAAAATAATTAGGTAAAGAAGCATAAATACTTGGATCTTATTATAAACCATTTTTTTGCCAGTTCACTAAGTAAAATTAAGCTTTAAGCTTTTTTTAAAAAATTCAAATAAAAGTTGAATACTTTATAAAAAAAATCTAATGCACCTTGCTACGAAATGGTTTGATCTGATTCTATTTTGGTTAGGGAAAGTCGGCGGATGAATTTTTGAAACGAATAGTTTGAAGAGATGAAGAGTCATTGTCTCATGTTCACCGGAGGAATTTCCTAGGTTTAATGTTATAAAAATAAGAAAGGTAACCTTTTAGGTTAGAGAGTGAGAAACTCTTTATCTATATGACAAATGCTTGAGAATTTTTTGGGCTAGATTGGTTATAATTGGAGTATTATTTGTTATTCATTAAAGTAATAATAATTTGGATGGAATCAATTGAGATTTTTGGATAACGTGAAATTTTGAGTATTTTTAGTCATTTTTGTTGTTGTTTGTTTTATTGAGAAATTCGGGTCCGTCCACTATGTAAAATTTTCAACCGCTACAGTTTTTTTTTTTATGTTTTTTTAACTAAAAAGGATACTTTTAGAGCGAAAAGGCTACGACTCTTAATGAACCGAAGGCGTGCTACGGATCACTTAATCAATTCATCAATTTAAATCACATAATCTAATTTATGCATTGCGCCTTAAATCATAATTCATCTTTCTTATTTCATGTACACAATCAACATATGATTCAAAATTAATGTATCTTACCTACATCCCACATCTAAGTCGATGTATCATAATTTACAAATGATACATTATGATTCAAAATTGATGCATCGAGTTTCAAAAAGGCTATTTAAAAACGAACAAATTTCTATTTAGATCTTTCATCAAACAGTATATGCACAGTAGCACAAACACAAAAGTAAATTTATTTTGAATCATACACACAAACATAAAATGAAGAAGAAGAAGAACGAGATTTGAAGAAGGAAGAGAATGTGAGAACATAAAATGTATTTTTATATACTTATATTTTCAATAACCAACGTTTTTTATAGCTACTACATTAGTACGAAACATCAGAAAGTATTATCTCTATCAAATTTTGTCATTTAGAGGCACATGTCTATTATCAACTATTGACTTAACGAATGACGAAGATGGTTGAATTACATCAAATCCTCCCTTTCTGAATAAGGAAATATATCTAAATAAATTTATAATTACTTTTTCAAATTTATGTGATATATCTTTAATTTTACTTTTTTTTATTATTTTTTATTTTTTCATATTAAACTTTTTAATTGTATATTTATTCAACTTTAATTGAGTATATAATATTATACCAGTGTATAAACCGTGCAACGCACGGGAGCATCACTAGTTACAAGTAATTAATAACAGGTAAAATAGAGATGAATAGTGATGCTAGTTACCTCGACTCGAAATGATATGAATAACGATCATTCCTCTAATGTTAAGTTTCATCACTTTCCAACGTTCCCATACCACTAACATACTATATATTAAAAAAAAACAAACACCAAACAAAACCAATCGTTAATACAAGTGTCTTATTCACACCAACAAATACATAAAATCTATCCAATAAAATAAACAAATAACCTTGACTTTTCTAGAAGACTATTATCTAACTAAATAGAAGAAAACCCCTTTTTTGTTCATGCCCTACCAAGAATAAGATTTAATTTTGGACAAAAATCGATACCAAAACTTGATATGAAATAAGATTTACAGATCTTAAATTGGAAAGCTATAATCTGAAAGCTATGTAATCTCTTCGATCTAAAGAATGAGATATGAGGTAATGACTAGTTACTGGTTACCAATTGGGTCTATGGTTTCACAAACAACATAAAAATGGAGAAATCTGATAAAGAAAGATCACTTACAAACATGGAGCTTCATCAATTGAGCGGCTGCCTGACATTATAGTCGGAGAAAATCACTAACTATGAGACTACGATGTCAAAACGGCTGGCTGCATAGCCTGAGAAGTTTTTATTTCTGACAGACTGATTTATGAAAGATGAACTAGGTTTAGGTTAACTTATGTATTTATAGGGTATTAGTATGTCATTTATGGAATAGAACTCTCTAGAATTAGTAGAGTTTACGGTTATGATGAAGCCACGTCAAAAAAGACAAATGCACATCAGATGACTCGGATCAATAAGTTCTTTTCCATGATTTAAAGAAATATATTAATGAGAAATATTTCCTTTGATATTTTTGCTAGAAACGAGGGGGTAATAGAATATAAATATATGACTAAGTACGAAAAAAGCGACACTTAATGTAGTAATCATTAATTTAGTCTGGCCTAACGTTGATATTTAGTACTCCGTATTTAGTAATTGTAAAGTCAGTTATCTTGATTTGTTCTCAAAAGTTTTCTAAATTTCGCTATTAGTTCTCTAATTTTTTACTGATATACTAGATTTTCAAGCTCGTACCTATGCAACAGTGCCAGTATATTTGATTTCGTCAATTGAAATAATATTGTCTAAATAAAAGGTGCGATTTAAAAAATGTTACATTTGAGGTATGCATTGCTTTAAGTGATAGTTGAGATATTGATGTTTTATAAGGGGTGACTGTTCAGAAGATTAATCGCATGGTGTGACTTTGTAATATGAAGATAAAATATAGGGAAAAGAAAAATGGGTGACTGCTCATAATATTAATTGTAGGGGGTGACTTGTAATAGTGAAAGAAAAAATAGGGAGTTAAAAAGGAATAACTACTCACACATGTGAATGTGAGGGTGAATCTCAACAGTTAATTTTTTTAAGAGAATTCAATCTCAACCACTGAATAGCTCTAATCAATAACGTAGCTGTTTTATAATATAGACTAGATTTCGTGTCCGTGCCTATGGCACGCGGTGTCAGTATATACGTGATCAATGTTTGAAGCGAACATGATATGAATAAATTAGTATATGCTTGAGATTATGTAGGGTCGGATCAATGTACACTACAAAAAAAAAAGACGACTTTCCAAAAATTAAAGAAATAAAACATTTTATTCCTTTTAAAATTGTGTAACTCATCCAAATATAGTATATTTAAGCATTCAAAAAAAAAATTCTCTCTTGCACACACCAATACAACACTTGTTAATTGAAATAAACTTAAAAATGAAAATCGTGGCAAAAAAATAAATAATAAATAGAATGAGACAGAGTGAACTAACAAAATACTATTTTGAAATCACAAATATTTCAGACTATTAAGGAAAACTTAGCACACATTTTTAAAAAAATAAATTAATTAAAATACAAATATTTAAAATTACAAAACAAACGAACAAATGTTTTTTTAAAAAAATAAACCTACGTCAGACAAAAAATAAATTGAGATACAGTTGATTACCATAAAACACAAATATTTAAAATTATAAAACTTACGAACAAATACTTTTTTTAAATAAATCTATATCAGACAAAAATTAAATTGAGATTCAGTTGATCACGATAACAATTAATTAAGAAAGTACAAACTAAATATTAATAATAAAATTAAAATTAAAATATTTAAAATTGTAAAAATTAATTACAAAAGTTACAAACAAATATCTCATTAAAACAACTCAATGGATGCTCGGGATAAATTATAAATAATCACCTCGTCAACTCAAACGGAAGTATGTGGTTAAAAAATGTGTTAGAGGAAAGCATTCCTATAACTGTAATTGGTTGTGAAAAGGATAATTTATAATACAATATAGCTCATAGTTGCACATGTGCAATTGACTAAAGCTATTTAGGGGCTGAGATTGATTCCTTTAATGAGATCCTACGGTCATTATCACTCCCCGAGTTCACATGTGTGAACGGCGGTTGAGTAACTATCTCCTCTCTCTCTCCAACTCCCCCCAGTATTCACGGTTGGTGGCCACTAATCCTTCCTCCACCAAACCTGCATCCCTTTTCTTTTCGATATTTTAATTAATTAATCAATCAATTTTATGCAAAAAAAAAATCATAAGTTTTGCATTTTGAAATATTTGTTTTTTTCTTTTTAACTGTTATCGTAATTAACTTAATCAATTTCTTTTTTTGAAACTGAATCCCAATTTTATTTATGTCTAAGTTTTGAATATTTTTATTTTTTATTTTTTTTAATTGTTATCGTAATTAACTTAATCAATTTAATTTTTTTTCGGCCTGCAATTTCGTATACAAATAAATTTTAAAAAAAATCGTAAGTTTTATAATTTGAAATATTTGTTTTTTTTTCTTTTTAACTGTTATCATAATTAACTTAGACAAATTATAAGTAAATATTAATTAATTTCCACATTATCTGCTTCATTTATTGATAAATACACAAACTGGCGCCGTGCCATCGGCACGGGCAAGAATACTAGTTAAAAAAAACATAACTGAGGGGTTATTACATATTTATTGTTTGTAAAGGGGGATAATTCAATCATAACTCATAACTGATGGGTTTATATGTAACTCACATATTTACTAATCAATCTGAACCGTCAGTTGTGTTTGACACAATTTGATCTGGGCCGCCACTTAGCCCCTGATCTCTTTTATAATATAGATGTTACATATTTTTTTTTCTCCACTTGGCAAGACAGCCCTGCAATTGGTTCATAGGTTCAAGGTACATGGTGACTCCAAATCGTCTATCTCAATCTCTGTCACATCTCCTGTCCAATTAAATCTCAATCAGCTGTTATTTTTCTAAACATTTTTTTTACAAGGATATATGCAGGGCCAAGATTCAATAGGATATAAAATGTGATAGAGGATGAGATAGATGATTTGAAACCGATACTACATGGTGGGCACGATACATGTTTAGGTGGGATGAGACGGATTTGAGAAGTGAGAGTTTAGATTAGGAGCGGTTTTGTGAAATGTCATCCCGTCTGAAACCCGACCCATTGTCATCCCTAAATACATACATGGAAAGAGACTTCTAAGCACGATTGTAGAACGAATCCTCCATTATTTACTCCTGATCAAAGAGAAGGTCAATGATTTCAACTCATCGAGGCTTCATCTATAACTTATATTTATAAATGCAACTCTTATCTAGGACAAAAAAATTAATGTACTACACATTTTATGAGATGTAAGGAGAAACTGTTTTTTAACTTGTGTCATTGAGTTTTAAAAGTAGTATCACTATTCAATGAAAAGGTTCAATCTTTACCTAGTTTTAACTATTGCCTTAATTGTACAAAACACCATGCTTTCCATTCCAAGTTTGATTTGTATAATTTTTTTAATACATATGCAAAAGGTTATCATATGGAAGAAATAGAAAGTTATGGAAAAATAAACTTGATGGAACAACAACGAAATTGTGTCATTGGTAAACCGAAATTAGCGGCGGCGTCAATTCAATGACCGAATTTTCCATCCGGTAATAAACATTTTTTTTTCTGTATAATAATAATAATAATAATAATAATAATAATAATAATAATAATAATAATAATAATAATAATAATAATAATAATAATAATAATAATAATAATAATAATAATGGCGTAACGTCTATGTCCTTTCCAACCTTTTAAAAATGGAAAATTATACCATTAGTCCCTGTACTATAAAAAAGTCGGTTTAAAAGTGATCACTATTGACCAAAGATCAACTTTTTCGGTCACCAGTAGTCCCTAGCCCTGACGTTGTCTATGCTATCCGCGTTAATGCATCATGCGTAACTCACGAGTACAAAAATTAAGGGCAAAGTAGTATTTTCATTTAATAATACTAATAATAATAATACTACTAATAATAATAATACTAATGATAATAATACTAATAATAATAATAATAATAATAATAATAATAATAATACTAATAATACTAATAATAACTATACTAATAATAATAATACTACTAATAATAATACTAATAATAATAATACTAATAATAATAATAATAATAATACTAATACTAATACTAATACTAATACTAATACTAATACTAATACTAATAATAATAATAATAATAATAATAATAATAATAATAATAATAATAATAATAATAATAATAATAATAATAATAATAAAAAAACATCAATACCATAATAATAATAATAATAATACGTGGTCGGTTTCCGCCCGGTGGCCATGTTGTCATCGGTGGTGGATATCCGACTATATTATCTGTAAAATAAACACCGTGAGTCGACGGGAAGGGTCCCCGCCAAAAACCCTCCGGCGTGTTTATCAATGCACTGAGTATGAAAGGGAAGGCGCGTAGCCCCCAAGTGCGTGTGTGATTCTAAATCAAAAAAAGATAGAGATCCCCCACTATATGAACTAGAAGGGGTTATTTATAATTGAGGGAATGAATTTAGCTCATTGCGCATGGACCCGGCCCAATCCTTTGGACATCATGCAAAATATAGTGGGCCATTAAGCAAGGCCCAAACACTATTGAGACGGATCCAAAATATGCACATCAACTAATAATAATAAAACTAATAATAATAATACTAATAATACTAATACTAATACTAATAATAATAATACTAATACTAATACTAATACTAATAATAATAATAATAATAATAATAATAATAATAATAATAATAATAATAATAATAATAATAATACTAATACTAATAATACTAATAATACAAATACTAATACTAATACTACTAATACTAATACTAATACTAATACTAATACTAATAATAATAATACTAATAATAATAATAAAAAACTAATAATAATTATACTAATAATAATAATACTAATAATAATAATAATAATACTAATAATAATACTAATAATACTAATACTAATAATAATAATGCTAATAATAATAATATTAATAATAATAATACTACTAATAATAATAATACTAATAATAATACGAAAAACTTTTAGAATTTATAATTCTAGGGTTCCATAATTTAGGAATTGATGATAATTCTTGTCTATGGTTATTATGTGGATTAATGACCTAGTCTAACCTATATGAGAAATTAGAAAAGAGTTTGGAATGTAATTAGTGTTTAAACTCTATTTGGAAGAATTTATAGAAATGACTCAACGGAGTCTATTTTAGTGAGTCATTGATTAATACCGGGTCAATGATCAATCCCTACGACGTTCTTAAATGTGTTTCACTAGAATACTAGTTCTAAAATCTTGAATTGGATTACCCATCATGCTTGAATTTAAATGTCATAAAATGGAATGCCTATTTGACATGTTGAGTTCGCTCTTGTCTAGCTCAACCCTACTTGATTTATTGATGAGAATACTTACTTGTCATGAACGAGATCGCTCTTGTCGAGCTCGTTCTCTACTTGAGATTTTGGTGAGTAAACAACTATTTGGCATTTGCATGAGTCCAGCTTGCATACTTGCTCTTATACACACACACCCCCACTGTGCCCGTAGTGGGGAAGTAGCCCCTTTGTTGTAACCACTAGAGCATGCGCGCGCATTGGTGTGTCTATCCCAATCATCTCCTCGGAAGGTCGATGTATTCACAACCATCTGACACCTCACATTCTAGATAACGCTTGTATGCAGGAACTACGTAGTGACACCGGTTCTCCATATATCCTAATCCTATGTGATTTACTTTCGAGCACCTATGTGTAAACAATGTGCATCTTGGATATATGATTTATATTCTTATGTGATGATATCTTGCCTTGTATGTTGCATATTGCCATGACATGCATGATTGATAGCTTACACTTTATGACTTACCCATTCCCCTTTACTGTTTTTAGATTCTAGCAAAGCAGGTCATTCTCATTGAGGCTTGCAGTGTTCGTACTTCTTTGGTTTATCTTTTGATTCGACGTTGCAGTTGAAGAGGTGGTTTAGATGTCCTATTCTATTCTTTTGTATTTTGAAGGACGGCAAGTTTTAAAGCAAGTCAATTAGACTATGCTTTGGAATGTGTATATAACTTGCTTATAATCTTTTATTAGCTACTTGTAGTTTTGAAACTTGTAGTACTTGTACTCCTTATGATGCCGTCATTTGTGTAAGCCAAGCTTGTATATCTTACTTTTAGTCCATTACGTATATTCTTCCGCTGAGCATCTCATTAGCTCTTATTTATTTCTTGTACTATTAACTGTTAGCTTGGGTTCCTGCATGTAGTGTCGTCGAAGACTTGATTTAATTGCTTAACGGTTATACTAGGAAAAGTTTTTAAAATTCCAGTCTTTTGGTGCCGAGCTGTGTTACGTCTACAATGTTGCGTCACGTCGTTTTCTTAAATTAAGTCATTGCATGTTTCTTGTTCCCCCAATTTGGACGGTCGACTCGCGATTCCATCTCGGGTTCGAGTCGGGTCATCACATTCCCTTTTTTTTAATATATATTTTAAATAAAATTTTGTTCCTTATCTGTAGTATTCAGCTTTATATTTTGATTATTTGATAAATTGTATTGCTATTTATCTGTTCTATTACTACACTTTTTTATATACAGTTTAAAATACATATATGTTATTTTCAAATACAAATTTATAATTTTTGATTATTTTTTAGTATAGAGCTTTTTTGTTCCACCATTAATGAAAAATACTTTTTATATTTGACAATGCCCAGTGTACTTAATTAGCTATATGGACAAATGCGTAGTTCTTAAAAGTTTGGTTTGCTTTCTCTCGTGGGATTTGTCTCCCTTTTATTGTCTAGTAACAAATACAATTTAAAATAAGAATATGTTTCATTAATATTAAGATATTAAAATTTTAGATATTTTTTATCAAATCTATTTTTTTTAATTATAAAATACATCTATTATACAATGCAAATCTCCAATTTTAGATATGTTTTTTAGATTTCGAGTAGACATCTTCAAAATTTTAATTTGTATTTATCAGATATGCTTTTCTAATTTATTTTTAATGTAATTCATCTATTTTAAAATAAACATCTCTAATTTCTAGATCTTTTTATTTATATTTCAAGTAAAACATAAAATACAGATCTCTGATTAAGATTCGTATTTAACATATATGTTTTTAAAAAATACATATTTATAAAATAGGTCTTAAAATTAAAATCATGCCATGATTTTATATTTATTTTACTTTTTTGAAGAACTTCTTTCGCTTATCTTCCACTCAAGTTGTAAAAAATATTCCAATAACGAAAAGATGACCATGATCCACATTTATTGTGATTGAAAATGTATTGTATAAAAGTATACGTCAGGATCCATATTTTTACGATAAAGATCAATATTTTATTTTCAGTATACTGTTGAATATAAATTGAATATTTTTTTACGCTATGCTCTTGAACTAAATTGAATATGTATTGTAAAAAATATATATGGGTGTCTTTATTTCATTTACGGCCAGAGTTTTTTTTTTTTTGTGATTTCGTTCATAAAAAAATACATATTTATTTTTATTTATATAGATAGACAAATGAAAGTGATTCACTTGCCAATAAATGCTTCATCTTTTGGCTCCAATTACTACGCATTCAATTAATTTTTTTCTAGGAAATGATGAGTTTTCCCAACAATATAAATTGAAATAAAAGGGTGAAAAACATGAAAACTTACATTTTCAAGGCATGACACATTTTTGATACTTTCTACTTTTAGAAAGGTGTTTTAGGCGGGAAAATGCTATATATAGTAGTGTTATATGCTTATGCCTTTATGTATATATAGATTCTTGAACTTTTTGAAACAATTTATTCCTTGCGTAGATGAGAGCTCTTAAGAATTCATCCATTTCTCTCTAATGTTTGGAATTTTGAGTAGATTTATATTAGAAAGACCTGATCGTTTTTCTGGATAATCGAGCCATATATCTAACACGTTTTTAATGTATGAATATACGTATGTAGAGAACAGTTATGATTTCTAAATTTTGTATTATAATCAAATATTGATAAATTTTTTATCCATCGGTATTCATTTTTTTTCCAAAAAGGGATGGTTGCATTGTTTGCAGCAATTGAAATGAATTGTGAGTGACACCATTGAGAGAAATTAAATTTTGAATCAACCACTAATTAGCACGGTTGGTCAATTGTTTTAAACAAAACGTATAAACTTCATTGAATAATTTATGAAATAAAGGGAGGTAAACTGTAAATAGTAAACAGCCACCAAAACACCGAATTATTAAACCCCTCCCCACACATGCATTACCTTCCAGCTTTTACTTGGATATGGTTCGTTCTTACAGGAGAGGAAGAAACCATCGGGTCTCACTAACCAAAAGCTTTTTTGAAAATGACCAAAAAATTTAGAACACCTTGAATCGACCACCGTGACGTTAAAAACATCAAAAACAGATTGTTTTTCACGCCAATAAAAGTGTGCGAACCATAGGGTTGTGAGTCGATTGCCGCAAAACCTCCACTTGTACTCAGCACCAGATTGGAGGGTGTGGAATCCGTGATCTTTTCCTGAGTGTAAATGAAACGAAATATCTTCTGAAATTACATTAATTATATCTAACGTCCACACAATACCGAAACAAGCATTTGTTGTTCGGTAGAAAAGAGAAAATGCAAAGATTAAGAACCAGAGGGAGCGGCTAGTTTTCACTACACAACTCATGTTTAAGATGTATAATTTATTTTTGCAGAGGGTGCTTGAATATATTTATAAGTTATTTCTCATACGTACATAACTATCTTTGTAGTTATCTAAATTCTCTACGACAAGGTATCTAAAATATGGATTTCCAAAATTCAGTTCGTAATCTCGCCCTTATCTTTCAAATCTGTTTATATTTCCAAAATATGTCTAAAGTTCGACTAACTTCATGTAAGTTATTAATCTTAAAGCTTACATCTTGAACTTCATAACCATTTCAATAGCAAACAAATTAATCTTAATTAAAATACTTAACGAAGACATGTTTCGTTTAGTAAGTTGATTGATCCAATATTTGTAGTATAATTGCCGAAGCAGAAACGGAGTATGATTTCTCCCTTTTGACCTAAAAAGTAAAAACCCAATGAGTTGATTTTACGGGATAAATTATAAATATGATGTGTATTACATCTCTTTTATAGGTAATGGAGGACCAAATTAATTCCTATTAGAGTTTTAATTTCACCGTCCATCAAAATAGTGTTTATTTAAGAAATTAAGCTCTCTTACAAAACAAATTACTGTACTTTAGTTATTTTGAGTTTGAATAATTATTATCAAGATTCAAAGTTGAGCAAAAATTGTATATAAAGTTTTTCAGGTTCCTAATTTGAGGAGGAATTTAATTTTTTCAGGTTCAATAGATTTCAAAGGTTGTAATTACAAAATTTGAAATGAGTTTATGCAAATCTTTCATGTTTGTTTCTTTCACATAGCTAGGTAGAAACAGATAGAGTAAATTGTACTCCCACCGTTCTATAAAATGACTCTTTTCCTTTTCATCAATAAAAAATGTCTTCTTTCTAAGTAATCGGCTATCTGTGGTCAATTGCTTGGCAAAGTAAGTAGTGTTAAAAAATATAAATTATCGTAAATTTACTCTCTCTGGTAATGGTCAAGTGTTTTCCTAAAAATGAAAGTTTAGGGTGTTTTCCTAAAAATGAAAGTTTAGGGAAGGAACATTACTTTTTGGAACGGACAAAAAAGAAAGTATTACAATTAATTAGGAATGGAAAGAGCATAATAAAGTTAATTATACTTACTTTGATCATGTAATCTGAGAATTGCCCGCATTTGTGTAAGCTGAGTTTGTAAATCTTACTTTTAGTCCATTACGTATAGTGTTCGTTGAGCATCCCATTAGCTCTTATTTATTTTCTTGTACTATTAACTGTTAGCTTGAGTTCCGACATGTAGTGTCACCAAAGACTTGATTTAATTGCTTAACTATTATGCCAGGAAAAGTTTTTAAAATTCCAACCTTTTGGTGCAGAAAAATGATAAAGAAAGTTTGAATTCGTCAGGGTGAGAGACAGAACGACAGAGAATAGGCTATTTTCGGTACAAATTTATGAAAAATCACTTTTGCTGTTTTAAAAAAAAAGGGATACTTAAGCGGTTGAATTCCTTTCAAAAGGTATCGGCCCACAATTAATTCTTTTAAGATTGTAAGGTATTTGTTTGGGATTTGAATTTTGGTTTAATTGGATCAATAGAATGCTATATTCGTTTTCAGCCATGTCATGGTTGGTTGTAAACAACCTGTCTTGATTGGTACCTGTAAGGCTTTAAAGCAAGGCTTATGATTTAGCATTCAACTTCACAACACTTCTCCCTAACTTTTATTAGATGCAACAAAAGTTTGAAACAATATTCGTATCATATTTCCAATTATATATAACCTGGAAAAAAAAATACCGAGGGTCCGTTTGGATGCATTGATTTTGAATTCAATAAATATTAAAATTTTATGGAATTTAAATAACGTGCAATTTTATTTCAAAATAATAGCATTTTCATGGTTTGGATAACGTGTGAAATTCAATTCTAATTCTATATTATAGTTAAAATAAAATTTCATTAGTATATATCAAGTATCTAGTTTAGCCTAGTGGTAATGATTGTTAGTGATAATGAATAACCAATATTCAAACCTTGTTAACAACAAATTGTGAGAATTTATATTTTTATTAATAAGTAGCATATAGAGGTGGTAGGAGGATGGAGGTGGGAGATGGTGGTGGCCGGAGGTGACTGGTGGTAGTGGCAGTGGCAGTGGCCAAGGTCGATTGTGGCTGGAGATGGAGGCCGATGGTGGCTGGTGGTTGGAGGCGGAGGTCGGAGCTGGTCGGGAGTTGTGATGGTAATGGTAAAAGGAAGGTAAGTTGTTATTGTATACAATAATAATGAGTGGTATCAGACCTCCATTCCAGGCTCCTCAAGAGATACTGGAGTATTTACCTATCGTACCTTTACCTATAACTTTAATTCATAGATGGATTTGTTTAGGACAAACTGAAATTTAAATTACGACACTTTTTAGAAGACAGAAGGATAGTTGCTCTTTAATGGAAATATCATAATAAGTTTTCAATTTTGGCCCCAATGCCATAAAATGTAGCAGGACTTATTCAGTAGTGTTCCCGTTGATTTTCCTTTTAATCGAGAAACTATAATAGTGATAGTGATTTGATGATGTTAAACTAAGTATGAACAAACCAGCATCTACCATTTGAAGATGGAAGTACTCGAAAATGAATAATGTCCTTAAGTCATCAAGCAGAATATGTGTCCAAGTGTACATCCAAGGAAAATAACATCAGTAGCATCAAAGTGTACTTGTATTAAATAACCAATGGCAGATTTTCCAACATACATATTACAAAAAATCTTGGCCACTAGAGAATCATTTGCTTATTACATCTATTGCCACTCAATAAACAGGTACATCTATTGAGGATAATAACTTTTGTATACAAATATTACATGTTTGTGAAATCATTAATCGCTATTCAACTTTGATAGTCTCCGGCGAAGGCCAAGGTTGTAGAAGTAGGATGCCTCCACCCTCGTTGGCATGAAATTTACCTGCTAAAAATGTTGGGCTAGGCACATTATTGTTTTCATTGTTTTCTTCTTGTTTTTCTGATAGCACAGCTGCAAGGAAAAAATCGAGAACTTTAAATCACGTTTATTCTCAAATTGACAAAATTTCTAAGTCAATTTTTGCAAATAATATATCTAGAATGAGTGAAATACACAAACATACAAGATCAGCAAAATATAAGAGGATATACCTCTAGCCTCTATTCATTGACATGAAATTCGCCTGATATAGAGTTTGGGCTAGGCCAATTCTTGTTTTTATTGATTTCTTCTTCTTCTTTTGATAGCTCCAGCTGCAAGGAAAAAATTGAGAACTTTTAAAGTCACATTTGTTTTCAATTGACATAATTTCTAAGTCAATCATTTACAGATATTTTTTTTTTAATGTAGAACGAGTTAAAGACACAAACATACATGGCCAAAAAATGCAGGAGGATTGCTTGCCATCACATTTAAATCTAACCAGGGTTTCTTTACTCATTTGAGGGTTACAGAAGATTTAGAACAAGACAGGGGACGCCATTGCTATAGCAGATGAACAAGGTTCCCCTGTCATAGGCACAAGAAAAGTAGAACTGATCAATAAGACTACCTAAGAGGATAGATAATATTTTTTGGTGTTGAAATAAGATCTGTTAAGTTCCAATGAAATGGCTGATATGATACATGTACAATGTACTTAAAGGTAAAATGCATGGGTGGCCGAGGTAAAATGGCAAACATAAATAACATACTTGTACAATGATATCCTTTAATATGCTCAACATTATTAACCTACTCTCTAAAATGTACATAAACAGCATACTTGTACAATGATATCCTTTAATATGCTCCTTCACTTTAGCACTTTGTGAGACAGAGTAGGTCTGGAACACAAATACAATCCTTCGGAACTACCATCATAGCTTCAGTCACCCACTTGAATCCCAACAAAAATTAACCCATCAGTGGCATACTTCATTTCCCCCCCTAGTATGCCTACCAGTTGGGGTGATTCTGGCGTTTGTTCTAAAATATATATGGGATGGAACACCATTGTAATTTCATTTAATCGGTTACTTGAGAAGAGCTTTCATTTTGTCAATTCATTCATCTTTTCCCGAGACCTCTCAAACTAGTTAATTTTATGGTCTGAAGATTTTACGGCAGAAATTCATGAAAGATTTAGGTACTCACCTTCAAGCGGGACGGGAAATAGAAGGGAGAG
The DNA here is from genome assembly GCA_013146195.2 of Codonopsis lanceolata. Lineage (NCBI taxonomy): Eukaryota > Viridiplantae > Streptophyta > Magnoliopsida > Asterales > Campanulaceae > Codonopsis > Codonopsis lanceolata. Next base: position 87,735,612 of record CM028380.1, read on the forward strand.
ATGCTGACGGAGAGAGGGATCGAAGAGAGACGAGACGTCGGCGGAGCGATGAGAGAGCCGCCACAGAGAGGAATGAGTTGCTACACTACAGACAAAGAATCTATCTATTGTCAAAACCCAAACCTACTGCTTAATTCAATTTGACATTTAATATTGAGTTAATTCAATATTCAATTTTTTTTCTTTTCAATAGGTAGTTTGGTAACTTGACAAAGGGTTTTTTTTATCTATATTCGATGAAGGGCGTTTTAGTAATTAGACATATTAAGTAGTGTGGTAATTATAGTTTTTTGAGTGTAACATTTATGGGTTCTGAATAAAAATTACCTCATCAAATTCTATTCCCTCAAATATAACAAAGACATTTAAAATGCGTGATGTAAATAACCTGTCTTGATTGGTACCATAAGGCTTCAAAGCAAGGCTTATGATTTAGCCTTCAACTTCACAACACTTCTTCCTAACTTTTATTAGATCAACAAAAGTTTGAAACAATATTCATATCATATTTCCAATTATATATAACTTGAAACAAATACTGAAAAGAATTGCAATAATTAAAATTTATGTAGGGACAAACTTCACTTCATTCAAAAAAAATGTACTAAGGGGGTTAGACCGATTTCAATAACATATATTGGGGAAGAAAGTTCCAATGCTAATACGTGGTATTAGACCTCCATTTCCGGCTCCTGAAGAGATACTGCAACATTTACCTATCGCACCTTTACCTATAACTTTAATTCATAGACGGATTTATTTAGGACAAACAGAAATTTAAATTACGACACTTTCTAGAAGACAGAAGGATATTTGCTCTTTAATGGAAATATCATAATATGTTTTCAATTTTGGCCCCAATGCCATAAAATGTAGCAAGACTTTTGCAGTAGCGTTCGCGTTGATTTTCCTTTTAATTGAGATACGAAATCAGCATCTACCATTTGAAGATTGAAATACTCGAAAATGAATAATGCGTAAGTCCTTAAGTCATCAAGCAGAATTTGTCCAAGTGTACATCCAAGGAAAATAACATCCATAGCATCAAAGTGTAATTGTATTAAATAACCAATGGAAGATTTTCCAACATACATATTACAAAAAATCTTGCCCACTAGAGAATCATTTGCGTATTACATCTATTGCCACTCAAGAAATAGGTACATCTATTGAGCACAATTCCTATTGTATACAAATAGGACAAGTTTACGAAATCATTAATTGCTATTCAACTTTGATAGTCTCCGGCAAAGGCTAAGGTTGTAGAAATAGGATGCCTCCACCCTCGTTGGCATGAAATTTACCTGCTAAAAATGTTGGGCTTGGCACATTATTGTTTTCATTGTTTTCTTCTTGTTTTTCTGATAGCACCGGCTGCAAGGAAAATATTGAGAACTTTAAATCATGTTTATTCTCAAATTGACAAAATTTCTAAGTCAATCGATCTTTACAAATAATATATCTAGAATGAGTGAAATACACAAACATACAAGATCAGAAAATATAAGAGGATATACCTCTAGCCTCGATTCATTGACATGAAATTCGCCAGATATAGAATTTGGGCTATGCCAATTCTTGTTTTTATAGGTTTCTTCTTCTTCATGATAGCTCCTGCTTCAAGGAAAAAATCGAGAACTTTTAAAGTCAAATTTGTCTTCAATTGACATAATTTCTAAGTCAATCATTTACAATTTTTTTTTATCTAGAACGAGTTGAAGACACAAACATACAAGACCAAAAAATGCAGGAGGATTGCTTACCATCACATTTATATCAAACCAGGGTTTCTTTACTCATTTGATGGTTACAGAAGATTTAGAACAGGACGGGGACGCCACTGTTATAGCAGATGAACAAGGTTGCCCTGTCATAAGGCACAAGAAAATTAGAACTGATCAATAAGACTACCTAAGAGGATAGATAATATTTTAATTTTGGTGTTGAAATAAGATCTTAAGTTCCAACTAAATGACTGATATGATGCATGTACAATGTAGTTAAAGGTAAAATACATGGGCGGCCTAGGTAAAATGGCAAACATAAACAACATACTTGTACAATGATATCCTTTAATATGCTCAACATTATTAACCTACTCTCTAAAATGTAGGTTGAAAAGAGAACAAAAAGAAATGAAAGAAACTAGGTCTCATGTTCAAAAAACTAACGAAGATATTGATGCTTCAACATTCTTTTTAAATACCAACATGTCAAGCAGGCTAAAGATTCAATATAAGAGTAGAGAAGTTTTTGGAAGGTTTAATAAACATATCAAGCAGGCTAAAGATTTGGGTTTTCTGGAGAGTTAGTTTTTAAACAAAAACATCTTTTCATGAGGCAGAAGTTGGCTCCCCTTTAAAAACCAGAAGTTGAGGGGATATTTTGGCAGTAAAAAAGCTTTAGGTTAAGGATGGTGAAAGAAAAACACGGGGTTTTTCATGTTTCTGCTTAAGAAGTGGAGACAGAAAATACAGAACATTAAGAGGCAAGGGGATGGGATTACAGATTAAATAAAAGACATTAAAACATATGGTTCCAGCCTTCTAACTTTTGGGCTAAATCCAAAACATATTGCATTCTCAACATCCATAAAATCAGAAAAGACAACCAAACTAAACCGGATCGGAAGATCCACTACAGCTCATTTTTTTCAGGGTGAGTTCATTTTACAACCCAAGTAACAAGAAAAAGAAGAGATTACTTACAAATAAATGACAAGTCCATGAAAACAAACATAAACAAAGGTAATACTGTTAAGTTCATCAATTAAAAGAAACTAAAACTAGAAAATCTATAGTGTTATAGACCAAAGCAAAAATTACATAAGCTACATGAAGGATTATTTTTCATTCAAAAAAGTGATAACTTCAACCAAATTGAAGTTGGCCATATTTTCCCAATTTTCTAAGCTATGTTTTCTGAGGATGGACAAAGTATTTCCAGTTCCAGTTTGCAAAACTATACAAACAAGAAAATGTTAATTTTTTGATTTGCTGGACACAAACTAGTATATTTAAATTATATTTCATATCAAGTTTATACTATTGAGATTTTTTTATAGCTAATATCAGATAGAGATACCAAATTGAATACATCGGTTTCGATAAAATTACTAATCACAATCATACTAAAGTAGTGGAACTTGGAAAATGAACTTAGTCATTCTTTGTATACTGAGTCATAAATTCATCCTCCAAAAAAAAAAAGAAGAGGAAATACATGTTTTATATAAGCAATTAATAACAGGCAAAAGAGAGATGAATAGTGAAGCAAATTACCTCTACTCGAAATGTCATGAATAACGATCTTTCCTCTAATGCTAAGTTTCATGACTTTCCATCGTTCCCATACCACCAGCATACTATATATTCAAAACAAACATGAAACAAAACCAAACGTTAGCACACGTGTCTTATTCACACCAACAAATACATGAAATCTATCCAATAAAATAAACAAAGGACCTTGACTTTTCTGGAAGACTTGACGAAAACTCCATTTTAGTTTATGCCCTACCACGAATAAGTTTAAAATTTTGACAAAACTCGATATGTAATAAAATTTACAGATCTAAAATGGGAAAGCTGAAATCTCTTCTGATCTAAAGACCAAGATACTGGTAGCAGTCATGACAAGTAAATGGTTGCCCAATTGGATCGATGGCTTCACAAACAACATAAAAATGGAGAAATCCGGTAAAGAGAGACTACTTACAAACAGAGAGCTTCATCTCCTGAGTCGCGACCTGACATTCTTGTCGGAAAAAATCACTAACTATGAGATTGAGATGCCAAGACGGCTGGTTGCGCAGCCAAAGAAGCTTTGTGACAAATGAACTAGGGTTAGGTTAAGTTATGCTTTTATAGGGTATTAGTGTGTTGTTTTTGGAATAGAACCCTCTAGAATTAGTAAAGTTTACGGTTATGATGAGCCACGTCAAAAAAATGGCTCTAATCAACACGGTTCTGTTTCATGATTAAAGGAAAATATTTATGAGAAATATTTCCTTTGACTTTTGTGCTTGACGAGGAGGTAATAGAATATAAATAACCTTAATTAGAAAACAATTCTATTATATTAATCCAAAGATTTTCTTGATTTAGTTTTGAATTAAAATTTTCTATTTATGTGTGGTAATTAATTGAGTGGCTTTGAATTTTAATAAATAAATTGTCTAATAAAAAAATTGAGAAGCCAATCAATTTGGAATAGTAAGTGTACTTACCTTTTTTTGTTTAAAATAAAATTAACTTTCCAGTAAAAAATTAATTTAGTAGTAAATCAAAATTACTTCCCTAATAAAGCTGAAATTTAACATGTTTCTAAATATAAGGTACTCCCTCCGTCCCTATATTATCGTCCTCCTTTCCTTTTTCGTCCGTCCTAAAATAATTGTCCACTTTGAAACTTACCTTTTTAGAACATCACTTTTATCACTTTACCCTTACTTTTTCACTCTACTTTAATTATGTGCCATATATACATGGACATTAAAGAAAACTACACATTAAACCAATATAAATAATCAAGTTAATTAATTTTTCTTAAACTGTGCGTCGGGTCAACCCAGACAATTATTTAGGGACGGTGGGAGTATTATATTTTGATTTTGTTAATGTTTTTGGAAAGAGAACAATTACAAACTAGTCAACACCTTTTGTAGATCAATATATACTTGGAGAATGTTTGGTGGAATATTTTGCCCCCAAAACGCTCTAAAATTAACACTGCTTTTTTTCAAAGAAAAGCGTTTCAATAATGCGGTTTTGTACCGTTGCATTTTGCAAACGCATTCCGTTTTAAACGCCACAATTAGTAGCTTTTTCCAAAACGTGTAGGGAAAATGATGCATTCTCCATAAACACCCAAATATACCTTGCCTTCTACTTAAGAAATCCAAAACGAGTTTATTATAAAAAAAATAATATGTTTTAAAAAATTTATTTTTTAAAAATGTTGTATTTTCAAAACACTGCACCAAACGAGACCTAACTATTTCCGTAATTCAAGTTTTTGTTAATGAAAGAAAAGATAAGTCAACGAATCACACTGTGACAATTAATTTAATTACATATATGAAATTCAAATCACCAAGCAATGGTGTTCAGTTCTTCTGTACCGCTTATATGTATCATTTATGTATCACTTTTCATCTCAATCATTGGTTGAGATGCAATAATTAAGATGTAATGGTGGAGATAAAAAGTGATACACCAATGGTACATACAAGTGATACAGAAGATCTGGACTCCAAGCAATGGGGAATGAGATATAGAGAGCACTGAGAGGGTGTCGTTTTGTTAAATTGTCTTATGCTTTTCTACAGACTTCTCAATTCTTATCCAAGCTTTTGACTAGTTTTAGGAAAGCCTTACTCGGGCAGAATAGCTAGATCGTGTGTTGTTTCTTTTTTCTTTAATTAATTAATTAATAATAATAATAATAATAATTGAACAACACGAATTTCCTTCATTGCCACTTCATTCCAAAAGAGAATTAATTCAAAGAGGGTTAGTTTGATTCAACTAACATATATAGAGATGACAAACAAATCATAATGTGTTTCAAATCCGCAATGGCCTGCCTCTAATGGGACGGTTGAAAAAGATTTTTTTTTAATCACATCAAGTTTTGGACGGGTTTGGTTAGTTGTCAAACCATCCCAATCGAACTCGCCCGGTATATACGACTAAGTACGAAATTTTTGATACTTATTGTAGTAAGCATAAATTTAGTTTGGCCTAACTTTGAAATTTAGTAGTTAGTGATTGATTGATGAACATATATGACATTTGACCATAAACCACTTGGTCAACAATTAGTCGACCCGTCGACCACACTTGTCGACCAAGTGATTTACACTAATTTATTGATAAACCAGTTGTTGACCAAGTGATTTACAATAAATCAGTGTAAACCACTTGGTCGACAACTGGTCCTGTAGACCACACTTGTCGACTAGTGATTTCAGATGTTGAGGGGTGCATTTTTACTGGTTAATTTACCGATAAACTAGTCGTGTTTTATCAGTGGTTTATCAATAAACCAGACCATAAAAGAGTATTTTTTTTAAGTGAGGCTACACATAACCAAGTCATCTTTGACTTGGCCATTTTTGTAAATCCCCCTTTAAGAAATGAGAGTTTAGAATAGGAGTGGGTTTTAGGGGTGACAAAATGGGTGTTATGGATCAATGGATAATACGCCATTATCCATGGATAACCATGGATAATGGCCTATTATCCATTGATCCATAACACCCATTTTGCCACCCCTAGTGGGTTTGTGATAGGGGTGTAAATCGGAACCACCGAACCACGGAACCGAACCAAACCAAACCAAACTAGTCGGTTTGGTTCGGTTTTGATCGAAGATAGTTTGGTTTCAGTTTCAAAAATTGGAAAACCACGCGGTTCAGTTCGGTTCACGGTTTTTGGTGTCGAACCAAACCAAACCGAACCAAACCAAACCACCCTATATATTTTTATTTATTTATTATATAATATATATTATATTACATTTATTAACTATTTTGAACATTTGATTTATTCATTATATATATATATATTTATTTATTTATTTATATATAGATACTAAAGCAAACAAAATCTTGATTGTTGCAGAACTATTATTTCTTCAATTGTTTGTGTTTACTTTAGAATTTGTTATGATAATTTGTTGTTAGAATGTTATTTCCTAATTTTGATATTAATTCCAAATTAAAATCGTATTTTCATTGTTATTTTTAATGTTGATTAATTTCATTAAAAATAATTTATATAAACCACAAAACCGAACCAAACCAAACTAAACCGAGTGGTTCGGTTCGGTTCAGTTCCAAGTCTTACTCGGTTCGGTTCGGTTTGAGATTTTTGGAACCGATAGAAGGCAGTTCGGTTTGTGGTTTTGGCATAAATTAACCAAACCAAACCGAACCACTTACATCCCTAGTTTGTGAAATGTCAAACCCATCCCAAACCCGACCCATCGTAATCCCTAAATACATACATGGAAAGAAACTTCTAAGCATTATAAGTAGTACGAATCCTTCATTCTTGACTCCTAATCCAAGAGAGACTCTAGTATTCATCAATGTCAATGATTTTAACTCATCTATATATATATATATAATGGTAAGGGTACATTTCTTCCTCCAAAATTTCACTTTTGAATTATTAACTTTTCAGTTACCATTTAACTCTTTCTCTCTCCTATCTTCTTTGGTTATATTTCTCTTTCTCTTTCCTGTTTTCTCTTTATTTTCTCTATCATCACAACCATCTCCTCTCTTTTAATTGTTTAAGCATTTTTCTCTCTTTAAATATAAAAAAATAGTAACTAAAACAAAAATAATAGTTCCGGAGTTAAGAAAAAAAAGAGGTTAGTAAAATAAAAATAATTTATGGAACAATCCACTATAAAAATAAAAGTTACAGAATCAACAAAACAAAAATGATTTAATGCGAAGGTTAGTAAAATAAAATAATTTACGAAACAAAAGTTAAAAAAAATTCTTAAAAATAGCTATGCAAAACAAAAATACATTAGTTAAATGAAAATATTTTGATGGAACAAAAATAATAGTTACGGAGTCAATAAAACAAAAATAATTTAAAGTGAGGTTAGTAAAATTATAAAAATAATTTATTGTACAAAAGTTTAAAACAAATTCTTAAAAATAGTTATGTAAAATAAAAATATGTTAGTAAAATAAAAATATTTGATGGAACAAAAATAACAGTTACGGAGTCAATAAAACAAAACATTTTAAATTGAGGTTAGCAAATAATAATAAAAAAATACAGAACAAATTTTTTCCGTAAAACTAATTCTTAAAAATAAAACAAAAATAATAGTTACGAAGTCAGTAAAACAAAAAAAATATAATAGAAGTTATTAAAATCAAAATAATTTATAAAACAAAAAAAATAGTTAATAGTAAAAATAATTTCATTATTTTGATTTTAGCTTATTTTCTTCTCAGAAATTTCTTTATTCATAAAATAAAAATATAATTTAAAAAAATAATCATTCAAAAGGAAGAACTTATTTGAGTTCATATTCTATTTGAAGGGCGGAAAAAAATTCAAGTTTCTTCAAAAACATTTATTATACATAGTTTTTGAATAGTATAAAGTGTTCGGGGTTGTCAGATCATGAATTGACATCTAAAATTAGTGTTCCAGTAATCCTATTGAGAATAATTGACCATGTTGCAGGGTTGTGCAATGAAACAAGACTAATCATCATAAATTTTGGGGATCATATTGTTGAAACAAGAATTTTGAAAGGAAGTAATGTTGGAGAAAATGTTTTTATCCCAAGATTGACATTAACTCTATCTGATGTAATATTGTGTTTCAAGTTCCAGATAAGACAATTTGCATTGCTGGTATCATATGCAATGACAATTAACAAGTGTTAAAGTCAATAATTACACGTAGGTCTCTATTTGAAAAAAACAGTATTTAGCCACGGATAGTTATATGTCGCAGTTTCTAGAGTAACAAATTATTTTGATTTGAAGATATTGATATGCGGTGAAAATAAAAAGCCAACCAATAAGATCACAAATGTTGTGTATAATGAATTTTTTTAGAATCTATAATGATTAGTGATATACTTATGTGTAATTGTTAATAAACCGATCCTCCATATTTTGTTTATATATGATTTAGTTGACGTGCGTTTAACGCACGGGTTAAAAAATCTAGTTATGACTTATATTTATAAATACAAATCTTATCTAGAATTGAAAACTAAAGTATTACACATTTTTATGAGATGCAACGAGTGTAATTGTTTGAACTGAAGCCATTGAGTTTAAAATTTTGACCCAAATAAATGGCTATTTTATGCTAATAAGATTCACTCAAACTCTAAAATTGATTATGAAGTCTACATAATTTATCCACCATCACAAACGGTTCATTTTCCTTCTACAAAGAAACTACAATAGTGGTTTGATGTTGTTAAACTATGACCAAAGAAGTATATGTCAATTGGAGGTTAGAGTAATTAAAAATGAATATGATGTTATATTAACCAAAGGAGTAACATGATCAAGAAAAATGTGGTGTATACCCTACAACTAGTACCTTTGTAGTTTACAATATAGTTAATATGCAAGGAAAATAACATCAATAATATCCGAGTGTACTCATATTGATTAATCAGTGAGGAAAATTTTCCAAAATATTACTTTGGAGATCATATGCTTTATATATTACATCAATATTTGACTAGGTAAAGGATCATTTGTCATGTACATTTATTGAGATCTAGGTACATCTATTAATGAAAACTAGATCTTCATGTCTGTGTCTATGACACGATGTCAATACATCTGATTTTGTCAATTGAAATGACAGTGCCTAAATAGAATATACGATTTAAAATTTTTTTACAATTGAGGGATACATTACTTCAAGTGATAGTTGAGAGATTGATGTTTTATAAGGGGTGACTATTCAGAAGATTAATCACAAGGTGTGACTTTGTAATATGAAGATAAAATATAGGAAGAAAAAAATGGGTGACTGATCATTATATTAATTTTAGGGGGTGATTGTAATAGAGAAAAAATAGGCAGTTAAAAATTGATAACTACTCATACATGTGAATGTGAGGGTAAATCTCAACCGTTAATTTTTTAAAGATAATTTAATCTCAACCTCTCAATAGCCCTAATCAATTATCTAGGTGTTTTATAATATAGACAAGATGCAAGAGCCCGTAGTGAATAATATAGTGCGTCAAACTACCAAGACTTGAGTTAAAGAATAGTAAAAGAGATGATTAAAATTAGACACCGGCTAGATTAGAAATATTGTACTCCTATATTTTTAATCTTGATTTGATGTTGTCAAATAGAGCATTATAAATGCGCCTTGATTTCTAAGAACAATATTCCTCACAATCATTCCGATGTTGAAAACATTTATGGCTGTGACAACACCAACATCTTGCTACATAATCTGTATGAGAACTTGCTTGTGTGTTATTGTTATCACAACTATGCGGATAACATATTAATTTGACTCTAATTTTTGCATTAAACTCAGCTTTTGATATCTCAGCTACAACTTTGTTTGCATTGTTCTCCTCTCCTTTACCTGCATAACCTATACATCACAACAACACATTGAATGTTATTCAATAAAAATGTGTATCAACATGGTATTACCACAAAAAATCAAGTATAACATATAGGCAAGGGTTAAATACACAAGCAGTTCTTGTACTATAGACCATTCTAGTGTCAGTCCATGTACTAAAGAAGTGCAGGCCACTAGCTAAAATAGGCCATTTTTGCACAGTAGTAGCCTCTCCGTTGGATGGCGTTACCAGGTATGCTATTAAGTGAGTATATGTGACTCCAAGTGAGTATATATAACCAAGATCGAGATGTACTAGCTCTGGCATAGCATAGCTTACATTGATATGCGCATTGAGGTAGATAATGAATTTGATGACAATGAGAGGTTTTAGAAGGATAATAAGTGTGGAAGGAAGTTGGAATTTTCTATGGTTAAATCAATAAGATTTTAGATGTGGCTGAGCCAAATGTTGATGAGTTTCTTGAGGGAGTTGTGGAGGTGAATGAGGTGAGATTGGGAAGGGAAGTGGATGGCGATGATAGGGAAATTGAGGAAAGTGATTGGGGGTAGAGAAGGATTTAAGGGTGGTCGTGGTGAAAGAGGTGTCGTCGGAGAAGTTGGAGAGGCAGAGGGAAGTATGGTGGTGGAAGGGAGTGGAGGTGTCATAAGTGGTAGATTTGGGGTGGGACGTGAGAACTGGGAAGGAGTAGGTGGATGAGGTTGGGTTGGGGTTTCCCTTTAAGGGAAGAATCAATCAAAAGGATGAAAATGACGTATTTATCCTCGCAATAACTTACATGAGTGCTCACATCCTCATTTAACACCATACGAGGGGACAACATCTTACTAAGGGACTACACGCATGCAAATATGACCACTTTGGTCAATACCGAACACTTCATTGATACATGGATTTAGGGTGGTAAAATGGGTGTTATGGATAATAATGAGTTAATTTATTATCCATGGATAACCATGGATAATAACCTAACTCATGTTTATCCATAACATCCATTTTGTCACCCCTACATGGACTAACACAAGAAAGGTTTATAGACAAGGACCAATGGTGCATTTAACACATAAACAACCTTGCTAACGTGGAGAGTAATAATATATATCAACAACACACACACACACACACACACACACACACACACATATAAATAGTACTCCCTCTGTCCCAAAATATTTGACGTTTTGGAGTTTTTCATACAGACCAACAAAACATATTGTAAAGACTAAGCTGTCCCTATCCAAACATTAATAAGGTGTCTTAATAATCTTGCCTAAAGAGCCAAACACAAGTTACGGAGTCAATAAATATGTGTAGAAATGAAAAAAAAGTGAAAAATTTCTTTGAAAATTGCAAAGTATCATCGATTTTGGAAGAAAAAAACTCTCCCAAAATGTCATATATTTTGGAACGGAGGGAGTATGTTTCAATTGTTACTTTCTCTGCCTAATAATGATGGCTAATATTAAATTATAAATTGTATCAAAATTAAAAGTTGATATTTATTGATTAGTTCAGTAATGCAATTAATTCACCTCAAAAAATACAAACTATTAACTACATTATCCAACTAATCAATAAATTTAACATTTTAATTTTATACAATGGATAATATAAATGGCAAATGTCAATAATAAAGTAACAATTGAAAACTCCTTTGTTCCAAAAAAAGGTGAAACCCTCCCCCCGAGAGCCCCCACACCCCAACCCTATGAGAATGTGAGAGGAAAAATCACGGTGACTCAGCGATTAAGTAGCTAGGAGGACCCGTGCCTAGTACCTACAAGAAGCCACCTCCACGAGAGGATGGAACCCCCACACTGCGGTTGCTAGGACTCGATCCTTGGTCCTGTTCCAAATCTACTAGTTGTGTGTGTGTTGTTGATATATATATATATATATATATATGATATATATATATATATATATATATATATATATATAGAGAGAGAGAGAGAGAGAAAGTGTGTGTGTGTGTGTGTGCATGTGTGTGTGTATATAGAAAACAATGCCTCACTTACATCCATGAATGTTGATTAGAGTGAAGAGAATGATGCAAAACAAAATTCGATCTCTCAAACAAATAATTGCCATGGGGAGGGAGAGAGAGAAAGAGAGAAAGAGAGAAAGAGAGGCAGGTTAGTGTATGCTTCTTCTGAGATGTGAGGGGTTTTATAATGATCCTGGCATTTAAAACTTTCCTTTTTTTCAATGTTCTTCCTTATCCCTTCGCAAAAGATTATGAGTCGTTTGCATTTCATTTTAGGAAAAAAAAAATTTGGTAAGAGGTGGCATCAAATGAAATATACCAGCTTCTATATTTGACCCTAATTATGAGGCCATATTTAGAAATAGTTTCACATCCACATGCATCTTACCACTTTGTTACATTCAGTGATTCTCTGTCTCATTGAATCTTAGTCATACGTGCGTCCTTATTTTTACAAGACCAGATAAAATAACAACAAATGTGAATTGAAGGACTTAAATATAATGGGATAAGAACAATGACATAGGTTGAGACAGAAGATTTGAAGCTATCGCAATATTTGTGAAGGGTGAATGGTTAATAGGGCTACATTTGGAAATATTCTAACTCAAAACATGTGCCAATGCATTTTCTAGTACTCCTTCTAATACAAAAATAATATTCCTTTCGTTCCAGATAAAAATTTATAGTGGACAAAACACAAAAATTAAAAAATATAATTAATGATGTGTTGTAAAATATATTGTGGCAATAATACACATTACACACTCTCTTTCTTTCATTAATTATATACTCATTACACTCACTCTCTCTCTCTTGAATGTGCAATAATGATAGTATTAAATGAAGAGATATATTGGAAAGAATGGTAGAAAATTCGTACAGTAAAAATCTTTAGGAACATTAGTTGTGACATCTCAAAATAAAAAGTAGAAACATTTATCCAGGACGGAGGAAGTATCGTGTTTCATTTGACTCGCGGATTAAATAAAAACATAAGTTATATTATTCCCTATAACAATAAATCTTTACGTATCAATTTGATCCGGCTCAACGAGAGAAGTTTTGTGATACTCTCTTTGTTTCTAAACCCGACACACTGTTTAAGAAGAGCTAATTGAATGTATTATAAATATTGGTGTGATGTGTGGTATCGCTTAATATCCTTTTGTATGTGGTCATAATTAAATAAATTAAAAAAGTAAGGGTAAAGTTGTATAAATAATTTTTCTAAAAAAATGTTTTAAAAAGAGAATTATTTTTGAACAGACAACAAAGAAAAGGGGGACAATTATTTGAAAACAGATGATATTTAAAACAATAAATATTTTCTTTACCTAAATTACCCTTCTCATTTTACTCTAGGAGAAAATGAAAGGTCACCAACAATTAATGAATTCAATCAAATCATAAATAGCAATCCATACATCATACATAATTGCAAATGTAAATGTACCTTCTTCAACATTCAAACCATCATTTCTTCATCCATTAGTATCAATATTAGCTTCTTCAGTAAATTGTAAATCATCATATGCATCATGGTTTGTTGCATAACATCGATTCTAAACTCATCGGATGCACTTGCATTTGCAGGATCCATGTTTTATTAATTTATGGCTTTGATTATAATTTGCATTATAAATATAGCTACTTAGTTTTTGGGATTGATTAGAATTGACATAGATTAAGATCAATTAATAACTCAATTAGGAACCAAAATATATAAAGGATAAATTTGTCTTTTTCAAATGGTTTAGAGAGCATTAAATGTTTTTGATCCGGATCAATTTGAGCATTTAGCACTGCTTTTATTAACATGTGTGTTAAACGAACGTCAATTAAATCGTACATAAACAAAATAAGGAAGATCAGTTTATTAACAATTACACATAAATATATCACTAATAATTATAGATTTTAAAAAACTTCCTTATACACAACATTTGTTGTCTTATTAGTTAGTTTTTCATCTTCACCACATATCAATATTTTCAAACCAAAATAATTTGTTACTCTAGAAACTACGACATATAACTATCCATGACTAAGTACTAGTTTTCTTTTTTAAAAAGAGACATACGTGCAATTAGTGGCTTTAGCACTTGTTAATTGTCATTGCATATGATATTAGCAATAGAAATTGTCTTCTCAGAAACTTGAAAGACAGTCTTACATCCAGAGCCGGCCCTGTAAAATATGGGGCCCAAGGCCAATTATATCGAACGGGGCCCTTCGTTTGTAACTTTTTTTCTATTTAAAAAAAATTAAAGAAACATATATATATAATATAAAAAAACATTTCATTACAAAGTCATGGGAATAACACATGAAAAAAATATTCAAGTTTCATTATCACTCGAAAAATTAACAAACAAACAACTTTCTTAGTTACCAAGTACATTTTCTCTATTTTAGTATATAGAATACATTGTTGTTTTATAATTAGACTTGCATAGATAAAAAATATTATAATTTTTTAAAAATCCATTATTTGGGTCTAAGTTTGTAAAAATATAAGTTTTGAGTCTTAATTTACAAATATAATGGTTTTAATTATTATAATTTAGTCAAAAATTAACTCAACACAATTACACATACCTATAGTTTCTCTTCTTAAATATCGATTTTAAAATTTCAGATAGAATATCTTTAAAAATTGTGTATTTTTATATACATAGCGTACCTACGATACACAACTTTTCCCAATATGTATCATAAAATTAAAATTTCGATACACGATACATATCTATGATTTATCAACTATATGATAAATCATAGAATCTAAATTTCCAAATTCCAAAATGGCAAAATTACTAGGGTAAATGTGAGAAAAACAAAAAATAGAATATATAGTTCACATAAAGTACTTTAATAATTAAAGAAATTAAGAAAAATTGAAGAAAGAAGTGATTCCCGTTGGATAGGTAGTTTAGGGCTTATTATTATTATTTTTTAATAATACGAAGGGTAATTTTCAAATTTGGGGCCCGAAAAATTGGGTATTTTTTGGGGGACCAAGGCCATGGTCTCACATGTCTTGCAGTTGGGCCGGCCCTGCTTACATCAGATAAAGTTAATAATAATCTTAGGATAAAAATATTTTCTCCAACATTGCTTCGTTTCAAAAATTTTGTTTCAACTTTCAACAATGTGATCTTTAAGATTTATAAAGATTAGTCTTGTTACATTGCACTACCCTGTAACATGGTTAATGTTTCTCAATAGCATTATTAGAACACTAATTTTAAGTGTCAATTCATGGCCTGACAACCTTGAACACTTTATACTATTCAAAAACTTTGTATAATGAATGTTTTCGAACAAATAAGAATTTTTTCCACCTTGCAAATAGAATCCGAACTCAAATAAGTTCTTCCTTTTGAATGATTAATTTTATTAAATCATATTTGTATTTTTTGAATAATGAAATTTCGGATAAAAAAATAAGCTAAAATCAAAATAACGAAATTATTTTTACCTTTAAATATTATTTTTGTTTTGTAAAGTATTTTGATTTTAATAACTTCCATTATATTTTTTTGTTTTATTGACTTCATAACTATTATTTTGTTTTATTTTTAAGAATTAGTTTTACGGAAACATTTTGTTTAGTATTTTTTTTATTATTTTGCTAATCTCAGTTTAATTTGTTTTGTTTTATTGACTCTATAACTATTATTTTTATTCTATCAAATATTTTTATTTTACTATCGAATTTTTGTTTTACATAACTATTTTTAAGAATTTGTTTTAAACTTTTGTTCCGTAAATTATTTTTATAATTTTACTAACCTCAGTTTAAATTATTTTTGTTTTATTGACTCCATAACTATTATTTTTGTTCCATCAAATATTTCTATTTAACTAATGTATTTTTGTTTTACATAGCTATTTTTAAGAATTTGTTTAAAATTTTTGTTCCATAAATTATTTTTATTATTTTAGTAACCTCAGTTTAAATTGTTTTTGTTTTTATTGACTTTGTAACTATTATTTGTCTTCTATCAAATATTTTTATTGTACTAACGTATTTTTATTTTACATATATATTTTTATGAATTTGTTTGCAACTTTTGTTCTGTAAATTATTTTATTTTACTAACCTCTGCATTAATTTTTTTTGTGATTCTGTAAGTTTTATTTTTTATAGTGACTTGTTCCATAAATTATTTTTATTTTACTAACCGGCCTCTTATATTTTTGTTTTCTTGACTCCGGAACTATTATTTTTGTTTTAGTTACTATTTTTATGTTTAAAGAGAGAAAAATATTTAAAAATAATTAAAAGAGAGGAGATGGTGGTGATGAGAAAGAAAATAAGAAGTAGATAGGAGAGAGAAAGAAAAATACAACCGGAGAAAATAGAAGAGTGAAATAGTGAATTGGTAACTCAAAAGTAAAAAATTCAAAAGTGAGATTTTGGAGGGAGAAATTTAGATCTTCATGCCTGCCAGTATATTTGATTTCGTTAATTGATGTTTTATAAGGGGTGACTGATCAGAAGATTAATCGCAACGTGTGACTTTATAATGTAAAGATAAAGTATAGGGAGAACAAAAATGGGTGACTTGTAATAAAGAAAGAAAAAATTGGGAGTTAGAAATGGACAACTACTCACATATGTGAATATGGGGGTGAATCTCGACCGTTAAATGTTTTAAAAGAATTTAATCTCAACATCTGAATAGCCCTAGTCAAAAGGTTCAATAAATTTTCTAATAAAAAAATAATTGTGTAGCCAATCAATTTGGAATAGTAGGTGTACTTACCTTTTTTTTTTTTTGTCTAAAATAAAATGAAGTGTCCCGTATAAATATTAATTGAGTAGCAAATCAATTTGAAAAAATACTTCCCTAATAAAGCTGAAATTTAACATGTTTCTAAATATATGGTGTTGTATTTAGATATTTTTAATGTTTTTGGAAATAGAACAATTAGAAACTAGTCAATACCAAACAATGATAACTCCCCGCGAGTCCAAATCTCCTGTATTATTTGTGTGTGCTACTGATGTACCACTTTTTATCTCAATCATTGCATCCAAACCATTGTATCTCAACTAATGGTTGAGATGAAAAGTGGTACACCAGTGACACACACAAATGAGACAGGAGATCTGGACTCACTACCCACAGTTAAAGTTACTAATTTTTACTAGTTTTTTAAACCCGTGTGTTAAACGCATGTCAACTAAATCATACATAAATAAAGAGGATTGATTTATTAATAATTACACATAATTATATCACTAATTATTATAGATTCTAAAAAATTTCCTTATATACAACATTTGTTGTTTATTTGTTGGTTTTTCATTTTCACCGCATATCAATTTGTAACTATTATTTTTTTCCATTAAATATTTTTATTTTACTAAAGTATTTTTATTTTACATATAATTTTTTAAGAATTTGTTTTTAACTTTTGTTCCGTAAATTATTTTATTTTACTAACTTCCGCATTAAATTATTTTTTGTTTTCTTGATTATGTAACTTATTTTTATAGTGGTTTGTTCCATAAATTAGTTTTATTTTACTAACCTCTTATATTTTTATTTCTTCACTCCGAAACTATTATTTTTTCTTTAGTTACTATTTTTTATGTTATAAAGAGAAAAATATTTAAATACAATTAAAAGAGAGATGATGGTGGTGATGCGAGAATAAATAGGGAGAAGACGGGAGAGAAAAAGAGAAATATAACCAGCGAAGATAGGAGAGAGAAAGAGTTAAATGGTAACTCAAAAGTCAATAATTTAAAAGTGAGATTTTGGAGGGATAAATCTACCTTTATCATTATATATATATATATATATATTAGTACCACGTGTCAGCTCGCTAAGCCTGACAGTGCATTAATTATATGCTTCTTATTTTGCTTCGGTTCCCCTGCATTTTCAAGGTTTGCTGTCGAAATATTTCTTCTTTACATGTCTTGCAATTTCATCGTCATTGATCTCTGTTAGCCTCATTTGCCTTGCGATGCTTTACCGACCGTAACAAACATTAATGAAATGTGAATTGTCTCATTTTAAAGGTAAAAGTGATATAATTAAAGGCAAAAGTAAGACCTTTTAAGGTCAAAATTGACTCTTTTTATTTCAAAAAAAAAAGAAGATACTTTTTTATGAAAAAGCAAAGTAACACTTTAAAACTCATAGTGACGATTTTCATTTGTAAGACAAAGTGACAATTTTAGACCAAATGTGATACATTTAACACTAAAACACGACACTTTCAATGCTATAAAGTGACATTTTCACCATTTTACACCAAAAAGTGGTAGTTTTCATTTATAATGCAAATTAGTACTTTTCAAAGTAAAAGTGACATTTACGACCAAATTTAACACATTTAAGTGTAAAATGTAACATTTTTTGAAGGAAAAAATGATAATTTTTATTAAAAATACAAAGCGACACATTTTATGTTGAAAAAATGAATCTTAATTTAATTACATATATGAAATTTAAATCGACAAACAATGGGGAATGAGATCTGGAGAGCCGTATCATTTTGTTAAGTTATCTTCTACAGATTTCTCAATTCATATTCAAACTTTAGGCTAGTTTTAGGAAAGCCTTACACCAGCAAAATAGCTAGATCTTGTGTTGTTTCTTTTTTATTTAATTCATAACTTCCAATTAGGAAAATAATAAAAATTAAATTTCAAGAAATCCTTTATAAGAATTAACTATAATTGAGCAACACGATTTTCATTCAAATAGAGAATTTTAAGGAGGGACAATGTTGCCCCAAACTTATTGGGCCTAGTTCGGGATGTGAGCTACCAGATATAAAACACAAAACTGAATCACAACAATAACTATCTTTGAAAACACTAACTCAAAGCATAATGCTTATACACATTGAGTCACAAATGGACTCTAAAAAGTTTAACATAATATTTTCTCTATCACAACATAAAAGTAGACAATCAACGAGTTCAGATCTTCTGTACTACTTGTGTGTATCACTGGTGTACTATTTTTTATCTTTACCATTACATTTCAATCATTGCATCTCAACCAATGGTTGAGATGAAAAATGGTACACCAGTGATACACACAAATGATACAGGAGATCTGAAGTCCTAATCAACACGGTTCTCTTTCATGATTAAAAGAAAATATTTATGAGAAATATTTCCTTTGACTTTTGTGCTTGACGAGGAGGTAGTAGAATATAAATAACCTTAATTAGAAAACAATTCTATTATATTAATCCAAAGATTTTCTTGATTTAGTTTTGAATTAAGATTTTCTATTTATATGTGGTAATTAATTGAGTAGCTTTTAATTTAAATAAATAAATTGTCTAATAAAAAAATTGATTAGCCAATCAATTTGGAATAGTAAGTGTACTTACCTTTTTTTGCTTAAAATAAAATTAACTTTCCAGTAAAATATTAATTTAGTAGTAAATCAAAATTACTTTCCTAATAAAGCTGAAATTAAACATGTTTCTAAATATATGGTATTATATTTTGATTTTGTTAATGTTTGTAGACAATATAAAATTGTCTATTTAATTAAAACTCTGGTCTCAGTCAGCTTACACAAAACCTCTCTGACTATAATTTTAATCCTCCTCTCTAATGAGTGTAATAAGGTTTCTCAAACCATCTATTTATAATAGTTCTAATAATAAACTCTAAACTAATTAGGAAACACAATACTAATTGACCTCTAAATAATAAATAATAGAGACTTAAAAACAAATACTAATTCTAATTCGATCGTGCTTGGTTTAATAGTCAACATTGCCTCCCTTAAACCAAGCTCGTTGGTCCATCGTCATCTCGAGCAATAATATTCAACGCAATTTTTATGACTGTCAGTATTTCGTACTCTTGAATTCGAACATCGGTCTTCATATTCACTCGCGATTGAGGACGAACTTTATACTTGATATACAACTTCTTGACTTGTTCTTCACGATCAAAATAATCTTTCATGTTAACCCATTCATCTTCAAACTCATCATCTTCCCCATCTGACAAATTATATTTGCTTTTCTGTAGACAATTTTCTAGGTGAGCGCAATTCATCTGAGATTCATCTAGGAGCTTACGATTGATTTCTAACTCTCCCTCAAGCTTTGCAACCTCCTCCATTATAGATTCAATCTTGGTTACAACTTCACTAAGTTGATTTGACTTTTCTACAATCTGCAATTCCAGCACAAGATCACCACTAGCTTTATTGCCCAAATCATGGTTAATACCCACGTCAGAAGGTGAAGTATTTAACGGGTGCGACAATCTATCAGAAGTGGAACTTGTTGCCAATGCCATGCCCGTATCTCCCAACAGGGTATCTTTGCCATCTTTTTCAGTCACATTCAATTCCTCCTTCGTATCACCACCAAATTCAAAACTTTCTTTTTCATCATTATTCTCTTCCAATTTATTTTCTTTTCGTCTTCCATCTACCATATTGTGTTTTCTCTTTTCAATTTCTTTTTCTTCATCAATCTTCTTCAAAATTTCTTTCATCTCTTCTATTTTCTTTAAATGTCTTCTTTGTTTTTCAGCCGTAAATTTGTCTTCGGAATAATTCGTTGTCCAATATTCATTTCAAATAATTTGACCTACAAAGTATTTGAAATCACGCTCAAGTTTCTTCCATTCCTCATAATTTTTTAAAAGTATGTTCTAGTCTTTCCTAAACCACTTGTAAAGATTCTGCACTTCCCAAACGCAACAAACCCCAAATTTCTCCATGTATCGAGTTTTGTAAAATCGGCCAAAACACGAAGCTCTTTCGCTATCGAAAGTGTCTTTAACTCCGAATTATCGAATTGCTCAAATACATCATACGACGATAAGTAACATTCTTTGAGATAATTACTAATGTCAATACTCCAAGAATCATAATTATAAAGAACTAACTTGGGAAAACTCATCATTATAAATCAAACAACTAATTGACTCACCTTTAAATGTAGTCCATTCTCGCAAATAATCACACTCTAATAATTCTTCTATAAGCTTTCTTCAACTAGTTATCAAACTAACTCACATTAATACTCTGTTGAGTCCTTGTTCAAGGGGTCGTCACCTAATAGCCAAAATTACAAACTTGAATAATAATTTTCTCCACAAACCAACAAAGCTCAAGCTGTTATTGAACTTCTCAATAACCAGGATCGAGCCTCAAGCTTTGATACCAAATGTAGACAATATAAAATTGTCTATTTAATTAAAACTCTGGCCTCAGTCAGCTTACACAAAACCTCTCTGACTATAATTTTAATCCTCCTCTCTAATGGGTGTAATAAGGTTTCTCAAACCATCTATTTATAATAGTTCTAATAATAAACTCTAAACTAATTAGGAAACACAATACTAATTGACCTCTAAATTATAAATAATAGAGACTTAAAAACAAATACTAATTCTAGTTGGATCGTGCTTGGTTTAATAGTCAACAATGTTTTAGGAAAGAGAACAATTACAAACTAGTCAATACCTTTTGTAGATCAATATATACTTAGAGAATGTTTGGTATAGCATTTTGTCCCCAAAACGCTCTAAAATTAACGCAACTTTTTTTAAAAGAGAAGCGTTTCAATAATGAGGTTTCGTACCGTTGCGTTTTACAAACGTAGGTCTGTTTTAAATGCCACAATTAGTAGCTTTTTCCAAAACGCGTAGGGAAAATGATGGATTCTCCATAAACACCCAAATATACCTTGCCTTCTACTAAAGAAATCCAAAACGCGTTTATTAGAAAAAATAATATGTTTTAAAAACATCTACTTTTTTAAAATGTTGTATTTTCAAAACATTGCACTAAACGGGACCTAACTATTCTCGTAATTCAAGTTTTTGTTAATGAAAGAAAAGATAAGTCAACGAATCACACTGTGACAATTAATTTAATTACATATATGAAATTCAAATCAAAAGGCAATGGGGAATGAGATATAGAGAGCACTGAGAGGGTATCGTTTTGTTAAATTGTCTTCTGATTTTCTACAGACTTCTCAATTCTTATTCAAGCTTTTGACTGGTTTTAGGAAAGCCTTACTCGGGCAGAATAGCTAGACCGTGTGTTGTTTTTTTTTTAAAAAAATTTAACTAGAGATGCACTCGTGCGTTGCACGGATTGTACATGTGTATAAAATTATATACTAAATTAAAGTTGAATAATATGTAATTAATTTTTTTTAATATGAACAAAATAATATAAAAATTAAACAGTAAAATTAAGTATAGAAAATCCTATAAATTTGAAAAAAAAATAATATAAATTTTGGAATACTTTTTATATACAATAATTTTCGTTCAACATGTACGACTATTGCAACTATTTTCAAAGCTACATACAACCGATGATAACCAAAAACATGTTTTCAAATGAAGTCTTATATTAAACAATGACTTACCATGATTTTTATTCATAAACATTGCGTAAGACATAATCAACAAAAAATGTTTTATCTGGAATTTGAAAGAAATTCTAGGATCAAATAGTATCAGTTACATTCTTGTAATCAAAAGAGTATCACCAGAATTGCCCGTTGAAAGAACTCAACCTTCTAAAACATAGTTTCTCAACCTTATAACAATTAATCTCGTGTCATTGCATAACTCAAATGAATAGACTATGTTATGAAACAATATTATTTAAGTTTCAACCTTCAAATTTAACTCAGTTTGAAATTTCAGAATATGTAATTCAATTGAAATATTCATGAGTATGTATCGTTCAAATTTAACTAACAATTTGAGATTTTAGAATATGTATTGTTCATTGATGTGATGTAATTAAAAAAAATGAATCTTAATTTTTATATGACTATTTAATTGAAACCACAAAAAAACATGTATCTCTTTTAACAACATAACTTATATATTACATTTCAATTTTCAATTACATAAATAATTAACAAAAAAGAAAAAGAAAAAATGTCACTGTAATTTGATCATGACATAAAGTTCTTGATATTCTTATTTATTTGTAATGGACCATCATAAAATGTATATTTTTTGTTTAGTTTATTGAGTTTTGTTTTCTTTTCAGTTGTGTAGAGTGCATTCATATGATATTTACAAAATCCCAAGCATATATCAATTCATTTGCATATTATCCGCTTCATATATTGAATAAGTTCCTTACTGACATCGTGTCATAAGCACGGACACAAAATCTAGTGATAATTTAAACTAAGATGGACCCAAATTAAAAAAAACAAACAAAGTCGGGCCCATGAGTATTTTTTTATTTGTTTTTTGTTTTAAATATTATAGAACTGTATTTCAAGATCTATTAAAAACAATCGTAAGTATTTTTATTTACCTATCTTTTATTTATAATAATACTAAGCTATTCAATATTTTTGAATAAATACCATTTTTACGAATTATTTTTATATATTGATTCCGTTTGTAATTAGCTATATGCACGTGGACTCTGTCTGACTTATGAATAGCTTGCCTAGAAATTTGATTTCTACTTTATTTTCATGTAATATTTAATAGTCATATGACTTTGGTATGTAATTAGTTATATGTCATTTTCGAATTTAATTCTTCAAATAAAAAAAGTAAACTCAATTGTAATGGTTACTGTCAATATCATTAAATGACATTTCTCAAATTCAATTTCAATTTTTTTTTTACATAAACAGAACATAAGTGATTCCATTTTTGAAAAGTGAGTTTTGGCGGAAAATTTCTAAAAATTATGCACTTTTGTTTTTATATATACTACAATACAATCGTGTAATGCACGCTTCAATATTGATATAAATAAAACAATATAAAATTTTAATGATAACCATGTTACCGAATAATTATATGAAAAATCATGAGTTCAATATGCATATAAAACAAATTATAGAAAATTATGTTAATAAAAACAATAACTTTTTAACATATCTTTAAATTGATATCGAAGTGACATGTCCTTGATCAAAACAGTTTACTTTGTACAATAAAAATTGAAGTTAATCATAGAAAATTATAATCAAAGCACTCGTGTGATGCACGAAACATATATTCATATCAATACAATAGTTAAAATTTTAGTGCTAGTAAAATAAACAAATGATTGCAACATAAAGATTATGAGTTCGATGTGTTTTTGAATATCAAAATTTTGTAACATTAAAATTAAGATTATTTTGTTTGGCTCTCATGTAGAGTTCAATTAAAAATCTAAACATATAAGCAAATTAATAGAAATAAAAAAATTAATGAAAATCAAGAGTCTTTAGGTTTAAAAATGTTTTACCTTTGGAGAAAAAAATCAATTTATAGAATAAAAATATTAAGAATTTCAGTGCAATTCCAATTCTAATATTTTTTTTGATATAAACAATAAAATTTACATTGAAGCTGACAATTCCAATTCTAAACAATGGAATTGAGGTTCACTTTCTCTCATTCTCTACTCTGGAGTCTCAACAAAATTTAAATTCACTGATGTGTTTTTCGTATTAAAAAATGATATTAAAATATATACAAATAAATATATATAAATAAAAGTTACATTAATGTTAGAAAAAAATTGATAGCGCATATACTATCAGACAAAGGGCAAATTGTTTGTGATATACTAACATGTTCTGTCATAAAACCTTAAAAACTACACTTTTCAAAATTGGTAATTTTTACAAAATAATTCAAGTATAATGGTTCAATTTAAAAATCAGACATAAAGAAAAAATAATTAAAATAGTATATAACCAAGGAAAATAAAATGTAGGAGATGGGTCAAGGAAAATGAACCGAAATTTCAAACGATCGATGGATAGACATTGGAAAATTTGGTTTAAACCGTATAATTTTTGGACCGCGACCCGGTAAACACTCATAAAACCACGTTGTTTTAGACTTTTAGTTGATATATATAAACGAAAAGAAAACACGTTTACCCTAGTTTCACCACACATTGCAATTTTTTTTACCCATTTTTTGTAGCGATGACCAATCCCAAGGTTACCACATAAAGAAAGTCTGACAACGGAAGCTATGACGACCGACTTATCGGAAACTTATTGGTATGTTCATGTTTCCAAAAATATTTCAAAACTATGTTTAACTTCAAAACTCATTTATTAATTTTAATTCGTGATTTAGTTCAACTAACAAACAAATTCGATCTGAATGTTGATTAATTTAATCATTAGTACTTTCTTATATCTGAATTTTTTAACATGTATAAGTAACTAAAAAATAAAAAATTATCGGGTTTTCATTTTTTTTACATGTAGCTAGCTATCTCAAAAAATTGGTCCTATCTCGATTTATAGATTTTTTTACAATAATAACTTTGATTATGGTGAAATAGAGAAAAAATGTCAAATCTTGGTATTATTATTAATTGATTGTCTGTTAATTAGTTTTACTTCAAAATGTGTGTATATGATTTAGTTTCAAAATTGTTTTTTGATTTCATCCCTATTTTTCATAATTTGGATATTGATGAAAAGAAATTTGAAAAAAAAACTTGGTTTTGTTATCTCTAAAACTATTTGAAATAAGACCTAATTATGTATGTAATGGGTAACGCTCATTAAGTTAACGACAATATGTAACTTTTTCTTTCGATTAATAAAGTTATTTTACATAGTTATTACTGTTAACAATATTTTTTAAATACTTAGCCGACGTAGTACAAAAATCCTACATCCGTCCCTATAGGCAGTGTCACCTCTTCCGGAGTATTTTGTTCGATGACATGAAAATGAGGCTAGCTAATATAATCTGATTTGTAAAGTGGCATGACCATTGACCACGATTCAAGATTTTTGTAATATTGCAGTTTAGAGTTTACACCCCTCACTATTACGACTATAATAGTATAATACTACTCTCATCATCCCAAAAAATAGTCCACTTTCTATATCGGAAAGTTCAACCGATGACAATATCAAATCAGTACTATTAACATATGTTTATAAGGTTTTAGGTAATAAAATATCAATCACGGAAACAACATCAAGAATGTTATCAATAACAACGTTTAATCTCTTAAGGATAAGTAAATAGAGTGAGTTTAAGAATTAAAAGTAATTTCGTAAACCCTGTTGATTAATTACACTTAATTGTACTAAGCTTTAAATAAAAAGTCACAAAACTTGGTTTTATTATCTCTCATGTTTATACTATACATATTTTTCTTAATATACTAAATAAGAATGTGAAGAGATTTTTGAATCATTTATCAAATCAACCATAATAATGACGTTTTCTATTTTCAATTTCCAATGCAAAAAAGTGGCTTATATACAAATTAGAAGTGTTTCTAAATTTGAAAAGTCACTTTTGACAGAAACTTTCTAAAATTTGCTCCTCTCCTTTTATATATGTATAGAGTAATAATAATAATAATTGAGCAACACGAATTTCCTTCATAGCCACTTCATTCCAAAAGAGAATTAATTTAAAGAGGGTTAAGTTGATTCAAATAACATATATAGAGATGACAAACAAATCATAACTTTTGATACTTATTGTAGTAAGCATAAATTAAGTTTGGCCTAACTTTGAAATTTAGTAGTTAGTGATTGTTCATTCACTTACATTGATTTGTTCTCAATTTTTTTTTAACTTTCACTATTACTTCTATCATTATCTTATTGATATATGTTACATATATTTTTCACCACTTGATAGGACCGACCTTAATTGGTTCATAGGTTCACGGTATAGGGTTGGCACAGTCTAAGAAGGAAGGTTGGATTGGTCAAATATGGCCATTTGTCCCGGTTGATGAATATATATGGTCTTTGACAATAAACCACTTGATCGACCACTAGCGTCGACCACACTTATCGATCAAGTGATTTACACTGGTTTATTGATAAACCAGTTGTCGACCAAGTAATTTACACTGGTTACAACTGGTCGATCTGTAAACCACACTTGTCGACTAGTGATTTCGGATACTGAGGGGTGCATTTTTACTGATTTACCGATAAACCAGTCGTGGTTTATCAATAAATCAGGCCATAAAATAGTTTTTTTTTTTAAGTGAAACTACAAATAACCAAGTCATCTTTAACTTGACTATTTTTGTAAATCTCCTTTTATGAAGTGATAGTTTAGAATATGAGTGGGTTTGTGAAATGTCAAACTCATCCCAAACCCGACCCATTGTAATCCCTAAATACATACATGGAAAGAAACTTCTAAGCATTATAAGTAGTACGAATCCTTCATTCTTGACTCCTAATCCAAGAGAGACTCTAGTATTCATCAACGTCAATGATTTCAACTCATTATTACTTATATTTATAAATACAAATCTTATCTAGGATTGAAAACTAAAGTATTACACATTTTTATGAGATGTAGGGAGTGTAATTCTTTGAACCGAAGCCATTGTGTTTAAAATTTTGACCCAAATAAATGGCTATTTTATGCTAATAAGATTCACTCAAACTCTAAAATTGATTATGAAGTCTACATAATTTATCCACCATCACAAACGGTTCATTTTCCTTCTACAAAGAAACTATGTTTGATGTTGTTAAGCTATGACGAAAGAAGTATATGTCAATAGGAGGTTAGAGTACTTAAAAATGAATATGATGTTATATTAACCAAAGGAGTTACATGATCAAGAAAAATGTGGTGTATACCCTACAACTAGTACCTTTGTAGTTTACAATAGTTAATATGCAAGGAAAATAACATCAATAATATCCGAGTGTACTGATATTGATTAATCAGTGTGGAAAATTTTCCAAAATATTACTTTGGAGATCATATGCTTTATATATTACATCAATATTTGACTAGGTAAAGGATCATTTGCCATGTACATTTATTGAGATCTAGGTACATCTATTAATGAAAACTAGATCTTCATGTCTGTGTCTATAACACGATGTCAGTATATCTAATTTCGTCAATTGAAATGACAGTCCCTAAATAGAATGTGCGATTTAAAAAAATGTTACAGTTGAGGGGTACATTGCTTCAAGTGATAGTTGAGAGATTGATGTTTTATAAGGGATGAATGTTCAGAAGATTAATCGCATGGTGTGACTTTGTAATATGAAAAAATATATATATAGGAAGAAAAAAATGAGTGACTGCTCATAATATTAATTTTATGGAGTGATTGTGATAGGGAAAAAAATAGGGATTTAAAAATTGATAACTACTCATACATGTGAATGTGAGGTTGAATCTCAACCGTTAATTTTTTTAAGATAATTTAATCTCAACCTCTCAATAGCCCTAATCAATTATCTAAGTGTTTTATAATATAGAAAAGATGCAAGAGCCCGTAGTGAATGATATAGTGCGCTCGACTATTAAGACTTGAGTTAAAGAATAGTAAAAGAGAGGATTAAAATTAGACACCAGCTAGATTAGAAATATTGTACTCCTATATTTTTAATCTTGATTTGATGTTGTCAAACCACTTCCGCGTTCGTGTATATTTAATTGCTTTCCTTAGTTGTTTACATTTTTAGTTTGTAATTCATTTTCTTTTAGCTCAAATATAATTAGTTAGTCCAATTTCGATATTTTGTTGGAGTGAGAATTACGTACATTCTCCTTGAGATTGATACTTGTACTTACGTACACTTCATTACTTGATGCAGCCCGGTATTCTTGTCTGAGTTTCGTTTTGCATACATCATTCAGCCACTCTTGAAACATGTTGTAATGGGAGCAAGTAAACCACTATGTTAGGATATGCACGTAGAATATCAGATATGATGTGAAGGCATATTCTTAATAGGTTTAAAAAAGAGAGGTACTTGTTCTTTGGCATACACAAATAGAGCATTATAAATGCGACTTGATTTCTAAGGACACAATTTGTAATGCCCCAAATCGGTACCGACACCGCAGTCCCACAATTTGACCACGTCACCATTTCTAAATACTAACTCACAATATATCCAAAATAAAACATTCAAATTTTCCTATACATAACGGTCTAATACAAGCTTCAAAATATAACCAACATCATAAATCCAAATGTTTATTCCTTAAAAATAAATAACAGCCAAATCTAAGAAAATTAATCTTGTCCGAGCCACCCTTCAAATGATCCACCTGATCCCAAAAGGATTTCAAATTTACTTACGACCTGAAGAAAATAGAAAAAGGGTGAGCGAACAATGTCCAACAAGTTCATATACAACCCCTCCGGTTTCTAAGGAGGAGTTGACCACAAAAATTATATTTTGCCAAAGGTCAAATAATTTAACAAGACCAAAAACTGCATTTATCGGATAAAAGAACAATAAAATCGAATACAATGCTAATTAGGAGTTCCTAATGAAAGATAAAGCTCAAAACAAATACGAGATATTCAATTGCCGCCAACCGTCCCATTCCAGTTGGAAACAAAGAACACCCGCAGATTCCATGATCACTTAAGTGGTCAATTCGACCTGACTAACTGCCTCAATGGGCCTGAAGGTATATCCGGATAACCTCACCACATGTCCAGTGGTGTCAAATAATTCAAAGTTCACAAATGTTACATATTTCATGTAACAACTAATTTTACTTAGTGATCACGGAAAAGTTCCAAATAAAGTCAAACGTCCAAAAATATGCAATTCATTTTTCCAACGGATTGATATTTCAAAGAAGTCAAACATGGGTTACAAAAGTTTCAAAATTCAGATTATGAACAAAATAGGTTCGACGAAGTTCAAAGCAAATATCGGCGAATGCCGAACATGGGTGTACAAAGAAAGTGTTAAGCCAATAAAATTATAACGGAAGCCTACCGAATAAAATATGATGATCAAAGAACTTTAAAGGAGTAGAATCCTTTACCTTGCTATCTTGTAAATAACGAAACACAATCATCAAACCTCAAACGAAGCGTTAACTCCTCGATCTTGCCCGAATCTAAAAATTCAATATCAAAGCTAAATTACTTTACCAAACATTTTAGTAGTATCGAAGTAATTAACTAAATTTTAATAAATAAACCTTATTTTTCATAACAGTACACCATCTCTCCTTTTTTTTTCTTTTCTTCTTTTGTTTACTTTCTCTTCACTTGTCACATCCATTACTCAAAATTTGACTTGGCTTATTTCACAACAACCATTCACCAATTGTTAATCCAATATAATTTTTATACACTTTATTTCCCTCACCCAACTCCCTCTCTCTAAGTCAACATCACATACCAACACTATTCTTATTATTATCTTCCTTTGAGACTTCAGTTCATTTCCTCCAATACACCCACCTGCTCTCTCTTCTCCTCTTTTTTTTTTACCACCCCCGAATATAGATACTCCCTCTCCAACCTTACCCAGCGACACACACACCAAAACACCACAACCCACACACACATATACCTACAAATCGCCCCCACCACTCACTCAAAATCCCAAGGAACCCAACCCAGCAACCCACTCGTTAGAAGAACCAACTAATCTGAAATTCAAAGAGGAGGAATCAACGTCATACCTTAAAACAAAGACTCTCGACCTCGTATGCCGGAGGTTCGGTATGCCGCCGATTCCTTTCTCTCCAAGACTTCGCCACCGATTTCCCTCGTGCACCCGAGTTTCTATGCGTCGTGGGTTCCACCCACTTTGCGACTTTGCCAAAAGACTCCCGTCGTGACGTCCGTCTCTCAACCTCTCTCACACTGTGTTCTTACTCTTGTGAATGATTCAGTTGAGGGAAATCGCCCCCCTTAAATAGTCATCGAAAACAACCCTTGAGTTCCCACCATAAGTGTTGTTTTTATTATCATAATTATTGTTATTAATATTATCATTATTATTATCATTATTATTGTTATTATTATTATCATTATTATTGTTATTATTATTATCATTGTTATTATCATTATTATTATCATTATTATTGTCATTATTATTGTTATTATTATTATTGGACCATCAATTTGGCTCAAGCCCGATCACAAATAAATAGCCGAAATATGTATCAAAACTAAGTGGGCTTGCTATTAAATTAAAATAGGCTTAATTAACTATTTTATTCAAATTAGGCCAAACCATAAATATCAGCCCAAGTACATTTACTCCAAAATAATACAATCAAAAATTAGGGACATTACACAATTTATCACAATCGGATCGAAGTTCAAAACATGAATCTCGACAACACCAACATTTTACTACTTTATCGTATCTGAACTTGCTTGTGTGTTATTTTTGTCACACCTATGCGGAAAACATTTTCCCAAATTAATTTTTTCACTTAATTTGATTGTTGTCGCATTTAACTTTTTCGATATCTCGGCTACAACTTTGTTTGCCTTTGTTCTCCTCTCCTTTACTGCATAACCTATACACATCACAACAACACATTGTATGTTATTCAATAAAATTGTGTATCAACGTGGTATTACCAAAAAAAATAATCAAGTATAACATATAGGCAAGCGTTAAATACACGACCGGCTCTTGTACTATAGACCATTCTAGTGTCGATCCATGTACTAAAGAAGTTCAAGCCACTAGCTAAAATAGGCCATTTTTGCACGAGTAGCCTCCGGATTGGATGGCGTTACAGTATGCTATTAAGTAAGTATATGCGACTCCAAGTGAGTATATATAACCAAGATCGAGATGTACTAGCTCGGCATAGCATAGCTTACATTGATATGCGCATTGAGGTAGATAATGAATTTGATGACAATGAGAGGTTTTAGAAGGATAATAAGTGTGGAAGGAAGTTGGAATTTTCTATGGTTAAATCGATAAGATTTTAGATGTGGTGAGCGGATGTTGATTAGTTTCTTGAGGGAGTTGTGGAGGTGAATAAGGTGAGATTGGGAAGGGAAGTGGATGGCGATGATAGGTAAATTGAGGAAAGTGATCGGGGTAGAGAAGGATTTGAGGGCGGTCGTGGTGAAAGAGGTGTCGTCGGAGAAGTTGGAGAGGCAGAGGGAAGTATGGTGGTGGAAGGGAGTGGGGTGGGACGTGAGAACTGGGAAGGAGTGGGTGGATGAGGTTGGGTTGGGGGTTCCCTTTAAGGGAAGAATCAATCAAAAGGATGAAAATGATGTATTTATCCTCGCAATAACTTACATGAGTGCCCACATCCTCATTTAACAACATACGAGGGGACAACATCTTACCAAGGGACTACACGCATGCAAATATGACCACTTTGGTCAATACCGAACACTTCATTAGTACATGGATTTAGGGTGGTAAAATGAATGTTATGGATAATAATGAGTTATTTTATTATCCATGGATAACCATCGATAATAGCCTAACTCATGTTTATCCATAACATCCATTTTGTCACCCCTACATGGACTAACACTAGAAAGGTTTATAGACAAGGTTCAATGGTGCATTTAACCCATAAATAACCTTGCTAACGTGGAGAGTAATAATATATATCAACAACAATAACACACACACACACACACACACATATAAATAGTACTCCTCCGTCCCAAAATATATGATGTTTTGGAGTTTTTCATACAGACCAAGGAAACATATTGTAAAGACTAAGTTGTCTATACCCAAACATTAATGAGGTATCTTAATATTCTTGCCTAAAGAGTCAAACACAAGTTACAGAGTCAATAAATATAGGTAGAAATGAAAAAAAATTGAAAAAATTTATTTTAAAATTGCAAAGTATCATCGATTTTGGAACAAAAAACTCTCCTAAATCGTCATATATTTTGGGATGGAGGAAGTATGATTCAATTGTTACTTTCTCTACCTAACAATGATGGCCAATATTAAATTATAAATTGGATCAAAATTAAAAGTTGATATTTATTGATTAGTTTAGTAATGCAATTAATTCACCTCAAAAAAATACAAACTATTAACTACATTATCCAACTAATCAATAAATTTAACATTTTAATTTTATACAATGGATAATATAAATGGCAAATGTCAATAATAAAGTAACAATTGAAAACTCCTCTGCTCCAAAAAGGGGAAACCCTTCCCGAGAGCCCCCACACCCCAGCCCCATGAGATTGTGAGAGGGAAAATCACGGTGACTCAGGCGATTAAGTAGCGGGAGGACCCATGTTTGGTACCTACAAGAAGCCACCCCCACGAGAGGATGAAACCCCACATTGCGGTTGCTAGACTCGATCCTTGGTCCTATTCCAAGTCTACTAGTTGTGTGTGTGCTGTTGATATATATATATATATATATATATATATATATATATATATAGAGAGAGAGAGAGAGAGAGAGAAAGTGTGTGTGTGTGTGTATATAGAAAACAATGCCTCACTTACATCAATGAATGTTGATCAGAGTGAAGAGAATGATGCAAAACAAAATTCGATCTCTCAAACAAATAATTGCCATGGGGAGGGAGAGAGAGAGAGAGAAAGAGAGGCAGGTTAGTGTATGTTTCTTGTGAGATGTGACGGGTTTTATAATGATCCTGGCATTTAAAACTTTCCCCTTTTTTTCAATGTTCTTCCTTATCCCTTCGCAAAAGATTATGAGTAGATTGCATTTCATTTTAGGAAAAAAAAAATTGGTAAGAGATGGCATCAAATGAAATATAAGAGCTTCTAGATTTGACCCTATTATGAGGCCATATTTAGAAATAGTTTCACATCCACATGCATCTTACCACCTTGTTACATTAAGTGATTCTCTGTCTCATTGAATCTTAGTCATACGTGCGTCCTTATTTTTACAAGACCAGATAAAATAACAACAAATGTGAATTGAAGGACTTAAATATAATTGGATGAGAACAATGACATAGGTTGAGACAGAAGATTTGAAGCTATCGCAACATTTGTGAAGGGTGAATGGTTAATAGGGCTACATTTGGAAATATTCTAACTCAAAACATGTGTCAATGCATTTTCTAGTACTCCTTCTAATCCAAAAATAATATTCCTTTCGTTTCGGATAAATATTTCTAGTGGACAAAACACAAAAATTAAAAAATATAATTAATGATGTGTTGTAAAATATATTGTGGCAATAATACATATTACACACTCTCTATCTTTCATTAATTATATACTCATTACACTCACTCTCTCTCTCTAGAATGTGCAATAATAATAGTATTAAATGAAGGGATATATTGGAAAGAATGGTAGAAAATTCGTACAGTAAAAATCTTTTGGAATATTAGTTGTGACATCTCAAAATAAAAAGTAGAAACATTTATCCAGGACAGAGGAAGTATCGTGTTTCATTTGACTCGCAAATTAAATAAAAACATAAGTTATATTATTCCCTATAAGGCTATAACAATAAATCTTTAGGTATCAATTTGATCGGGCTCAACGAGAGAAGTTTTGTGATACTCTCTTTGTTTCTAAACCTGGCACACTGTTTAAGAAGAGATAATTGAATGTATTATAAATATTGGTGTGATGTGTGGTATCGCTTAATATCCTTTTGTATGTGGTCATAATTAAATAAATTAAAAAAGTAAGGGTAAAGTCGTATAAGTATTTTTCTAAAAAAGAATGTTTTAAAAAGAGAATTATTTTTTAACAGACAACAAAGAAAAGGGGGACAATTATTTGAAAACGGATGATATTTAAAATAATAAATATTTTCTTTACCTAAATTACCCTTCTCATTTTACTCTAGGAGAAAATGAAAGGTCACCAACAATTAATGAATTCAATCAAATCATAAATAGCAATCCATACATCATACATAATTGCAAATGTAAATGTACCTTCTTCAACATTCAAACCACCATCATTTCTTCATCCATTAGCATCAATATTAGCTTTTTCAGTAAATTGTAAATCATCATATGCATCATGGTTTGCTGCATAACATCGATTCTAAACTCATCGGATGCACTTGCATGTGAAGGATCCATGTTTGATTAATTTATGGCTTTGATTATAATTTGCATTATAAATATAGCTACTTAGTTTTTGGGATTGATTAGAATTGACATAGATTAAGGCTCCGTTTGTTTCACGGAAAATCATTTCCAGAAAATGATTTCTGGAAAATGATTTCCGGAAAATCAAATGATTTCACTTTCAGGTGTTTGGTAAATCTTTTGAAAATATGTCAGAAAACATTTACGGGTGTTTGGCAAACACACGGAAAATATTACGGAAAACAATATATAAATAAATACAAAAATAAAAATAGAAAATAAATAATGTTTAGTATGTCCCTAGAAAATCAATAAGGACCATATTTTTTTAATAAGGTCCATCTTTTTTTTTAATCTCACACAATTACAAATAATTTTTTTGATAATTGATTTGAAAAAAAATGTTTTAAAATAGAAAATAAACAATGTTTGGGATGTCCCTAGAAAATGTTACGAAAAATTATATATGAATAAATACAAAAAAATATATATTCTAATATTAATTCACATATTGAATATAAAATAGTGTTGAACTTTAAGTAATTTTTCTTTAGTAACCCTCAATTTATCATTAGTGGTGTCAAATCAATATCTATCTTTTTTCAATCTCACAATAACAAATAGTTTTTTTGATAATTAATATGAAAAAACGTTTTAAAATAGAAAATTGACAATGGTTAGGATGTTCCTAAATAATATAGGTGACACTAATTTTAGAGCGTAATAAACATTTATTAAAATTATAATTTATAAATAGTATGCACAAACTTTATTTATATTTCTAAACAATGTATTTGTTGAGTGAAATATTGTGTGTGTAAGTAAATATGTGCAATTGTGAAAGGGGGCGGAGGGTGCCCGAATATTTGGAAAATGACTTACGGAAAATGAATCCGTAAGTCATTTTCCGGAAAAGAAGCATTCATTTTCCGTTGACTTGGAAAACCTTTTACGTTGACTGCATTTTTCTAAGGATACCAAACACCGAAAAATGAGGAAAACGTTTTCCGGAAGTCATTTTCCGTGAAACAAACGGAGCCTAAGATCAATTAATAACTCAATTAGGAACCAAAATATATAAAGGATAAATTTGTCTTTTTCAAATGGTTTAGAGAGCATTAAATGTTTTTGATCCGGATCAATTTGAGCATTTAGCACTGCTTTTATTAACCTGTGTGTTAAACGAACGTCAACTAAATCATACATAAACAAAATGAGGAGGATCAGTTTATTAACAATTACACATAAATATATCACTAATAATTATAGATTCTAAAAAATTTCCTTATACACAACATTTGTTGTCTTATTAGTTAGTTTTTCATTTTCACCACATATGAATATTTTCAAACGAAAATAATTTGTTACTCTAGAAACTACGACATATAACTATCCTTGACTAAGTACTAGTTTTCTTTTTTTAAAAGAGACATACATGCAATTAGTGGCTTTAGCACTTGTTAATTGTTATTGCATATGATATGAGCAATAGAAATTGTCTTCTCTTAAACTTGAAAGACAGTCTTACATCCAGGGCCGACCCTGTAAAATATGGGGCCCAAGGCCAATTATATCGAACGGGGCCCTTCGTTTGTAACTTTTTTTCTATTTTAAAAAAATTAAAGAAACAGATATATAATATAAAAAACATTTAATTACAAAGTCATGGGAATAACACATGAAAAAAAAATATTCAAGTTTCATTATCACTCAAAAAACAAACAAACAACTTTCTTAGTTACCAAGTACATTTTCTTTATTTTAGTATATAGTATACATTGTTATTTTATAATTAGACTTGCATAGATAAAAAAATATTATAATTTTTTAAAAATCCATTATTTGGGTCTAAGTCTGTAAAAATATAAGTTTTGAGTCTTAATTTATAAATATAATTGTTTTAATTATTATAATTTAGTCAAAAATTAACTAAACACAATTACACATACCTATAGTTTCTCTTCTTAAATATCGATTTTAAAATTTTAGATAGAATATCTTTAAAAATTGTGTATTTTTATATACATAGCGTACCTACGATACACAGCTTTTCCCAATATGTATCATAAAATTAAAATTTCGATACACGATACATAGCTATGATTTATCAACTATATGATAAATCATAGAATCTAAATTTCCAAATTCCAAAATGGCAAAATTACTAGGGTAAATGTGAGAAAAACAAAAAATAGAATAAATAGTTCACATAAAGTACTTTAATAACTAAAGAAATTAAGAAAAATTGAAGAAAAAAGTGATTCCCGTTGGATAGGTAGTTTAGAGCTTATTATTATTATTTTTTAATAATACGAAGGGTAATTTTCAAATTTGGGACCCGAAAAATTGGGTATTTTTTGGGGGACCAAGGCCATGGTCTCACATGTCTTGCAGCTGGGCCGACTGATATGATTCGGACCAGGAAGCAAGATTGGAGAACCTTTGAGGTCCATAGACCTTGCGACCGCAAGGTATCCAGAAAGTTGCCGTTTTTTTGTTTTTAATTGTTTTATTGTTAGGATATTATTAAGAGATTTACTTTCTTTTTATTTAGAGTTTCCTTTTAATTAGTTTTCTTGTCCTACAAGAATTAGGGTTTATTTTGTAAGCCTATAAAAAGACATTCTTAAACATTGTTTTAGGTAGAGAATTTTGATTAATAAAAAGTGAGTTGATTTTCTGGTTAGAAAATTGTTTCTTATTTGAGTGTCCTGGATTGGAAGCTCGGATTATAAACTTCGTGGATTCGTTGTTTATAGTTGAAATTCGACTTATCAGTTGGAGAGTCATCCCAATTGTGGCGTCATTCACAATTCCAAAGTTCGCGTCATCTCGAAGGCGTTGGGTCGCGGAGTCATTCATCCTAATACCTCTCTAGGAGATCTTGGGGTCCGTTCCGTTATCATTTGGTATCAGAGCAATCCTAGTTGCGGTAATTTCATTCTATCTTAAATTTCGCGTATTATCGTTCTTGTTGTTAAACCCTAATTTTTCCTAGGGTTTATTATTCACAAAAAAAAAAAACTGTTCACCGCCGGAAATTACTGTTCACTGAGTTACTGTTCACGCAGATGCTTGTTCATGCTGAAACACTGTTCACGCCTTGTTCATCGGCTTCACGTTCTCGTTCATCGGCACTGTTCACACAAAAAAATTTATTTATTTATTTTTTAAATTAATTCATCTAGTTGTCTTGAACTTGGATCATCAATCCTTGTTTAATCGTGTTATTTTTCATCAATTTTGAAATCCTAATTGTTCTAGGATTTGTTACTTGTATAAAAAAAAAACAAAAAAAATAGAAATTATGGGAGAAGAGGCTAGAATACAATCTGAATTTCGTTCTAAATGCGTCGTGAAGGATAGAGTATGTAGTTTGGTTATTGATGGTGCTAGTTCGTCGAATTTTGCTAGTACTTATATGGTTGAAAAATTAGAGCTTCCAACTATGCAACATCCATGTCCATATAAATTGCAAATTTTGATTGGCAACCATGAGATCGAAGTAAACAAACAAGTTTTGGTAGAATTAAGCATCGGCCAATGCAAAAATGAAGTGTTATGTGATGTGATACCAATGGCAGAATGGCATGTTTTGTTAGGGAGACCTTGGCATTATGAACGACAAGCGACACACAATCGCTGCACCAATAAATATTATTTCACCTTCGAACAACGAAGATTCCGTCTTACACCGATGTCACCAGCTCAAGCTTCTGAAGAAAGGGAAAGGGTAACAAGAAATTATGTGGAGTATCAACATGAAAAAGAAAGGGAGAAGCTCGAAAAAGAAAGACTTGAGCAAGAAAAATTTGCAAGGGAAAAATGTGAGGAAGAAGAAATAGCAAAACAAGAAGAGGAGGAGAAGCTTGAACGAAAACAACTTGAAGAAGAAAAGAAGCAATTGGTGTATGACAAGGAGGAGGAATTGACTCCTAACAACAATTTGGTTAGGAAAACGAATTTGTTTGTTAGTATGGGGGAAGACTTAATGCTAGGGGCTGATCAGATGAAGAGAGAAAAAGGTGAGGATTTCGTTTTGGAGGAAGCTTCAACAACAGGGCAGCCCACTCTAGTCAAACAAGGGGGGTCCTCGGCTTTGGAAGCAAGCAAGGATGGCAGAGAATTGGCAGCCCAAACTTTTAGTTATGAAGACCACGGGTTCAAATTTTCGTGTCACATGATTCTTGAAGAAAAAGAAGCAAACAATTGGAAGAGTTTCTTGAATGCTTTCTTTAAAGCATTGGAAGTGTATGAACAGTCAAAGAAGATCTTCAAGGCTTGAAGAAACATAGGGACGACCTATTTGAAGATGCAAAAGGAAAGGCTAGAATGATGGGGTTCGATCTACTCATGGAAGGGCTAAAGAAAGAAGAAGCAATCAAGGGCATCTGGTTTCTCAAGCATCCGAAAAGTGGGGGGATCAACCAAGGATTATTTGGGCAGCCCGGAATGAAGGTGAATTATCAAGAATTGTTTGAGTGGTCCCAAGCTAAGAAGACCCAAGGATTGAAGGCAATCCTTTTTCAAGAAGGGGAGTTTGATGCGGGAGAATGGGGGCAAGACAATGTGCACCTAGAAGACCAAAGGAGGATGCTAGTTGAGAGTAAGGGTAAGAAAGTTTTGTTAAGTGTTCAGGATCACGAGGTATTTGATCCAGGGAAAAAGGGGTGGAAGAATGGACAACGGTACGGGTCTCAAGTTCGAATCAAAGGACATTTTAATGATCGGCCAAGAGCGGATTTGAGGGCAAATCCTTTTCAAGAGGGAGAGTATGATATGATTCGGACCAGGAAGCAAGATTGGAGAAACTGTGGACCTTGCGGACGCAAGGGTCCATAGACCTTGCGACCGCAAGGTATCCAGAAAGTTGTCGTTTTTTAGTTTTTAATTGTTTTATTGTTAGGATATTATTAAGAGATTTAGTTTCTTTTTATTTAGAGTTTCCTTTTAATTAGTTTTCTTGTCCTACAAGAATTAGGGTTTATTTTGTAAGCCTATAAAAAGACATTCTTAAACATTGTTTTAGGTAGAGAATTTTGATTAATAAAAAGTGAGTTGATTTTCTGGTTAGAAAATTGTTTCTTATTTGAGTGTCCTGGATTGGAAGCTCGGATTATAAACTTCGTGGATTTGTTGTTTATAGTTGAAATTCGACTTATCAGTTGGATAGTCATCCCAATTGTGGCGTCATTCACAATTCCAAGGTTCGCGTCATCTCGAAGGCGTTGGGTCGCGGAGTCATTCATCCTAATACCTCTCTAGGAGATCTTGGGGTCCGTTCCCTTATCACCGACCCTGCTTACATCAGATAAAGTTAATAACAATCTTGGGATAAAAATATTTTCTCCAACATTGTTTCGTTTCAAAAATTTTGTTTCAACTTTCAACAATGTGATCTTTAAGATTTATAAAGATTAGTCTCGTTACATTGCACTACCCCGCAACATGGTTAATGTTTCTCAATAGCATTACTGGAACATTAATTTTAAGTGTTAATTCATGGCCTGACAACCTTGAACACTTTATACTATTCAAAAACTTTGTATAATGAATGTTTTCGAACAAATTTGAATTTTTTCCGCCTTGCAAATAGAATCCGAACTCAAATAAGTTCTTCCTTTTGAATGATTAATTTTATTAAATCATATTTGTATTTTTTGAATAATGAAATTTCGGATAAAAAAATAAGCTAAAATCAAAATAACGAAATTATTTTTACCTTTAACTATTATTATTGTTTTGTAAAGTAT
Source organism: Codonopsis lanceolata (assembly GCA_013146195.2). Taxonomy (NCBI): domain Eukaryota; kingdom Viridiplantae; phylum Streptophyta; class Magnoliopsida; order Asterales; family Campanulaceae; genus Codonopsis; species Codonopsis lanceolata. Next base: position 87,776,267 of record CM028380.1, read on the forward strand.
TTTGATTTTAATAACTTCCATTATATTTTTTTGTTTTATTGACTTCATAACTATTATTTTGCTTTATTTTTAAGAATTAGTTTTACGGAAACATTTTGTTTCGTATTTTTTTTTTATTATTTTGCTAATCTCAGTTTAATTTGTTTTGTTTTATTGACTCTATAACTATTATTTTTATTCCATCAAATATTTTTATTTTACTATCGAATTTTTGTTTTACATAACTATTTTTAAGAATTTGTTTTAAACTTTTATTCCGTAAATTATTTTTATAATTTTACTAACCTCAGTTTAAATTATTTTTGTTTTATTGACTCCTGATGTGGCAAAAACACAGCTTGGGCCGTCCTTGAGTTGGGTAGGATATCTGGGCTTTGGATCGTCTTCCCTGAGCCTGTTAAGAACACAAGAACACCTGAGTGGAAGTGCAAGGCAGGGCCTCGCGAAACCCCTTCGGCGTGAGAGTAAGTCTCGTGTATAAGCTTGAAAGCAATTCAACAGAGTATCGAGGCTCAAGAAAGTGTGTGTACCTTGTTAATGATGATGGAGAGGTATTTATAGTCCTTCAAGGTGATTGAATCTGTTTAGGATTCAGTTTCCATAGTTATCCAATCAATCAAGGGGAGGATCCCTTGATTTTAGGCATGATAGGCGGCTGGCCGCGTAGATGTAGGAGCAGATTAGGCAAGTGTCCTGCCCAAGTATGGAAATCGTTGACTTGTCTTGGAGAGCAAGCCTCCGGTCCCTCTTGATGGTCATGTGCCCGAGCGAGCAGGGCTCTGCCCGGCAATTCTAGGTGCACTGTTCCCGGACTTGTTGTCGATCTATGGAATGGCCCCTGGTCGAGCAGGCAGGGCCGACGCTCGGCCAGATCTGGACGGGATGAATCATGTACCTTTGCTAGGTATAAATGTGGTCTGTGTATGGCCTCTGGTCGGACAGGCAAGGCCTTTGCCCGGTCAGGTTTGGACGGGAGTTACATTGTTCGCTGCTTGACGCTTCTATCACTTTGCTCGCTGGCCCTGTGGGCCCCATGTGCATTGTGATCGTGACCGGCACGTGAGGATAGCTCGTGCCTTGCTCGTGACCGGGTTTGGGCCGGGCATATCAGTGGCCCCTAGCTCCTTGTCTGGCGAGCATTGATGCTCGGAGCGGGGAGCGTTTATGTTGCATGTTCGCACGAGCTCCAACACTTGTGAATTTTTAAGAAGTCAATAACTGAGCCGAGTGTACCGGCGGAAAGATTTGGAACATTAGCTGGCGGATAGCTGGAGCGTACTGAGGAAGCTTGTTGCCAAGAGCGTGCCTGGCGCGTGGGCGTAGAAGGAGCGTGAGCCGTCACAAAGTTTGATGACTTGATGAGGCACGGATCACGAAGCGGTGCATTAAATGCGTTGTGATGATGGGCCGCAAATTCCCAAGTGGCGCTTCGGTCTCCGCCCCCCTTTTTCCCCCCAAAAATCCTTCAGAGCCCGGCCTATAAAAGGCCAACCCCTCTGCCCTTTCTTCTCTTTTATCATCTTCAAGTCTTTATAGAGAGAGAATTCGGAAGAGCTTGAAGCTGCTGCTGCCATTGCTGCCGTGTTTTCTACTAGATTCCGGCGAAATCACTTCTGTTTCCCGTATCCATTCAGTCCTCGGCGTTTGCAGTCTTCACGACGGTTCAGATTTTCCCAGAATTGTTTAGAGAAGACGCATCACCCCAGAAATCACAGTAAGTTTTCAACCTTTCCCTCGCTCTGTTTTCGGTTTTTCTGGTTTTTCTGGGTCTATGGATGGTTTTTGCCTTTTCTCTTCATCTCCATATGCCACTGCTAGGGTGTAAGAGGGCAAGACCGCCCTTAGGTAGAGATCGAGGAATAGAACCCGTGATTTTGCTCGCTAGGCGGGCAGGGCCCCTTGTGTTGACCTAGACTTAGGATTTCTTTCCCCTTTTCTTTGCTAGTTATCTGGGCAGAATTCTGATAGCCCTCTTCCTCGATTTCTTTGTAGATGTCTGAAATCTCCGAGAATGACCGCGAGGCTTTTAGCTACGGCGGGAAAAATGACTCGCTAAGCAGCGAGAAGTCTCCTTCTATTGGCAGCGAGAGTAACGAGGGAGCCAGATCCGTGGCCAGGCCAACGGTTCGAAGGCGCGTAGTGGACCCCGTGGTTAATATAGTTGATTCCTCTAGCGAGGAAGATTCTGGCGAGGAGAGTGTGACCGGGGGCTTCGCTGTCAGGCAAGGCCTCGAGCAGCAAGCAGCCCATGTTGGAAATTCGGCCGGGCGAGTAAGGACCGAGCAAGTTGAGATGGCCGGAGAGGCTTTAGAGGCCAATGAGGAAGATAACCTGCCGCTTGCCCGGCGTTTCAAGAAAACTGGCCGCTCTCAGGTGGAAGTGGCCCATGAGGAGGAAATAGATGGCCAAGACAATGTTCCAATTGCCTGCTGCTTCGCCATGGTAGGCGGCTCTCAAGTAGAGGTTCCCGTTGACGAAGTAGTCGAGGAAGAAGAAGAAGAAGAAGGAAGAGCCCCGGTATGTCAATCTTTGACGAAAGAGGATACCTGCAGCCGCCACTTTTGGGCCACATTAGACATGGCGGATAAAGTGACCGCGTGGCTTATGTCCCTTGGGGTTGACTCTGCTTATTACCGGGCGAGCAAGATGGACGTGCCCGCGAATATGAAGCTTTCCCGTGAGCAAGGGAACAAGCTTTTATTCTTTGCCGACTTTTTTCCGAGTTGGACTACGCATCTCCCCTTTGGAACCTTCTGGTTGACTTCCTGCTCGAGACCAAAGCCGTTCCTGCGACGATCTTGAATCTGTCAGGGCCATTCGCTTTCCTGGCTTAGAAGCCCATTTGCTAGGATTTGAGTCGGACATGTACTTGCTCCGGAAGCAGTTTATTTTTGCCCGAGAAACACGAGGCGGGAAAGATTGGAGTGAGGCCAACTCCAATTTTTGAGGTTGTTATCGAGAGGTTCAGGGAAGGTAGGAATCTGGGATAGGAGGGTCTTGTTTATAGAGTCCCAGGGAGTGTTTGGCTGGCGTTCGCGCCCACAGCAACCAGTGAGATTAAGATCCCCAAAGCCTCCAAACAAGATTTCAGCTCGGGGGAGGTTGCCCGTTTAAAGGCGTTAAAGGAGGTTGTGGGTGTGATTGAAGAGAATGAAAAACGCGTCGGCCAGCAATTCCTGCTTGACTGGAAAGAGTTGGTTTGCAACTCTCGCTATCTTTGTCTGGCCGGGGTAATACGGGCAGAGATCCCCGACGTGGATCCTCTTCTGATCCACGTGCCTGAGACTCCCCACCCTTATTGGGATGACTGCCACGGTAGAATGTTCAAGCGTGAATGTGTTGAATGCCAATGGCTGGGTCCGGGTGGAGATTGTCGAGCAGCATACGAAGATCGGGATGGTTGTTCTCGGAATTATATTGTTGTTTTTCATTCTGGTCATCTTTGCTCGTGGCAGTAATACTGACTGTTCTGTTTTTCTTGTTTCAGGGATGAAGAATATGGCCGTGCTGAAGATGAGAAAACAACAAGCCAACCAACGGGCAGCCGACTTGAAGGAAAATGAGCCACTGGATTTGCCTAAGGTGCCCTTCGTACCTCCTTCTAAAAATGCACCGGGCTTGGGCAAGGCCACAAGTCCAGTCAAGAAGGCTCCGGTCCCGAAGGTTATCATCCCTCCTCGCAAAGAGACCACACCAAAGGAGGCCGTGGTGGTCATTGATAGTGTAGTTGGGCAGTCAGGTGCCAACATCTCTGTGGTGCCCCCCGTCAAAGATGCCAAGGGTAAGGGGAAGAGGAAGAAGAGCCTCTCTCCTCCTCCTGTTGCCCGAGAAGTCCCCGCCACGCCACAGGAGTCAGAGCCCGATCATATCCTTCACGTCCTGCTCCAAGCCCCTCGCAGGGCACAGCAACTTGGAGGCAGGCTGGATTCAAGATGCCCTCCACTACTAAGCATTTGCTTTCGGTATGGTGAAAAATTTCGGGGATGCCCCATTACTGGGGGCATCGATCTCTATAGCTCCTTGAGGGAGCAGGTCCCATGCATTGGTAGAAAGGGTGTCATCGAGAGGCCGCATCGATGAGCTTTAAGCGCCAGCCGATCGCAGATACTACTGACACGCCCCGTTGGAACGTGGGGCTGCTCAGGCGAAATAGTAAAGTTTTTGGTGAAGTTTTCCTCTTCCTTCTTTGTTTGTTTCATGTTTCTAATTACTTTTCCTCTGCTCAGGATCGCTTCCACGTGTACCAATCTCTATGATAGGTATAACGAAGAGAAGGCGAGGCGAAAGAGGCGATTACAAGGCTCACGAGGGACTCGTGGTGAAGGAGAAGGTCGGCGGTGGCTCGTTCGCCGACCGGCTTCGGCTAATATTGAGGCTGACCAAAAGAAGGAGGTGAAATGCTCGGCGCAATCTAAAATCGGTCCCAAAGAACAACACTCGACTACTAATAAGAAAAATTTGGTTGGCCGGTTGAAGTTGGAGAAGGGAAGGCCGCTCGGCCGGTTGGGAGGAGCTTTTGCGGGTGAGAGAGAGATCGGCGAAGATGCAGGCCATCAAGGATGGAAAGCAGGTAGAGGAGCTGGTCCGGAGATTGAAGGGCGCCGAGGAGGTCGTTGTGGAGAACTACAAGAATTCCACGACTTTCGAGGATGACTTCAAGAGCACCGATGCCTTTGATGAAGCTGTAAACGATACCATTGTGCCCTACTTCGCACATGGCGCCAACCACATCCTTAGGCAGCTCGCTGGTCGCGGGGTGATCGATATGAAAACCATGGCTGAGTGGGCCGTTTCCGATGTCTACTCAGATGATGCGCGCCAGTTTCATCACTTGGTCCCCTATACCGAGGAAGAGCTGGAGGCTTTGGCCAACGCCGATAAGGAAGTTGGCCGCTCGCCATGGGTTCCTCCTACTCCCCCAGCTGAAAATGTGTGTGCTCTGATCAATGCCTTGGAGGGTGAGAAGGCTGCCCGGATGATGGAAGAGGAGGAGGCTAGGAAGGCTGAGTAGGAAGCTGCTCGCAAAGCTTTGAACTTTCAATACACTGATCAGTTTCGGGCTTCCGCTCAAGCTTCTCCGTCCCCTCAAGAGTAGACCCCTCCACTTTTTCAAGAACCAGCACCTCCGTTCCTTCAAGAGCCGGCACTCGACCAACCTTAGCCTAGGTTTTGTTCACCTTTGCTCGGCCTGCGTGCCACAATTTTTGATAACTTCTTGTAACTCCGAATTCAACTATAATGGAATTACTTTTCGTTGACAGATATTCCTTGTATTTGTTTCAATTTAGCTACTTTGATTTTGCTTGATAACTGTTTTCTTGCTTGCATATTTAACCTGTTATGTGTTAATACGAGTACAAGTGCCCTCCATAAAACATATCAAGCATAAATAAATAGACGGAATTAATCGAGCATGAGAACTCGTGCTTAACTACTTAAGAATAACAAGGCTAGTAGAGCAAGCTTATTATTTAAGTAGAGAGATTACCCCAACAGACACCGGGTATGATTGCTTGGTTCTGGCCAAGGCTTTGTGTGGGCCGGGTCCCTATCGCCTAGGGCGAGCTTCCAGAGGACTGCCAAGTGGGCAAGGCCCAACTCTGAATGGCAACCAACAAACGGGCATGGCCCTTGTTCGATGTGGGTATCTCGAAGCGGTTACTGGTATATCTTCTGGGCGTGGAGATATTCGGCCAACAGTGTTGCTCGGTCACTGTAGGAATCCGAGGTAGTTGGTCGCTATCTTGTAGGCGTGGCCTCTATCGCCTTGGGGGAGCATCCTAGCATGTGAACCTGGGCATGGCCGCATCTCACCCACCGAGAGGATAAGTTCACTAATGCTAGGGGTTTTGGGGATCGTTGACCGGGCATGGCCCTATCTGCTCGACAGGCGAGCAAATTTTGCCAAACAAATCCGAGAAATAGTAGGACATTTAACTGAATAACTGAAAATTCTGAATGAACAATAATTACAAAACTTGCCTTTTATTGATAAATGATCAGTGACCCTCAACAGGTCTGAGGTCTTGCCCGTTTGTTTCCTCGACTTAGGGGTAATATTTTTTGAGGTGGTCTGCATGCCAAGGATGCTTGGTCTTTTCCTTCCGGTGTTTGGAGTGTGTAAGTGCCCTCTTATTATCCCAAGAACTCGGAAAGGACCTTCCCAATTAGGAGACAACTTTCCCCATTCTGCCCAGTGACATGTTACCTCAATCTTTCTGAGTACTAAATCCCCAATAGAGAAGGCTATGCCTCGGACCCTTTTGTCATGGTGAGCTTTTGCTCTCTGTTTGTAGTTGACCATTCTAAGCCGTGCATCCAACCTTCTCTCTTCGAGCGTGTCTAGGTGCGTGGC
>CM028380.1:87782721-87822051 GCA_013146195.2 Codonopsis lanceolata
TTAGCTTAACGTGTAACTTAACTTAACTCCCTTAATTTAACTTAACTTTTACGTAAATTAACATAACTTAATCCTTAACTTTACTTTTAATCTTGCACTTTAACTTTAAGGCAACATAACATGAAAACACGCTACGCCTATTGGCGAAATGATATAATGAGCACGATAGACCATTATGCACAGAAAAACGCTACGTTTATTAGTGCAGTCAAATGTTGTAATGGAGTACGATGGACCATTACATGAAACACGCTACGCTCTTATGGACAAATTGTATAATGGAGTACGATGGACCATTATAACATGAAACACGATATTTTTATTGGCGAAATGGTATATACTGGAGTACGATAGACCATTATAATATTAAACACGATATTTATTATTATGAAATGTTATAATGGAGTACGATAGACCATTATAACATGAAACACGATACGCATATGAAATGTTATAATGGAGTACGATAGACCATTATAACATGAAACACGATACGCCTATTGACGAAATGGTATAATGGAGTACGATGACCATTATAACATGAAACACGATACGCCTATTGGCGAAATGGTATACTGGAGTACGATTGACCATTATAACATGAAACACGCATACGCATATATAAATGTTATGTAATGGAGTACGATAGACCATTATAACATGAAACACGATACGCTTATTGACGAAATGGTATAATGGAGTACGATGGACCATTATAACATGATACACCCATACTTATTGCGAAATGGTATAATGGAGTACGATAGACCATTATAACATGAAACACATTTATATATTTAAATGTTATAATGGAGTACGATAGACCATTATAACATGAAACACGATACGCCTTATTGACGAAATGGTATAATGGAGTACGATGGACCATTATAACATGAAACACGATACAATTTATTTCCGCGAAATGGTATAATGGAGTACGATAGACCATTATAACATGAAACACGATATTTATATTAGCGAAATGTTATAATGGAGTAAGATAGACCATTATAACATGAAACACGATACGCCAATAAGTAATGGAGTATTTATGGACCATTATAACATGATACCTATACTATTGCGAAATGGTATAATGGAGTACGATAACCATTATAACATGAAACACGATACGCCTATTGACGAAATGGTATAATGGATTACGATGGACCATTATAACATGAAACACGCTACTTATTGATCTAAATGGTATAATGGAGTACGATGGACCATTATAACATGAAAACAAGCTACGCCATCAAGAAATCTTATAATGGACTACGATGGACCATTATAACATGAAACACGCTACGCCTATCAGATGGTATAACTTAACGCATCGTACTAACGAAACGTAACGCACTTAATGTAACTTAACTTAACGTAACTTAACTTAACTCTTTAACTTAACTTTAACTTAGCTTTTAATCCTTAACTTAACAACTTAACCTAACTTAACTTAACTCAACCTAACTTAACTTAACCAACTTAGCTAAACCAACTAACTTCAAATCCTTAACTTAACTTAGCTTTAACTTAGCTTAAACGTAACGTAACTTAACCAATTCAATCTCACTTAACTTAGCTTAGCTAAAGCAACACAATTAACGTAACTAAACATAATCAACTTAGCTTAACAACGCATCACCTTTAACTAAGCTAACGCAACGCAACTTAACTTAACTTAACTTAACTTAGCTAACTTAGCTTAACTAAAACGCAGTAACGCAACTTATAACTTAACTTAACTTAATTAGCTTAACTTGTTTTAACTTTCTTAACTTCTAACTTAGCTTAACTTACTTTTAACTTAACTTAACTTCTTAATCCTTAACCTCTTAACTTAACTTAACTTAACTTAACTTAACGTAACAACTTAGCTAACTTAACTTACCAATCCAACTTTAAACGTAACTTAACTTCTTAACTTAACTTAACTTAACTTAACTTAACTTAGCTTAGCTTAAACTTAACGCAAACTTAACTTAATTTAATGTGCTAGAGACATGCAACACAAAGACCACATGCAAATTCAAATTTACTCTATTTATATCATTTTGTTATTATTTTCTTAAATATATAAATTAAGTTGTAATGTAAATATTTTAAATTTTTGTAATTATATTGATGTTAATTATTTAATCTATCAATATTTTTGGCTTATTAAATTAATTTCAAATATTAATTTAATAATAAAAATATCATTCATTAAAATGATTAATAATATTTCCTTATATATAATTGTGAAGTTATATAAAATATTCACTTAAAATAAATTTTGAATAAATTTTTAATTTTTACTTAAAAATAATTGTGGTAGTTAATCTTTTGATTTTTAAAATAAATTGATTTGGTAATTTAATAATATTATATTATAAAATATAATAATATTTAACTAGTTTTACACTGCACGTAGAACGTAACTCACACTTTATTTTTATTAAATTAACTTAACGTAACGTAACTTAACATAGCTTAATGTAACGTTAACTTAACTTAGCTTTAACTTCTTAACTTAGCTTTTAACTTTAACTTTAGCTTAACTTAACTTAACTTAACGTAACTTAATCAACTTAACGTGAACTTAACTTAACTTAACTTAGCTTAACGTTAATCTTTAACTTAACGTAGCATAACTTAAACGTAACGCAACCTAACTTAACTTAACTTAACTTTAACTTAACTTAACTTAACTTAACTTTTACTTTAGCTTAACTTAACTTCTTACCCTTAACTTAACTTAACTTTAACATAACGTTAACTTCTTAACTTCTTAACTTAACTTAACGTTAACTTAACTTAACTTAATTTAGTTAACGTAACTTAACTTAACGTAACATAACTTAACTTAACTTAACGTAACGTAACTTAACTTAACTTAACGTTAACGTAACTTCTTAACTTAACTTAACATAACATAACTTAATTTTAACTTAACTTAACTTAACTTAACTTAACTTAACGTAACTTTAACATAACTTAACTTAAAGTAACATACTATATCTAGCTTAACTTAACTTAACTTAACCTTGACGTAACTTAACATAACTTAACTTAAATCTCTTAACTTAACTTAACTTAACTTAACTTAACTTAGCTTAACGTAACTTAACTTAACTTTAGCTATCAGAACGCAACTTAACTTAACTTAACTTAAACGTAACGTAACTTAACTTAACTTAACTTAACTTAAACTTATATTAACTTAACTTAACTTAACTTAGCTTCTTAACGTAACGTAACTTAACTCTTAACTTAAACGAACGTAACTTTAACTTAACTTAAACGCAATTTAACTTAACTTGAACTTAACGTAACTTAACTTAACGTAACATAACTTAACTTAACTTTAACTTAACTTAACTTAACTTCTAGCTTAACGTAACTTTAACTTCTTAACTCGAACTTAACTTAACTTCTTAACTTAGCTTAACTTCTTAACTTAACTTTAACGTAACATAAGTTAACTTAGCTTAACTTAACTTAACTTAACTTAATTTTTTTAACTTAATTTAACTCTTAACTTAGCTTAACTTTAACTTAGCTTAACGTAACATAAGTTAACTTAGCTTAACTTTAACTTAACATAACATAACTTAACTTAGACAACTTAACTTAACTTAACTTTAGCTTAACGAACGTAACTTAACTTAACTAAACGTAACGTAACTTAACTTAACTTAACGTAACTTAACATAACGTAACTTATCATAACGTAAATTAACTTAACGTAATGTAACGTAACTTAACTTAATGTAACGTAACTTAATGTAACGTAACGTAACTTAAAATATAATAATTTTGAATATTTTTTTAATTTTTTACTTAAAAATAATTGTGATAGTTAATCTTTTGATATTTAAAATAAATTGGATTTGGTAATGTAATAATATTATATTATAAAATATAATAATATTTAACTAGTTTACACGTGCGCAGAGCCACATTTTGTTTTTATTAAATTAAATTCAAGCAAAATAAAAACTATAAATTGAAAGTATAAATTTATAAAATATTCAAATAAAATTGTTTTATCTATTTAATAAAATAAATTAAAGTAAAACAAATATATTCAAATACATTTTTTTTGGAACATGTAATTAATTTCACTCTCCTGCTCTTCTCTCCCGCCCTCACAATTTTGAATATTTTTTTAATTTTTTACTTAAAAATATTTGTGGTAGTTAATCTTTTGATATTTAAAATAAATTGGATTTGGTAATTTAATAATATTATATTATAAAATATAATAATATTTAACTAGTTTTACACCCGTGCGTAGAGCGCGCTCACATTTTGTTTTTATTAAATTAAATTCAAGCAAAATAAAAACTATAAATTGAAAGTATAAATTTATAAAATATTCAAATAAAATTGTTTTATCTATTTAATAAAATAAATTAAAGTAAAACAAATATATTCAAATACATTTTTTGGAACATGTAATTAATTTCACTCTCCCGCTCTTCTCCCGCCTCACAATTTTGAATATATTTTTTAATTTTTTACTTAAAAATATTTGTGGTAGTTAATCTTTTGATATTTAAAATAAATTGGATTTGGTAATTTAATAATATTATATTATAAAATATAATAATATTTAACTAGTTTTACACACGTGCGTAGAGCGCGCTCACATTTTGTTTTTATTAATCTAAATTCAAGCAAAATAAAAACTATTAATTGAAAGTATAAATTTATAAATTATTTAAATAAAATTGTTTTATCTATTTAATAAAATAAATTCAAGTAAAACAAATATATTCAAATACATTTTTTTGGAACATGTAATTAATTTCACTCTCCTGCTCTTCTCTCCCGCCCTCACAATTTTGAATATTTTTTTTTAATTTTTTACTTAAAGATATTTGTGGTAGTTAATCTTTTGATATTTAAAATAAATTGGATTTGGTAATTTAATAATATTATATTATAAAATATAATAATATTTAACTAGTTTTACACCCGTACGTAGAGCGCGCTCACATTTTGTTTTTATTAATCTAAATTCAAGCAAAATAAAAACTATAAATTGAAAGTATAAATTTATAAAATATTCAAATAAAATTGTTTTATCTATTTAATAAAATAAATTAAAGTAAAACAAATATATTCAAATACATTTTTTTTGGAACATGTAATTAATTTCACCCCCCACTCTTCTCTCCCGCCCTCCCAATTTTCCCCCAAATTCCCTCCTATCTTTATATAGGTTTTTCCTAAATTTCACACACTCTCCCGCCCTCACAATTTTCGCCCAAATTCACTCCCGCTCTTCTCTCCCGCCCTCACAATTTTCCCCAAATTCCCTCCTTACTTTATATAGTTTTCCCAAATTTTCACACACTCTCTTTTTCTAATTAAACTCACGGCACTCTCTCTCTCATCCCTGTTGGTGAATCCCTTCGTCTTCTTCATCCCGACTTCAACGACAGCTCCATCATCACTCTCTCTCATTCACGAATTTGCCTTCAGTTCCAAGATCCTCGTTTCCTTCCTTTCTCCTTTGTCTTCGGTTCCGGCTCCACCTTTGCCGCCTGCCTCCGCTTTCCGCCTCCGTCTCTTCTTCCAAAGTCGATCCCAAGCTCTGCCTCCCATCCGACCATCCTCGCTTCAGATCCCTGCTTCAGCTCCCGATTTTCTCCTCCCCGATTTCGCCATCGCCGATTTCTATTCCTCCCAAGGACGTCATCAGATCACCGCCACACGCTTCACGCCTGCCCCTCAGTGCCCTCACAGAGTCACAGTGTATTGCTCTCCTACCCTCTTGAATGGACTTTCAATTTGCGTCCTAATTTTGTACCATTATAGAGAAATGGTGATTCCAAGCTCTATCTGAAGATTGAAATTTTTTATTATAATTTCTTATTTATTACGACTGCCTCGCTAAGAAAGTTAATTTCTTTCGTTATCATCTGGTGATAGGATCCAAAGGAGAAAGCTAAGTCAGAGACAAGAGACTGGCTGAACAATGTGGTTTGAGACTTCACTTTTGCTGAAAGTCCTGTCTTGTTTATTATATCATCTGTCCCAATTTTCCTTGCATAAAGTTATACAATGTAAAATTATTCCTTTGTTAGAAATGAGATTATTCTTTTTGGGACAAATCAAAAGGAAAGAGGGCCAATTTTTTTTTTTTTTGGGGTGGAGGAAGTATGACAAGGAGTGTCAAATTCACTACTTAATATTTCTGTACCCTTTTTATCTATCTTGAGCATAAAACAAAGTTCATCTTGAAATAATAAGTGTTTAGATTCTATTTTGACAAGGTTTTGTGAAACAGTGATGGTTGAGACATGTCTCCTTAGGAAGATGCTGTCCATCTTTAACACGTCTTTATTGAGTTGTATTATATATAATTATATTATATCGGGTGATTACGTCATCTTAACAATTGTCATCGTCACACTAGCATCTCTTCTCTCCCATTTATTGGACTTTTCATTGAATAAATTTTTCAATAACGACCGGTTGTCTTTCGTCAATTTCTAGAATCATTTTGGATAGCTCTTTGGTTTGGAGAGTCTGTCATTTATGCAGCTTCATTTAGACTCGGTTCTCGATATTTTGTTAAATGGCATTGATTAGGTGGGAGAGCTGGAATCTCGATAGATAGTTTTGAAGCCGAGTTGGAGGGCCTATCTCTAAAAAAGGAAAACGAGGCCACCAAGATTGGTAGGACAAATTAGAGATAAGAGAGCCGACTTGAATAATATACAAATGATTTGTTATAATTGAGCTTACAATTTTGTTGCAACGACACATTTAGAGACGCCAATCACTAGACACAAGGCTCATATCATGAAGCTAGAATTGATCTTGAGACTGTTGGATAATGATGAGTTGAGTCCCGAGCAAGTCAATGATGTCAAGGATTTCTTACTGTTTATTTCAAACTTGCTTACTGTTTTACCATCTTTAGCATTTCCTTTTAAAAATATGCAGCAAAGATTGAGCAGTATGTTGTGGAGTTTTGACATTTAGTCCCTCCCCCCGTGTTTATCTGTTTGTTCTGCTGACAATAGATGTTTTCCCAAAAAAAGAAGTTAAATATAAATGATTTTGAGCTTTTTGTGGATCGGGTATTGAGACCTTCTCCTGTAGGAGGACTTTGAAGAATTTAGCGACGATGAGCTTTACGTCTCTTTGCCGTTGGACAAGGTGGAGTCGCTTGAAGATTTAGTTCCTATCGGTCCACCTGGTCTCTTAAAGGTGAATAGTTTCTGCTGTGAGATTTCCTTGCTATCCTGTAACTTGAAAATTACTTCATTTTTTGCTCTTCTCATTCATATAATCCACATAGCAACTGTACCGTTGAAATAGCTATTTTAGTAAATTTAAGATAATCCATTAATCTGTTGTGATCATTTTGCACATCTATTATACGTCAAGTGCATTGGTTGATTATGCTGTTGGTATATATCTAGGTTACACGGACACGCCTTCAACGCAGAGTATCCGGAAGTATTTGTGTCACGGATACGGCCGTGTACGTTAGGTTGAAGGAGTGTCCGTGTGCAACCTAGGTATATATTAAACATCCAATTTCTGGATACCTTCTCAGAATGGAATGAATGCCTATGAGCTGGGGAAAACTAATAAGAGGATTTAACCTAGAGATTGCAATCTATATATTTGTATGTATGTGTGTGTGTTTATATATATATATATATATATATATATATATATGCTATATGTTTTTCTTAATTCAGGTCTTGTCAATCTTAGCTAAAGTGGGTTTGTGGCAATTCTTAGGCTAGTTTGTTTCATCAAGTAAAAGTAAACAGCTCAAAGATCTATCTAATCCCCCAAATTCGAGAGTGCTTGAAAATTCTTAATTACGTGATTATCATTTGGGATCTTGGACACCCTTGTCTCTCAAATATTGTTTGCACCAAGTTATAGCGCTTATACTTTACCTATCAAAAAAAATTGTTTGCACCAAGGCTTGAGTTGGTTGACTCCCTTAAAAAGCATGTTTGCGTATCTATGCTTCTAGTCATATGATATGTTCTCCATTGCGGATTTTCAAGCATGATATATGTTTCTATTGATTGCATCACTTATCATTTATGCTCAATTATATTGTTTGTTAATTCCTGTTGTCCAACCAAGAAAGTCTGCTAGTGAATCAAGTACCTTCATTTGCTATTGATTGCAATAATTTATTGTTTGTTTCTATTGAATCAAGTACCTTCATTTATGATTTCAGAATTCTGGACAAATGAAAATTTCCACCTCTTTATTTTTCTTGTTCTTCTCTTGCTAGTGTGATCCTTGACTGATCTCTCCATTTGTATTTGTTTTTGTGATTTCAGTTTATTTTTCAAGTCAGAAATTAGATTTCCTCCATTGTTTATCATTTCAAAGGCAAAGCTGATCATGCATGGCCTTGATTAAAGTCCAATTTTTTTTCCTTCTTTGTAGGTCCTTACTAATGGGATAGAGGTAAAACTACAAAGGAATGCTTTAAGTGTGATTGAAGCTCCTACTGGTAATGAGGACGATGATGACCTTGAAAATGAAGTTTTTCTTGATCCTCATGTCGTAGGATTTTTTTAATTTTATTTTTAGGTTTCTTATTAGATATGATTTACATGTATTGGTACAAGTTTAAATTTCCAAATTAACTCTAGAAACAAGTTTTTGGTATTAATTGTTATATATGGTTTACATGGATTGTTGTAATAAAATTTACAGTTTGATTTTTTTAAATTGGTTTTATATTATTGTTTATTTTGTATGTTCAGTTTAGTATTAATTGTTATAATATTATAAGGTACAAAAATTTATCATAATAGTATTTTTGGGTATTTTTTTTTTTAATTTGTAAAAGCCTTTAGCGACGGAATTTTCCGTCGCTGAAATTCAAATTTAATTAATTTTTAAACGCCTTCAGTGACGGAATTTTCCGTCGTTGAAATTCAATTTTAATTAAATTTTAAAAGCCTTTATTCCGTCGCTGAAATTCAATTTTAATTAAATTTTAAAAGCCTTTAGCGACAGAATTTTCCGTCGCTGAAATTCAATTTTAATTAATTTTTAAACGCCTTTAGCGACGGAAAATTCCGTCGCTGAAATTTAATTTTTATTAATTAAAAAACGCCTTTAGCGACGGAATTTTCCGTCGCTAAAGGCTGCCTTTAGCGACGGAATCGATCCGCCGGACGAAGAATTAGCGACGAATGGCGGAAAAATTCCGCCTTTAGCGGATTTCGCTTTAGCGACGGAAAATTCCGTCACTAAAGGTCATTTTTCTAGTAGTGAAAGGTAGCTATTTCCTTTGTGGACTTTAAAACATGCTCAAGAGCTGGGAGAGGGAGAATTAAAAAAAAATCACAATTGATATTGAATGCAATTCCCAAGCAACTACATGAGGCACATACATGTGAAACAATGATCTAGAGTGCCCTCTAAAGACAAAATGCAATCATGCCTAATTTTTTTTTTTATTATTTTTAACTAAGTGTAAAATCATATGGCACACAAAACACATGAGATTTCCAAAGATTGAAAAATCTCTCAAAATCAAGACACTTGGCAAAAATATCAGCATGATGATTTTATGTCACAACATGTTCAATGAAAACAATTTTCATATTCAACCAAGTCTCTAATAAAATGGTGTCTTATATCAATGTGTTTTGTTCGAGAATGATGAACTGGATTTTTGTGCTAAACAAATTGCATAGGTGTTATCAAAATACAAGGTTAACACATCAATGTGTAGCCCATAATCTTTGATCATTTGGAGCATCCATAAAAGTTGTAAGGCTTCTCTCAAAAATATTTTGATAAACATGCTAATTTGTGAGAATCAACCTTACCTCTTCTCCTTGTGTATATGCCATCATGAATATTACCTATGACTTGTGAAGTGGGATGCACTTTCTAAATTATGCTGGGAATGTCATGGCTGCGATCAGTCAAACTGGACTGGATTTCTGAATGTTCAGGACCTATTTCTGAATTTGGCAGATTTCTGACCAATGTAGCTTCCGATGTAGCTTCTGATGCATCTGCATCCGGAGCTACATTCTGAGTCACATTTTCTGAACTTCCAGGACTTGCAGATTATATCTGTTCTGGTGCAGGTTCACTGATTGCAAATACAGGTTCTGAAGATTGTGCAGAAGATTGATGATCTCCAAAGTCAGGTAGACCTGAAGCATCATCCTCAATGGTTTTGTGGCCAAGATTAGTTATAGTGGGAGCAGCTTCATCATCGGACCACTTAGCACCAGGACATATATCAAAGGGCTCACAGTACTTGGATCTTGCATTCTGTAACTACCTTTGGGAACCCACATTTTTTAAAAGGTTTTTGGCATATGTTGCCTCTGATGTTGCACTTGGTTACGAACTAGGTAAGCTTTCCTAACCTCTTCCTTATAGACAACCTTTTTAAGGAAGCAAAAGGACTGAATATGTCCAGGCTTGTGACAATAGTGGCACACAAAATTTCTCTTTCTAATTTTTGGTTTTTCAAAGAAGTTTGAATTTTGAAAATTTTGTGCGTGTTGTTTTGGTTCAGTAGACATACCTTCACCTTCTTTCACAAATGTCTTGGGCCTGAATCCAATACCAGACTTACCAGAATTACCATAATTCAACATATCATCCATTTTGTGTTGACTTGAATTCCATTTTTCCAAGGTTTCATTGGCTTTGATGAGTTCTTATTTCAGATCTTCAATCTCCACATCGTTCTTGGTCAGCAAACATTCCAGCCTTGTGATACACTCCTTCTGATCTTCATTTACCTTCTTTAGCAAGTCATTTATCTTTCCAAGCAATGTAACTTGATGAGCCCTCTTTTCCCAATCCTTGTACAACTCTTTGTAACCTTCCAGCAGGTCAGATTCTGATTCTCCACCGTATTCTGTGACAGAGGAGTTAAAAAAGCAAAAATCCCAGCTTCAGTCCAATGTAGCTTCTGATGTAGTTTCTGAAGAAGCTACATTCGGAGGTACATTGGCTAAAAATCCTGCAAAATCAGATGGAGAATTGTGTGTAGCAGTGAGAGTAATGAGATCACCTGGATCTTCATCATCACTATCACTCAAAGTAGCAGAAAAATTCAAACCCTTTTTTCTCAAAGTATTAGCACATTGATTAGCATAATGCCCAAACCCTTGACAAGCCCTACATTGAATAGAATCAATATTTTTACTTCTAGATGTAGGCTGTTTAGCAAAAGGATTGGTAAAAGATTTTTCAGGGGTTTGAAAAGAACTTTTTTTGGGAGGAAATTTTCTAGGCTCAGTTTTGAAAACTGTTTTGGCGATAGAAGATGGAGATCTGTTTTGGCCCTTTGCTTTCAAAATATTTTTAAACTTCTTTGTTAAAAAATCCATTGACTCTTCACCGAAATCGGATTCCTTAATCTTCTTATGCAATTCAATCAATTCAGAAGAGATATCAACAACAGAAGGAAAAGCAATACTTTCCATAGAAGGAGTAGAAGATAATGCACCTTTGCCTTTGTTCTTAATTTGCTCATTGAGGTTTAACTCAAAATTTTGAAGAATACCAACAAGTCTTTCAAAACCAAATTTTGTCTATATCATGTGCTTCCTCAATAGCATAAATTTTCACATTAAACCTTTCAGGAAAAGTTCGCATCATCTTACTCACAAGACGATCATTGGTGATTGAATCACCCAAAACAAGAGCAGAGTTAGATATATCAAGTAATCTAGCATAGTAAGACATAATATCTTCATCTTCATTCATTCTAGTGTTCTCAAATTGAGTAGTAAGTATTCTAAGTTTTGAAGCACGAACACTAACAGGACCTTCACATAAGGTTTGAAGGGCATCCCAAACATCCTTGGCAGAGTCATAATTTGCAATAATTCTGAAGGTGTTGGCATCTAAGGCCTTGTATATGACTGAAAGAGCCTTAGAATTAAACGAAGCAATGGTTCTATCTTGAGTGGTCCAATTTTCCTCACTAGTGATTTTAACATCTCCATCATTATCAGTAGTCTTAGGAGGAGTCCACCCATTCAGAACAGTAAGCCACGCTCTCTCATCAATTGATTTGATGAAGATACGCATCTTAACTTTCCAAATAGAATAATTCTCATTAGTCAAAGTTGGAGGACGAACAACATTCTCATACTGAGAATCCATCACGGCTACAACCATAATCAACTCTTAGTGATGTCAAGAGAAGGCTCTGATACCAATTGTTGGAACAATAGTAGCTAGGATTCACAAAACTACCAATGCAGTTTCCAATGTAGCTTCCGAGGAAGCTACAATGGAAGTCACAATGACCAGAAAAGATGAAACAGCGGAAGACTTTAAAACTAAAGCCCGAATTTAAGCACAAAAGTTTACCAAACAATTTATAAGCCTATGCTTGTAGATTTAGCCTCATGGTCAAAAAGATTTCACTAAAAAGAATGAATTGTTTTACAAAAAGAATGTGAAATCACCACACAAATACTCTCACAAGACAACAAGTCTTGGAGACCAAAAACCCACAAAAAAACAGGTAGAGAAAACATGAGATTAAAAAAAAAGCTTCCTAGAACAGCTAGGAAGACAAATAGTTCCAGCAGTTTTTGTAACGTAGCTTCTGATGTTGCTGCATTGGAAGCTACATTCAAATTCTGCACAATGCTGGAATTCTGAAATTGCTTTTGAAATCTGAATTTTTCTGCTCTCAGCTCTCTGAATTCTCTCTATGTTCGTGTGTTTTGCCTCTGCCCCAAGTCCTCTCTATTTATATGTGAAGGAGACCTACACATAAAGAAGGAAACAAACTCCAATATGAAAAATGATTAGAACTAGAAATCAAATAAACTTCCTAATATACTAGATTCATTTACCAAAAAGACAAGGAGTCCAAGTGCAAGGCATTAAGAAGGATTGTTACATAGATTTTGTTTCCAAAATAACTCATAAAATTTAGGACCAAGAAAACCAAAAATCTTTAGGAATATTTTGTTTCCCCCAAAAATCTTTAGGAATATTTTGTTTCCAAAAATGCAACAAAAAATCTTTAGGAATATTTTGTTTCCAAAAATGACTCCTAAACTTTTGGACCAAGAAAACCAAAATCTAATTAAAGATTTTTTTCCAAAAATGCCTAAACTTAATGACCAAGAAAGGAGAAACAAAACCAAAATAGGCCATGCCTATTTTACCCTTACAGATAGAGAGGGGAGAGAGACGAACCTTGACGAAGGCAGATGGTGGTGACGGTGTTTGAAGGCAGATGACGAAGGTTGGAGATGGAGAGAGAGAGAGAGAGAGAGAGATCAAACTTAATAACCAAAGTTCATCAAAATAAAAAAAATAGGCCAAATTATGATTTTTACCCCAATGTTGCCACCCAATCCCATGGTCCCTCATTCTATGTTTTGTGCCATAATCATACCCGTTGTTCATTTTTCCCAGATTACCCCCTTAGCCGTGACGCACGTTAGAAAAACTAATGGAAATTGACATGTGCATGTCACATGAGGTTATTTTAGTACTTTCAACTTATAATATATTTTAAAGAACAACCTTACTATCAAATATCTGACAACTACTAGAAAAAAAGAGGGGAGCATACAAAGCAATATCAAGCAATTAAGTAGATGGATCGGAATTGAAGCAACATAATTAGTGTTGAAAGACTACCAAGTACACCCCAAATTCTCCCAAATCATGAAGTCGAATGACTTCATTAGATCTTCCGATGTACTTTCCTCCGATAAATAATGGAAAACTAAACTTGATATGTTTTTGTGTAAATAATCAGAGATGGTGCTTGGCTCTAATCGAAGGACGACGACGGAGTTGTGATAGGCATGACTAGAGTGGGAAGGGTTTGGGTTCGAGATGGTGGTTGCAATAGTGGGAGTGGAGATAGTATCTGGCGGGGTTGGAGATGGCGGCTGCTATGGAGGAGCTGGAGATGGGGACTTGCACCGGAGAAGAGGGAATGGGCTGTGAGAGAAATAAGATAAAGAGAGATAGAATTAACGAAAAAATAAAACTGAAAATATGGAATTACTAAAGAAGTCCTCACTGAAAATTTGAGTACTAAAATAGTCCTCATGTGACATGCACATGTCAATTTCCGTTAGCTCTAACGCCTGTCACGGCCAGGGAGCAATCTGGAAAAAATGACAATGTGGTTATGGCACAAAACATAGATTTGGGGGGGGGGGACTATGAGATTGGGTGGCAAGGTGAAAATCATTATTTGGCCTAGAAAAACTGAATTACTAAATCACGCATGGATAACAGACCCATGCCAAATTAACAGACGAAAACAATTATATCTTATTCCCTCCGTTTTCAAATTATTGTCTACTTTTCCTTTATCGTCTATTCTTAAATAATTGTCCTCTTTCAAAACTTTTCCTTTTAGAAAAACATATTTACCACTTTATCCTTATTTTTTCTATCTACTTTAATTATTGCCACATATGCAAGAGCATTAAAGGAAACCACATATTTCACAAATATTTATAATCCTGTCAATTCGTTTTTCTTAAACGGTGTGCCAAGTTAACTTAGAGTCCAGACAATATTTTGAAAACGGAGGGAGTATATCAAATGAAAGAAACATTTAAGTTGCACATGTTTTGCTTCTAATGAATATAGAAAAAGTGGGTATTAAATGAGTTGACGGTTAAAATTTTGTTGTTTGTCATGCTAACATTACTTGTAGGTGTGTTTGGGAACCCCAATTTAATGACTCGAAATTGAAATATGGGTCTTCAAACAAATTTTTTTGAATTAGAATTGAATTGCAATTCTAGCTGCCCCCAATTTCTATACTGAAAACTAAGAATTTAAATTTAAAATTTTTGATTGAGTATCAACTTTTTTCTTCACTATACACAATAACAACTCATCCTTCTTCCACCACCACAACCGCTGCCACATCCAACCACAACTATCAGTCGTTGCCACCTTCTACCACCGCCCCTCCGTCGCCGTTGACCACCTCCCCTATATGTTGTTTAATTAAAAAGATATGAATAATATTAAAATTGTGTTGTGGCGAAGGTTTGAACCCATATTATTATTATTATTATTATTATTAATTATTATTATTATTAATTGCCTAATTATAGTTACCACTAGGCTAAACGGGTTATTTGAAATTTTGTTGAAATTTAATTTGAAGCATAAACTAAAATTATAATTGAATTCTACACATTATCTTAACAATGTATTATTAAATGCGATAGAATTTGGATATTTATTGAATCCTAAATTTATGTATTCAAATGGACCCTTAAGTTATTTATGTTGATTCATTTTCCATATGAATGAATTATCGTACAAAGAAATTCTTCTGGCGTACTTTCTTGTCCATGATAGTTTCACCTAATAATAAGTTCTAAAGTATCCTTGCATACCAATAGCAAACATTTTACAAAAGTATTTATATGTTTTCTTCAAGAATCTCTTCTTTTTAAACATCAATTCATTCACTTGTGAATGCGGTTGGAGTTTATCAGTGCTAGTTAGGTTTCCCCAACAAAATACAAACACCATCTACATGACACTTTGATATAGGGTCATGTTAAACATAACTTCATGAATATAAGAATAAAGTTAGTGTGCATTCCTCGAAAATTCAGACATGATTTATTGAGTTAAAAGCTCATGAAGTTACAACGTTACCGATATAGAAGGTTAGAAGTCCATAGGTGAATCATAATAAATTAGTAGCTATTAAGCACATTCATGAGCCTAGCAAATGAATGATGAAGATTTTTAATTAGATGTGAAACGTGGAATAGGGTTGATTGAGTTGTTTCTCATGATAAAAATTACTTGAGCTATTGGAGGAAGCTAAATAGAAATGATAAAAATTATATATGTATATAAAGTTAGTGATATTATGTTCATTTCATAGCTATTTGGGAGGTTAATGGCAGCAAGGTGAAGATTTAGATGAAGTTTAAAGTCATTCTGTCAACTGCCGTTGAAGACCGTTAAAGAGTTCAATCTAAAATATGCTAACGAGGGTTAACAAAAGCTAACAGAGGACTATAGTGCAAGACCTAGGAAGGGAAGGGGTTCAATTCGCTTCTTGAATGAAGGAAGGGCACCAGGGCACACATGGTGAGAATTAGCTGTGTCCATTATCTCGCACCTATAATCTTACATTAATTTGCAAACATACTTATATTTGGAGCAACATAAAAGCATGGAGTGGATATGGAATGAATTGCCTTGAGGACCATTGTATGGTTCCAGTTATACATTGTCTTCTGTGATGAACAATGTTAATAATTTGTTCAGCCATATTTTCTCTCGTGGCAGGGTTTTTCTCTAGTTTATGTTATGGGTTTCATCACGCTTTCTGCTTCTACCCTTTCTGATTTTAGTGGATTTCTTGGCTCCTCCTATTTTGATCTCCTCCGACCCTAAACCCCAGGGGCACCAAAGT
The DNA here is from genome assembly GCA_013146195.2 of Codonopsis lanceolata. Classification (NCBI taxonomy): domain Eukaryota; kingdom Viridiplantae; phylum Streptophyta; class Magnoliopsida; order Asterales; family Campanulaceae; genus Codonopsis; species Codonopsis lanceolata. The sequence continues at coordinate 87,799,142 of CM028380.1, forward strand.
AAACCCTCAAACATGCCTCATTTAATTGTTGTCGAGCAGGGAGTGAGCCACGTCACCCCCTCTCCAATTAGTCAGACCCACGTCTTCAATGTGGAGCCCTAAGTCCGGCCCACCTCTTGCTAGCTCATGCCCAGTTCTCCTCACATGCCGACTTGTTTATGCATGGATAGTTTGCGTCCTTAGCTTCTTAGGCTACCAATTGGTTGCCGTGACCCAGTTCTCATTTTCCTTCTTTTTTTATTTATTCTTTGTTATGTTTTATTATTTTTGCCCTAGAACCTTGCCAATTTCCAGATCTACCCTTCCTTAGCTTGGGGGCTACTCTTCCTCATTTTTGGGGGGAATCAATTAGGAAAAACATTCAGACTGGATTAGGGAGAGAACAAAGCAGTACATGGCTGGAACCAAAGAGAGGCAAAAAGGGAACATCTCCATTTCCTGTTCTTCATCATCTTTCAGAAGGAATATTAAATTGACATTGAAGTATTGTATCTCATACTCTCTATTTTAAATATTATTATGGAATATTTTCTTGGAGCATGTGTGTTTGATTTCTTTAATATTGTGAGCTAAATATTTGTAGCTACGATTGTGATGAATCTCAAATATTGAAGCATGCTCTAATATTTTTCCATCTCTCAATATTACTTTAATTTATGCTAGGGTTATTATTTTGTTGTGTTTAATGCTTCTAATTATTTGATCAATAATTGAATGATTTTAGAATTGTTTTGGATCTGTGAGAGCTACCATTACTTTTTGGACTTAGCAATTTAATTGTTGGTAGCATATAGATATATCACAAAATTCAATAGTCATTTTAAAGAACTTCTTCTTATTAAAATTTACATACATTATCTATAAAATGTGAAAGCAGATAGGTGTGTGAATTAGGGTTGCTATAAGATGCGAGAGCTCGTAGCGATTAAATTTATGTTCTCAGCTACCCTAAGTGAATTATAGGAAATTAGAGAGAGTGGATTAATTGAGCATGTGAATATATAGAGTGAAATTACAATCCTGACACTTTTCATCCTTGAGAAAACTCTTAGTTATTTGTGCGTAGTTGGTAATCTTTATTTCATGCTTACTTTCTTATTGCTTTAATTTTAGTTGTATCGTTAAAAATCGATTGTTTAGATAAAATCATTAAATTCATAATTTTAATTCTTAGGAAAATACATGCCATAATTGTCTCTGTGAGATTGATACTTGTGCTTACGCACTATATTACTTGTGGACAAACAGACACTCTTTCCCGTTGCACTTTTCGCCCATCAAAGACATGACTCTTGAATTCATGAAAACTCTTTGTTTTCCAACCATTAACTAATAATAATACTTAGTAATAATTAATATAATAAGGGGTATTAATCTCTTCTATTATTAATAGTAGAAGTCTTATATATAAAAAAAATTACAAACAACATTACTATCAAACCAATGTGGATACAACTCTTTTATTGGTAATAAAAGGTGAGATTTTAAATCTAATGACTTTTAAACCAAAATCAATTTATAACCAATATGAAATACATCTTGTAAGCGTAGGTTTGGCCCTTTTGGGCAGCCCACTTAGGGAACCAGCAACCCAAACCCAAAACCCACTTACCTCCCCTTCCTGTTGACTTTTGCTACACCCGGCTATTGGTTGTATTTTTGGGGGAATCTTCATTTACCCCAAGATTTTCGGCTCCTTCTTTCCTGCTTCTCCATCAGCCGTGGCAATTTCTCTTTGGCGGATTCTTCGGGCTGATTACTGGCTCTTGGCTGTATATATACTCCCTCTGTCCGTCGCTTGTTAAAGGGCATCACATAGGTAACACACGATCAACCATTAATCTATCTCTATCTCTGCTCTCTTTTTCGCCTCTGCTTCTTAGCCGTGAGACGTGGGTTTATTGAAGGGATACACTGTGTATGTGAGATTGAGCTCTATGATAGAGGGTTCTGTGAGGGGGTGATTTCGGGTTTGTGGGTTTCTGTTGGAAGGCTGGGTTCTTGTCTCCATAGTTGTGTGAAATCCTTGGATAATTGTCCCTTCGGTTGTGAACTCTTTTATTGGACTGCTATACTTTGTGTATAGGCAATGGGGATCTGAGTCTAGGCATTATAAGCCCTAGACAGATTTGAGTTAGGCTCCATTGAGCCGTGTATACTCAAGTTACTATTTACCCATTTATATTGCCTTGTTATATTTTGGTGTGTTGCAGGTGATTCATTGGCAATTTAAGATTGTTAGCAATTTATTTGTGCATCTTCAACTTTGGTATATTGTAAGTCCACTGCCAAACTCGAAGACGGGTATTACTACAAAGTCTCATATTGTAATTTGGTGTGGCTCCATTTTTTTGGTTCGGTAATTATCCTATTTTTTACTCTATAGTGGTATCAGAGCTTAGGGTGGTTGAATAAAATTTTGGGAGCTTTCTTCAATCCAAATTGGGTTGTGACTTTAGTATTTTTTTTCCCGCCTATTAATTGTGTTTCTTGTCTGTTCTGTTTTGCTTTCGGATATTTTTTTTTGCTATTTGCTTGCTATTTTCCATCATTGTTGCATTCATGATTAAAATCGGTGATTTTTTCATAAACGTTAAATTGTATTTTTTTTTACTATGTTTACTTACACTTTGGAACCGTTTAATGGAAAATCTGATTTTTCAATTTGGTAACAAAAGATGAAAGGAATTTTGATAAAAAGAAAAATGTTTTTCTGCTATAACTCAAAAATTCAAATAGGATGCTTCTGAAGATGCTATAGTCGAAATTGATGAATGTGCTTACTCGTCTATTATTTTGAACTTGACTGAATCTGTGATTCGTAAGTGTGGTAAACAATCACATGCTAAAAATCTTTGGGATAAACTTGAGGAAATTTACTTTGAGAAGAACTTGCCTAATAAGACATATCTTTTAGAAAAGTTTTGTAGTTTTAAATTAGACCTCAATAAGGATATCGAAGATAATGTTGATGCTTTTACCTAATTAGTTCAAGAAATAAAGCAAATAGGTGATGAGCACATAGATAACTGCACTTCTATTGTCCTATTAATTGCTATACCAGAATCTTACTCTGATGTTAAGTTTGCGATCAAATATGATAGAGACCAAGTTAAACTTGATATGGTTATTAACGGGTTGAAGAGTAAAGAGTTTGATTTAAAGGTCAATAAAGAGAAGTCTAGTATGATTGAGGTTAATATGGTTAGGGGTAGACCACTCCATAGGAACAATGGAAAATCTCATCAAAATCAAAATCAATGTCAAAATCAAAATTCGGGCAAGAGTAAAGGGAGAAGCAAAAGTAGGTCGAACTCAAAGCAAAGACATAGAACTTGTTACAATTGTGGTGAAATAGTTCATTTTAAAAATGAGTGCCCTAATCCGAAAAAGAAAAATCAAAATCACGAACAAAACCAAGGTGATTGCAACTTAGCTTCTGGTAGTAATGTTTCCACTGATGTGTTTATGATTACTGATTCTTATGATAATGTTGTGAATTTTGTACATTCTGCTTGTGCTAGTGAATAGCTTATTGATTCTGGTTGCACTTATCACATGACATCATTGAAATCATTGTTTACTATTTATAAAGAAGTTGTTGTTGGTTCTGTTTCTTTGGCTAACGAGAAAAAATGTCAAATACTTGGTATTGGTGATATTGATTTGAAATGCAATTTCTGCTTATGTTTTAACTTTGAAAAATGTGAGACATGTGCCTGAATTATGTAGCAATTTGATTTCATGTGCCTCATTAGAAGATGATGGTTTGGAAGGAAAATGGGGAAAGGGGGGAAAGGGTGTTATGAAAATACTAAAGGGGTCTTTAGTTATTGCTAAATATGAAAAACGTCAAAATTTATATGTTTGGTGTGCTGTACCTATGTCTACTTCTGAGATTTTTGCTAATGTCATTAAAGAAGATAAAACGAGTTTGTGGCATAAAAGACTAACACATAAGTAATAAAAGGTTAAAAATTTTGCAAAAAATGGGTGTTTTTGGAAATGAAAAATTATCTGATTTACCTTTTTGTGATACTTGTGTGAAGAGCAAACATCATAAAGTGAATTTTCCACCCCCTTCTCTAGGAAAGCATTCTAACAAGAATTTCCTTGACTACATACATGCCGATGTATGGGGGCCTTCTAGTGTACCCACTTAAGGTGACAATAGGTATTTTCTATCCATCATTGATGACTTTTCACGAAAAGTCTGGATTTTCTTAATGAGACACAAATCAGATTCGTTTGAGAAATTTAAAAATTGAAAAGTTTTTATTGAAAATCAAATAGGAAAAAAATTCAAAATGCTAAGGACCAATAATGGGTTAGAATTCTGTAATCATGAGTTTGATGAATTCTGTGCTATTAATGGTATTGGTCGACACAAAACTGCTCCCTATAACCCGCAATAGAATGGTGTTGCCGAGCGTATGAATAGGACTCTTTTGGAAAGAGTTAGAGCTATGCTTAATACCTTGGGTCTCTCCAAACGTTTATGGGGAGAGGCAGTTGTAACTGCCGCCTATATCATCAATAGGTCCCCCTATGTGCCTTTGCATGGTAGATGCCTTGAAGCGGTCTTTACGGGCAAAGAGATTGATATCTCGCATATGAGGGTGTTCGGTTGTGCGGCTATGCACATCAAAGACATGACAAACTTGAACCTAGGGCTGCTAGGTGTGTGTTTTTAGGGTACCCGGAGGGAGTGAAAGGGTATAGACTTTGGTTAAAAGAGTAACATGGTTTTAAACCATAATAAGTAGGGATGTTGTCTTTAATGAACTTGAATTTTCTTGCTTGATTCCTGCTCAACCTATACCTGTTAATGATGTTCCCCTTCCTTCGGTTCCAATCGCGGTGGAGCAACCCCATGTTATTGATGATAATGTGCCAACCGAAAAAGTGGAAATTTATCATGAGAATGTTGAAATTGAACACAATGAAGATGATGAAAATGTGGAGGATGAGCATGTCCTGGAAATAAAAAATTTAGATGACTACCAACTTGCTAGGGATCGACCTAGATGGGAAGTTAGGAAACCATCTAGACTTAATGATTTTTATATGACATCTTTTGTGTTTAATGTTTTTGAATCTCTTGACAATTGTGATGAACCTAAATCTTACAATGATGCTTTAAAGTCTTCTCATTCTACTAAGTGGTTAAATGCTATGAAAGATGAAATGAACTCGTTCCATGTTAACCAAACATGAACCTTGGTCCCTAAACCTAAAACATGTTCTCTTGTTGCTTGCAAATGGTTGTTAAAGGTTAAGAATGAGAATGAGACTGTTAGATTTAAAGCGCGTTTGGTTGCTAAAGGTTTTATTCAAAAAGAGGGGATAGATTACAAAGAAAATTTTTGCTCCGGTTGTCAAATTAACTACGTTAAGAGTCATGTTTGCTTTAGTTGCTTAGTTTAATTGTGCATTAAAACAAATGGATGTGAAAACTGTGTTTTTACATGGTGACTTGATGATTTTTTTTTCATGAGACAACCCGAAAGTTTTATTGATAAGAGAAATCCCGACTATGTGTGTTTATTGAAAAAATCTTTGTATGGCTTGAAACAATCTCCTAGAATATGGAACAAGAAGTTTGATATGTGTATGTTGTAACACCCCAGATTCTTGCATGAGCATTGTGTGCTTGCCTTCATGCTTTCTTGTTGATTGTGAGCATGTTTACTTAGTCTATATATGTTTTAGAATCATTTATAAGTTATTCATGAAGCTCTTAACATGTTTAGAATCGTGTTTGCATGCTTGTTAAATCGCCGGTTGAATTGCTTGTTAGTTCTCTTTCTTTCCCTCCTTCGTTCGGATTGTTCGGGTGTTGTTTGAGGGTACTTGTGATGAGTTTTAAACTCATTTTTGTTGGGGTTTGAAACCCCATTGATTTGGATAAGTGTTTGGGGGTCTTTTAGGTTGAATTTTGAGCCATTTGGGGTCTGCCGGGCTTGCCCTCGCAAGGTGGAATGATCTTGCCCCCGCAAGATAACCAGAAAATTTCAAGTTGGGAAGCCAGAGAGGATGCGGTCGCAAGCCTTGGGGACCATGCGACCGCAAGGTCCCCTGATTCTGGTTTTGCCTGTTTTGCTGCTTTACTATTTTTACACCTAAACCCCTATCCAAAACCCTTTCTAAACCCCACCTAAACCTCCCTAACCCTCATTACTTGTGTCCTAACATTAGTAACATGTTTTAAGAGTGGATTAAGAGTGCTTTAGTGATCAATCAAGCCACAAAAATCAGATTTTAAGAGACCACAACATGTTGACACTTGTCCCACTATGTTTTAAACTCAATATACACCACATCTGAAGAGTTTGACCCTCATTTCTCTCCCTCACTCTCCAAAAACTGGATTCCTCTCCCTCAAGCTTCTCCCATGGCTTCTTGAAGCTTTCTTCTTGGTCTTCCATGATCTTCCCTTCCATTGCTCAAGCCACCTCCATAGAAGTGTAGAGCTTGAAGAATATAACATTTCCTACCGAATAGATTTCTTCTTTGCTTTCTTGGGTGTAGAATACAAGTAAGTTACTTCTCTTCTTCCTTGTTTTAGTTCTCATTGACCCTAAGGAAACAAAGCTTATGATGTATGAGGTCAATGAGGACACATTTATGCTTCTTATGCCTTCATCTTGTGTTTTGAAAGTATGAGCTTGTTAGAAGCATGTATAGGATGATTTCTTGTCTATCAAAGATTGTAATACTCTTTCATCTTGTCTATTTAAGGTTATGAAGCATGTTAGAAACATGTATTAAATATGTTGATGGAAATGGTGCTATATGAGAATGCCCTAATTTAAGCCTACTTGATATGTTGGTATGTTGTTATGTGTTCTATCCTCTAAATTGGACTCTATGATGAATATGAAACATATTGAAATGCCTCGGTGAATTTATGACCTAGATGAACTTAGTAATGGCCTAGGTTGAGTTATGAAGCACATAGCTTCAATTACCCGAAATTTGGAATTTTTAGTAAAGACTCAACGGAGTCGACTCTAGGGAAGATTTGAACATGTTGAACTCTAATTTCAATCCCTACGAAGTTTGGACACCGTTTGGTCAGGTTTACTCAAGTCTAAGTTGAGTTTGAATTATGTGCAAGTGAACGTTGTGATTATTTGGTTATGAGCAATTAATTGCCTTGACATGATTTATTGTAGAGATTAATACCCTACTTGGTCGGTCGAGTTCGCTCTTGTCGAATTCGATCATTATTTGGTCTTGACGAGTAAATATCTACTTGTGCATTGCATTAAGCCCAGCTGGCATTATTTGGTTTGATTTTTATGTCAGGGTAGGACGATGCATCGCCTTCACGAATTGAGAGATTCGTGCTCGCTATGGATCGCCGTACCTGGGACCTCACACACACCTCCACTGTAGACCTCAGTGGGGAAGTAGCCCCTTTGCCGTATCAATACGTGTGTCATAGGCTGCTATTAGCCGGTGGAGTTTGGTATATCGATGCGAAGTCATGAGCATCGTAGTCACGATATTGGGTTAACAAACTTTATTGCAGGAGCTACGTAGCGGCCGTGCCTATATTATATCCTACTTGAATGATTTATTTTCCCACACTTACGTGAATGATGTGCTAAGTGCTATATGATGATCATGAACCATAATTGTGACAAATGTCATGCTATGACATGAACATGCATTTTTTAGTAACTTACTAAGTCTTTATGACTTACCCTATTTGTTTGTTTTGTTTTCCTTAGATCCGAGCCAAGGAGACGATTCTCGCTAGATTCGCCATACCCGCGTTTGGTTGCTTGTGAGCTCAAGGTTGCTCTTTTGGGACTTTTGGTAGTTAGACTTTTATTTTGGCAAGGACGATGGGAAGCAAGTCATTTAGACTTGTCCTGGGATTTTGTTGTTGTAGTAAACTTAATTACTTGGTACTTATAATCTTTTGTATGCCGACTTATATGTCGAGCTTGTTCATATGTTGTTGGTTCACTACAGTTCCTTCCGCTTAAGCTCTTTTAAAGTATTATTGTTGTTGATTGTCTCCGGCATGTTGTGGCCGTTGAGGATATTATATGCATGTGTTATAATTGTAGGAGTAGTTGTTGGGTTTCGTCGCCGATGACTCGCCGATGACTTGTTTATTTTAAGTTATTTTCCGGCCAAGTGTAGCCGAGTTGTTATTTGTATGCGATGTTGCACCACATGAATTTTATAATCCTACTTGCGCATGCTTGTATTCTTGACTATTTGGACGGTCCGGCTTGGGATCTTGCATTGGGGTCCGGGTCGGGTTGTCACATATGTTGTCTTTAAAATTCACTCGTAGCTCTCATGATAATTACTTGTATTTTAAAGCCAACTCTTCTACTCCTGTGTTCCTATTGATTTATGTTGATGATATGCTTATTATCAGTCCTTGTATTAAATCAATTGAAAATGTGCAAAATTGTCTTATTGCGAATTTTGACATGAAAGATCTATGAGATGCTAAAAAGATTTTGGGAATGAATATTGTTAGGGATAGAAAGAATTCCACTATTTCTCTTAATCAAATTTCTTATGTGCAAAAGAATTTGAGTAAATTTTGGATGGAAGATGCTAAACCTATTGATGTGCCTCTAGGAGAACATTTCATCCTTAGTAAAAATCAAGCTCCCCAAACTGATTTTGATAAAAAAGCAAATGGAGAAAGTGCTTATTCTAATGCAATTGGTTATATTATGTATCTTCTGGTTAGCACTAGACCTGATATAGCTTATGCTATTAGTTGCTTGAGTAGATACATGTCCAACTCTGGTATGCCCCATTGGGAAGCGGTCAATTGGCTTTTCAAATATCTTGGTTATTCTGAGAATTATGGCTTGAAATTCTCCAAATGCAATGAAGGTGCTATTTTGAAAGGTTATTTGGATTCTAACTATGCTAATGATAGAGACAGTAGGAAGTCTACTACCTCTTGTTTGTCCACTTTGTGTGGTTCATGTGTTAGTTGGAAATCTCAATTACAACCCATTGTTGGATTGTTTACTACTGAGTCTAAGTTTGTTGCTATAACTGAAGCTTTTAAAGAAACGACTTGGTTGAAAGGATTAATAATTGAAATTAGTTTTCTAAAGGAGAAATTGTAGTTTATTTTGACAGTTAGTCGGAAGTCAACTTTTGCAAAAACCTTGTTTTTCATGATAGAACCTGTAACGCCCCGGAACATTACGTGATCGTCTGGCCATTATGATAAGCCTTAACGTGGAAGACTTCTTATACCTGGGTAGGCTAAGGTAAGGCCGATACCCTTGGGATGTTCGATTTACGCTCGTTAGCGTGTTAGAGTCTCTATTGCGCGATTTAGCATTGTTGGGAAATCGACTCGGTAGAGTGTTATCTTCCTTAATTACTGTTTACGGTCTTTGAGATATCCTAGGTCTTCGTGTACTTGTTTGAATAAATTTTATATCCTTATAATCATGTTTATAAAGTTTACATGTGGTCACGACGTTCAAAGTATAGTCGTCGTCATATGTTTGATTTCGCGATTCGCATATCGTTAACATATTGCCTTTGGTACTTTGGTCGCACTTAATTTTGGTTTGACCTTGGGTATGTGTTTGTGAAACTTCATTAGGCTTCTAATATGTTTTAAAACAAGTATGTATGCTTGTTCAATTCGTTCGTTGTTTCGATCGAGGGTTGTCTTGTGTAGTTTCGTCCGTTGTATAGCAAATTACGGACCGATTTTGGTACGCGTCTGAATTGTTTCGATTGGGGAACCCTCGAGAAATTTTTTTGTTTGGTTTGGGGTTTTTAAGGCTTCTACTTAGGACATTTACAGAGTGGCAGGAGAAGAAATCGCGTCGTTTCGTCGAACGGTGTTCAAACTGGAGCCATCAAAGTTGGACGCGCGCAGCGCGAGTACTGTAGCTACATGCACTGTAGCTTCGAGCAGCAAGGTCCCTGTTTTGGGTTTTTGATGTGTAATTCCTATCCTACCCTCATTAAACCTCCTCTAAACCTCCCCTAACACCCATACTTAGACCTAAACATGTCCTAACACTCTTGGGGAGTTGATTAAGGTTTGATTAACAATGGATTACAACTAACAATCACTAATTGTACCCATGAAATCCCCTTTGTGCCCTCACTTGTTTGGGAAGTATATATACACTAATCCCTTTGTAAAAATTCAGAAATCCCTCATTTCTTTCATTCTTCACAATACGTATAGAGAGGGAGAGAGTCTCCATGGAAGCTTGGAGCCCTAGCCATCTTCTTCCTCCGATCTACGATGATCCAACCGTCCGATTGCCGCCAAACTTCGGATTCTAGACGTATTCGACGAGAGGAACAACTTCACCGATCGAATTTCCATTCCTTTGAGTTTTTATTCGAGTCAAGTAAGCTATTAGACTCCTCCACTTGATTTTGTGTTCATTGACCCTAAGGAAAACAAAGAGGATTGCTATTTGAGGTCAATGAGTACACAAGCATGTTGTGTGTGATTTTATTTTGATTTTTGGATTTTTGGTGAGTGAACTTGCTAGAAGCATGATTAGGTTAATTTCTATGTTCAATGAAGTATGTGGTTAAGTTTCAATTGGTAATTTTGGACTTGGGTATGATGGGTATTTGATTCCCTAAATATCTAGGGTTTGATTATATGTTGATGAAGTAAATGAGTTAATGATGATATGTATGATTTTTGGAGTTTATTTGGATATTATGAATTGTTAGAATCATACATGGATATATGTTTGAGAGTTTGGAATTAAACTTGATGAATCTTGAATTTTGATTGTAAGCATGAAAGTTGAATTTTTACAATGGGTTACATGTTCGAATGTTTTGTTTGACTTTTGAGAATGAGGTTGACCTTCATGTATATGAGAGTATGTTGATATCTAATTCATGAATTTTTGGTTGTGAGCATGTATAATGAATTAACATTATGAATCACATGAATAAAATGTAAGGTTTGACCTTATTGAGTTGAGTTGACTATTATGCATATAAGAGTATGTTGGTCAACTATAATTCATGAATTGAAGGTTATGAACATGTTAGATGAATTTACAATGTGAAATCGCCAAATCAATAACTCTCACAAGACAACAAATCTTGGAGAGCAAAACCCACATAAAACGTGGGATTAAAAAATCAACTTTCTAGCAACTCTAAGAAAGTAAACAGTCACAACAGTTTCAATGTAGTTCAGGATGAAGCTTCATCCGGAACTGTATTCAAACTTTAGCAACTCTGTTTTTCTGAATGCTCTCCTTTGGTGTACTACCTTCAGCTCTGCACTGCTATTCAGCTATGCACTCTCTGTCTTCGTGTGATCTGCCTCTATGTCATGCTCCTTATTTATACAATGGAAAAGACCTACACATTAATTAATCAACAAACTCAAACATACTTAAAGGATTAGGAGTTAGAATAGGTAAACAAATAAACAACCTTAATTCCCTAGATTTTCTTACCAAACAAATAATGACTCTTAGAGACGATTATAGGAACGGAATACTGCCAAGATTTTGTGACCATAAATATACCTAAACTTTAGGATCAAGAAAAGCAAAATATTATAAATATTTTGTTTTCAAAAATACACCTAAACTTTAGGACCAAGAAAGTTAGAACAAGACCAAAATAGGACATGCCTATTTTGCCCTTACAAACTGGTTCACGTCTCGAGGTGATTTTTGGGGCATGACAGTTACTACGCAAGGAAGATAACATAAAAAATATCCAAGTGTACTCGTATTGATTAATAAGTGGCAAATTTTCCATTCAAGGAATTTAGAGATCACACTCACGACACATTATTGCACAAAAATCTTAAAACTTGTGCGGTATCTATTAGAAATTGGTTGCAAAAATTGGTAATCTTTGACAAAGTTTTGACCTCGGTTTCATTTAATGGAATTAGACACAAGTTGCAAATTGTTAATCTACGATTCAAGTAGACATAATAAGTGCATTTATTCCCTTAAAACAAATTTTGGGTGAAAGAGAAATAAATGCATAAAGTGAGCAACTTGACATTATAGTTGAAGGGTAAGAATATGGAAAGTCATATCTCACATTGGAAATATAGTAAGTGCAAAGACACTTTTGGGAGATACAATCATTTGTTCCCTTCCAAGTTGTAACCTAGTGGTGTCACATGTGTTAGACGAACAAGTGTGATCAGATGGGAAATCGTTGGAGCGGTTGCGGTTCAAGTCGATCTGCTGCTTCTTGTATGATCACGTGCGATCCAACGACATGGATGTGTCTGAACCAGAATGTGACTATTCGCAATAGTTCTGTCATTCGTCAGTTAAAGAATTCAAGCATTCTAGCAATCTAGTCCTCTCTCATCTTAGAGAAAGAAAGTCTCGAGAATCAAAGTAGTATTTGACGAAAAATCTTGAATTGTTGTGCTGGAACTTTGAGATTAAGAAATTCGTTGTATCTTGGGGGCGATTACCGTAGATGATGAGCATTGAATACGGGGCAATTTTGTCTGATGGAAAATGTTAAACTCTTGCCTTGTTTCTTTATTATATTTCTTTTATTTGTTTAACATTTTCAGATTAGGCCTTCGGATCCAACAATATTGATATTCTACTTTAAGATTCTCCACTGAATGCCAAGATTGTTCATCCTTCTAGAGGAGGTATGAAGATTTTTGTATGCTTGGGATAAGGATTTCTCAACCTTGTTATCCCACCAAATTTAACAAGGGGAGGATGTATGTGCTATTTTCTTTAATGGATTGGTTGTAATGAGGGCGAGGATGTTGAACTATTTTCTTTAATGGGTTGGTTGTTATGAAATGCAACATGCCCAAATAACTCAAGCATACACTCACCAACAAGCACCGATCATTTGAATTTTCATCCATCTCTTGATTTATTCTTGATCCTTATAAAATGTTAATGGAGATTGGAATTGTTTCATTGACCTTTTGTAACAATAAATCTTCAGTGGTTCAAGTATATTGATAATGTTCATTTTAGTACAAATAGCAAACTGTGTACTAGATAACTATGACTCATGGGGATTTTTGCCACAATACTTATAATACAATGGGTGTCAGTAGGTGGTTTTGGGAATTAGGAGAGAGAGTGAAGTTTCAATGGAACAAAATTATGTTATAGTCTTATAGATGTATCTACATTAAATGATACTTGGTTACGTAAATGTTAGTTTTGGATGTGTAAGTATTGGCGGGGCTCGATTATTAATTGGGCAGCCTACTTGCAAGACCCAGCAACCCGAAACCTAAACCCGTAGCCCATCCCCCTTTTGTGTCCACGGCTGATTAAGGAATAAGGAGTCCAGATCTCCTGTACCATTTGTGTGTACCATTGGTATACCACTTTTCATCTCAACCATTGGTTGAGATGCAATGATTGAGATGCAATGGTGGAGATGAAAAGTGGTACACCAATGATACACACAAGTGGTACAGTACAAGAGATCTGAACTCAGGAATAAGGATTTGAATCCCTTATTTGTTTCTATTTTTCAAATAAGCAATCAGTTGACTCCCTTGATTCCCTGCGGTGGTGACGCAATAATTGCCCCTTTTACCAGCGGTGGCGTCGCAATGATTGCAATAAGGAATCTTCGACTCCTTATTATATATACTCCTCTCCGTCTCCTTTCAAGGTACAACCTTTCATTGAAATCGTGTGCTCTTGATCTCTTTCTTCTTATCCCTGTTTTCTCTTGGTGGTGAGGTCTGTGAGTGATCCTTCTTCATCGTGATAGAGGGGTTTGTGGGTTTCGTTGAGAGGGCTGGGTAGTCCCGAAAAACCTTGTAACTCGTACATTGAAACTTCGATTGTGAACACGGTGGTTGAACAAACTATACTTGGTGTATAGTGGAATTGTGGGGATCTGAGCCTAGGCTTCTATAAGCCCTAGACAGATCGAGTGAGGCCCTTTGGCCGAGGATATTCACTTTGCTTCAACTGTTATTCGATATCTCTGCTCATTCTATAATCTGTCTATTATTACTTTGTTCTAACAATTGTTTTGCAGAAAATACCTAAGTTTGTGGACTGGTAGTAGGTGACTTACTTGAACTGTTAGTAATACCTTTGCATTACTTGATAAGCTGGAACAACAGTGACACTGTCTCTTGGACATTCTGGAAACGTATTGGTATTGTAAGAGTTTTCGCTCCTGTTTGTTTATTGGTAAAATGGTACGAAATCATAACAAGACGAACGGGCTTGAGACGATTGTACGTGTTGAGGATTATTATTGCTAAGTATATCGAGGTAAGAGATTATACATTTTTTTAGATATTTGAACTCTTTATTCCAAATTGTTAGGTTTCCACTAATTTTTTGACATTTACCCTTCTTTGAAACGTGTACCAACATGAGTTGGTATTTGAATATGAATTCCGTCGTAACCGTTCTATTGTTCAAAAAAAAAAAAAAATTCGTTCTATTGATATTCTATATTGTGAATCTTGTTACATGTTTCACAAAACATTTAAATTCCAAGTGAGACGTTGTGAACTAAATTATCATTTGCAGATTGGTTTGTTAAACGAATCATTTCTTTGAAATTCCACTATGATCACTAAGTTAAACAACTTGCTACTAGGAATAAAGTAGCTTTGTGATTGTGATTTATATAACTTTATGCCACCTGGCCCGTGACTTGGTTATCCGGATATACCATCGTGATTTGTTATCATTATTGTATTGTGCATCTTTGTTTAAAAAGGGTCGTAAGACTGCTTATGTGATCATGATATCTGCGGGTTGGTCGTCGTCTCTAACTGGTATGAGATGGTTGGCGACGATTAGACCGCTTGCAAGTACTTTGTTATCTCTATCCTTCATATGAAATTCCGAGTTCTTTTGTGACAATGTGAAATATGAAATTCATCATTATCGAATATGGAGTGTCTTGAATATTTGATTCAATTTGAATACTTTGTTTTTGGTAAACTCCTCCCTAGATTTCGGAGGGGTCGTATATGATCTTACTGAACATTTTTCGCTCATTCCTTCCAAATCTTTTTCCTTCCAGGTTTTAAGTAAGTTAGACATCGTCAAGGACGACCCGAGGATTTATCTTTTGAATTTCTTATTTTGTGATATTGATCAAGAATTTGGTGTGACCTTTTGGGACTACAGATATGTTTAAGTTTTTTTTTTTTTTTTTTGAGATTGTAATAAGTACTCAAAGATTTTATTTAGTTGAATTTAATAACTCTTACGAGATGTGTTTGGGAATATTGTGATCTAGTATTAGATATTAATGACGTGTCCAGGAATTTTGGGAACGTAAATTGGTACCAAAATTCTGGGGCGCTACAATACTAACACAATATGTTCTTTTTCCCATATCAGTCAAGGCGTTGTAACTTGTACGTTGAGCTACACCTACAAATGTCACAAAGACCAAATAAATATAAAAGGTAATTAATATATGTGCTAATTAATACCCACTCATTAGTACATATAAAGTGTCAAGCATTCATTTTTAGCGTTTTAATCCAAATATCCCCAACCAATAAATACTTGAAATTATCTTTCTCCTACTCAACCATTGATCTATCCAGCATGAGATGACGTGGCCCTCACGGGCTTAGCTCAGTTGGTTAAGAGCTAGTAGATTTGGATAGAGGACCAAGGATCGAGTCCTAGCAACCGCAGTGTGGGGGTTTCATCCTCTTGTGGGTGTGCCTCCTTGTAGGTACTAGGCACGGGTCCTCCTAGCTTCTTAATTGCTGAGTCACCGTGATTTTCCCTCTCACATTCTCAAGGGGCTGGGATGTGGGGGCTCTCAGGGGGAGAGTCGTGAAATCTACATTCCACTAAGATAGGCCATCAGTTCTTTCATTTGGCATTCGGTAGATACCGAGCTGAGTGCCTCAATTAATTTCTTTCGGTTGAGAGAGAGAGATTGAGATGTTAGCTTAACATAATTCCTTCCTCGATCACCACATCATTCACAAAAATGAACTTCTAAGGAGGTTAGACTGATTCAAATAACATATATCGGGGATGAAACTTCTAACTTCTAAGGCTAATAAGTGGTATCAGACCGCCATTCATGGCTTCCAAAGAGAGACTGCACTACCAAGGTGAATGATTTCAACCCATCTTACCTTTACCTATAACTTTAATTCATAGATGGATTTATTTAGGACAAATTGAAATTTAAAGTACGACACCTTTTAGACGATGGAAGGATAATTGCTCTTTAATCGCAAAAGTATAATAGTTTAATAGTGCTTTGATGATGTTAAACTAAGTATGACCAAACCAGCATCTACCATTTGAAGATGAAAGTACTCGAAAATGAACAATGCCAAAGCTCTTACGCCGTCAAGCAGAATATGTGTTACAATACTGTTTCTTATTGGCAAGTTAACATGCAAGGAAAATACATAAGAAGCATCCAACTATACATCCAAGGAAAATAACATCAGAAGCATCAAAGAGTACCCGTATAGAATATAACCAGTGGCAGATTTTCAAATATACATATTACAAAAAATCTTGGCCACTAGAGAATCATTTGGTAATTTACATCTATACATGACAATGCCTATTGTATACAATTATTACATGTCTACAAAATAATTGATTGCTATTCAGTTTTGGTAATCTCTGGCAAAGGCCAAGGTTGTAGAAATAGGACGCCTCCACCCTTGATTTGTTTTCATTGTTTTCTTCTTGTTCTTCTGTTAGCTCCGGCTGCAAGGAAAATATCGAGAACATTAAATCACGTTTATTCTACAATTGACAGAGAATTTCTAAGTCACTTTTACAAAGAATTTATATAGAACGAGTGAGATTCACAAACATACAAGATCAGAAAATGTAAGAGGATACCTCCAGCATCGATTCCTTGGCATGAAATTTGTCTGATATAGAATTCGGGCTAGGTACATTCTTGTTTTTATTGATTTCTTCTTGTTCTTCTGATAGCTCCGGCTGCAGGGAAAAAATTGAGAACTTTTAAGTCACGTGTATCTACAGTTGAAAGAATTTCTAAAAAAAGATATATATTGAACGATGAAAGACACAAACGTACAACAACAAAATATGTAAGAGGATTGCTTACCATCTCATTTAAATCTATCCAAGGTTTCTTTACTGATTCGAGGGTTTCAAAAGATTTGGAACTAGATGAAGACGCCATTGCTATAGCAGATGAACAAGGTTGCGCTGCTATGACTTCTAAACCTAAATCGCTCTATACGTATGAAAATATGTATATATATATATATATATATATATATATATATATATATATATATATATATATACACACACACACACATATAGAGTGTTAGGTACAGCCACAAAAGAAAGAAAGACGGTAGAAGTTATTGCCATCAGGCAATAACTTCTTCGTAGCCTTTCCCCTAAATGCAGTCAGCCCTGTCATAAGGCACAAGAGAAGTAGAACTGATAAATAAGATTATCCAAGACGATAGATAATATTTTTTAATGTTGAAATAAGGTCAGTCAAGTACAAACAAAATGACTGATATGATACTTGTACAATATACTTAAAGGTAAAATGCTTGGGCGGCCTAGGCCAAATGGCAAACATAAACAAAGTACTTCCACATTGATGATTTCTTCTAAAATGCTCAATATTATTAACTACTCTCTGAAATGTACATTAAAAAGAGAAAAAAAAAAGAAATGAAAGAAACTACGAAGGTCTCCTGTTCAAAAAACTAACGAAGATATTGACGCTTAAACATTCTCTTTAAATATCAACAAGTCAAGCAGGCTAAAGATTCAATAGAGGAGCAGAGAGATTCTTGAAGGATTGATCAACATATCAAGCAGGCTAAAGATTTGGTTTTTCTGGAGAGTTGGTTTTCAAACAAGAACGTTTGATCTTGATCAAGCAGCTTTTCAAGAGGCACAAGTAACTATAGGTTAAGGATGGTAATAAAAACACCCGGAAGTCCATGTTTTTGTTCAAGAAATGCAGACAGAGAATACAAAACATTAAGAATAGGAAAGGGGATGGGAATACAGAATAAAAATAAAACATTAAAACGTATGGTTCCAGCCTTCCAGATTTTGGGCTAAATCCAAAACATATTGCATAGATCAACTTCCATAAAATCAGTAAACACAACCATACTAAACCAGATCGGAAGATCCACTACAGTTCATTTTTGTCAGAGCCACTTTACTTTTCAACCCAAGTAACATGAAATAGAAAAGATTATTTCAAAATAAATGACAAGTCTACTACCAAAACAAACATAAACAAATGTAGTAAGTTCAACAATTCAACGAAACAGAAACTGGAAAAAGTATAAGGTTACAGACCAAAGAAAAAATACATGAGTTACATAAAGGGTATTTTTTTCAAAAAGTTATAACGAAATTGAAGTTCATCATAGTGTCCTCAATTTTCTAATATGTGTTTTCCGAGGATAGACAAAGTTTTTCGGATCCTAGTTTGCTAAGCCATACTAATTATAAAATGTTCATTTTTTGATTTTGAGCCACCAATGTTCATTTTTTGATTCGCCCAACACAATCTATTATCAAGTATTTTTTTATCGTTTATACTATTAAGGTTTTTTTAGCGAATATCAGATAGAGATACCCAATTGAATATATTGGTTTCTATAAAATTTCTAACAACCATACTAAATTAGATTGGAGTTTGGAAGATCAACTCCAGTTCCTCTATTTTGTAAGTGTCACTTCCATCAATTCAGAATATGAGTTTCAACCAAAAAGAGAACAAAGATTTGGAAATAGAGCATATTGAGTCAAAAATTCATCCAACCAAAAGCAAAAAAAGAAAAGAAAGTAGTATGTGTTTTAATTACAAGTAATTAATAACAGGTAAAATAGAGATGAATAGTGATGCTAGTTACCTCGACTTGAAATGATATGAATAACGATCATTCCTCTAATGTTAAGTTTCATCACTTTCCAACGTTCCCATACCACTAACATACTATATATTAAAAAAAACAAACACGAAACAAAACCAATCGTTAATACACATGTCTTATTCGCACCAACAAATACATAAAATCTATCCAATAAAATAAACAAATAACCTTGACTTTTCTAGAAGACTATTATCTAACTAAATAGAAGAAAACCCCTTTTTTGTTCATGCCCTACCAAGAATAAGATTAAATTTTGGACAAAAATCAAT
Source organism: Codonopsis lanceolata (assembly GCA_013146195.2). NCBI lineage: Eukaryota > Viridiplantae > Streptophyta > Magnoliopsida > Asterales > Campanulaceae > Codonopsis > Codonopsis lanceolata. The sequence continues at coordinate 87,818,297 of CM028380.1, forward strand.
ACCAAAACTTGATATGAAATAAGATTTACAGATCCAATTAAAATCGGAAAGCTATAATCAGAAAGCTAAAATTTCTTCGATCTAAAGAATGAGATATGAGGTAATGACTAGTGACTGGTTGCCAATTGGTTCTATGGTTTCACAAGCAACATAAAAATGGAGAAATCTGATAAAGAAAGATAACTTACAAACATGGAGCTTCATCAGCTGAGCGGCGGCCTGACATTCTAGTCGGAGAAAATCACTAACTATGAGACTGCGATGTCAAAACGGCTGGCTGCATAGCCTGAGAAGTTTTTGTTTCTGACAGACTGATTTATGAAAGATGAACTAGGTTTAGGTTAACTTATGTATTTATAGGGTATTAGTATGTCGTTTTTGGAATAGAACCCTCTAGAATTAGTAGAGTTTACGGTTACGACGAAGCCACGTCAAAAAAGACATATGCACATCTGATGGCTCGGATCAATACGGTTCTTTTCCATGATTTAAAGAAATATATTTATGAGAAATATTTCCTTTGACATTTTTGCTAGAAACGAGGGGGTAATAGAATATAAATAACTCGCCCAATCAAAATCGCCCAGTATATATGATAATATGACTAAGTACGAAAAAAGCGACACTTAATGTAGTAACTAGTATGTATTAATTTAGTCTGGCCTAACGTTGATATTTAGTACTCCGTATTTAGTAATTGTAAAGTCAGTTATCTTGATTTGTTCTCAAAAGTTTTCTAAATTTCGCTATTAGTTCTCTAATTTTTTATTGATATACTAGATTTTCAAGCTCGTACCTATACAACAGTGTCAGTATATTTGATTTCGTCAATTGAAATAATATTGTCTAAATAAAAGGTGCGATTTAAAAAATGTTACATTTGAGGTATGCATTGCTTTAAGTGATAGTTGAGATATTGATGTTTTATAAGGGGTGACTGTTGAAAAGATTAATCGCATGGTATGACTTTGTAATATGAAGATAAAATATAGGGAAAAGAAAAATGGGTGACTGCTCATAATATTAATTGTAGGGGATGACTTGTAATAGTGAAAGAAAAAATAGGGAGTTAAAAATGAATAACTACTCACACATGTGAATGTGAGGGTGAATCTCAACAGTTAATTTTTTTAAGAGAATTCAATCTCAACCACTGAATAGCTCTAATCAATAACGTAGCTGTTTTATAATATAGACTAGATTTCGTGTCTGTGCCTATGGCACGCAGTGTCAGTATAGACGTGATCAATGTTTGAAGCGAGCATGATATGAATAAATTAGTATATGCTTGAGATTATGTAGGGTCGGATCAATGTACACTACAAAAAAAAAAGACGACTTTCCAAAAATTAAAGAAATAAAACATTTTATTCCTTTTAAAATTGTGTAACTCATCCAAATATAGTATATTTAAGCATTCAAAAAAAAAATCTCTCTTGCACACACCAATACAACACTTGTTAATTGAAATAAACTTAAAAATGAAAATTGTGGCAAAAAAATAAATAATAAATAGAATGAGACAGAGTGAACTAACAAAATACTATTTTGAAATCACAAATATTTCAGACTATTAAGGAAAACTTAGCACAAATTTTTTAAAAAATAAATAAATTAAAATACAAATATTTAAAATTACAAAACATACGAACAAATGTTTTTTTTAAAAAATAAATCTACGTCAGACAAAAAATAAATTGAGATACAGTTGATTACCATAAAACACAAATATTTAAAATTATAAAACTTACGAACAAATACTTTTTTTAAATAAATCTATATCAGACAAAAATTAAAGTGAGATTCAGTTGATCACGATAACAATTAATTAAGAAAGTACAAACTAAATATTAATAATAAAATTAAAATTAAAATATTTAAAATTGTAAAAATTAATTACAAAAGTAACAAACAAATATCTCATTAAAACAACTCAATGGATGCTCGGGATAAATTATAGATAACCACCTCGTCAACTAAAACGGAAGTATGTGGTTAAAAAATGTGTTAGAGGAAAGCATTCCTATAACTGTAATTGGTTGTGAAAAGGATAATTTATAATACAATATAGCTCATAGTCGCACATGTGCAATTAACTAAAGCTATTTAGGGGCTGAGATTGATTCTTTTAATGAGATCCTACGGTCATTATCACTTCCCGAGTTCACATGTGTGAACGGCGGTTGAGTAACTATCTCCTCTCTCTCTCTCCAACTCCCCCCAGTATTCACGGTTGGTGGCCACTAATCCTTTCCTCCACCAAACCTGCATCCCTTTTCTTTTCGATATTTTAATTAATTAATCAATCAATTTTATGCAAAAAAAAAAATCATAAGTTTTGCATTTTGAAATATTTGTTTTTTTCTTTTTAACTGTTATCGTAATTAACTTAATCAATTTATTTTTTTGAAACTGAATCCCAATTTTATTTATGTCTAAGTTTTGAATATTTTTATTTTTATTTTTTTCTTTTTAATTGTTATCGTAATTAACTTAATAAATTTAATTTTTTTCGACTGCAATTGTTGCGTATAAATAAATTTTTAAAAAAAATCGTAAGTTTTATAATTTGAAATATTTGTTTTTTTCTTTTTAAGCGTTATCATAATTAACTTAGACAAATTATAAGTAAATATTAATTAATTTCACATTATACGCTTCATTTATTGATAAATACACAAGCAAGGCGCGTTATCCATCGGCACGGCAACTAGTTAATAAAAACATAACTGAGGGGTTATTACATATTTATTGTTTGTAAAGGGGGATAATTCAATCATAACTCATAATAGCGATGGATTTATATGTAACTCACATATTTACTAATCAATGTTGACACAATTTGATCTAGGCGACCACTTAGCCCACGATCTCTTTTTATAATATAGATGTTACATATTTTTTTCTCCACTTGGCAAGAACTGACCACAATTGGTTCATAGGTTCAAGGTACATGGTGACTCCAAATCGTCTATCTCAATCTGTCATCTCTGTCCATTAAATCTCAATCATTTGTTATTTTTGTAAACATTTTTTTTACAAGGATATATGCAGGGCTGAGATTCAATAGGATATAAAATGTGATAGAGGATGAGATAGATGATTTGAAACCGATACTACATAGTGGGCACGATACATTACATGTTTAGGTGGGATGAGACGGATTTGAGAAGTGAGAGTTTAGATTAGGAGCGGTTTGTGAAATGTCATCCGTGCAGACCCGAGCCATTGTCATCCCTAAATACATACATGGAAAGACTTCTAAGCACGATTGTAGAGCGAATCCTCCATTTAGGGGTGGCAAAATGGGTGTTTTGGATCATTGGATAATAGGTTATTATCCATGGTTATCCATGGATAATAGTCTATTATCCAATGATCCAAGCACCATTTTACCACCCTACCTCCATATTTACTCTGATCAAAGAGAAGGTCAATGATTTCAACTCATCGAGGCTTCATCTATAACTTATATTTATAAATGTAACTCTTATCTAGGACAAAAAAAATTAATGTACTACACATTTTATGAGATGTAAGGAGAAACTGTTTTTTAACTTGTGTCATTGAGTTTTAAAAAGTAGTATCACTATTCAATGAAAAGGTTCAATCTTTACCTAGTTTAACTATTGCCTTAATTAAAAACACCATGCTTTCCATTCAAGTTTGATTTGTATAATTTTTTTTAATACATATGCAAAAGGTTATCTTATGGAAGAAATAGAAAGTTATGGAAAAATAAACTTGATGGAACA
>CM028380.1:87822151-87938987 GCA_013146195.2 Codonopsis lanceolata
TTGAAATAGTCGTCATGATCCTTAAGTTTCTCCATCCACGCTCTCTGCCGCATATTCAACTCTTTTGAAAAGAGATACTAAACTCTTATGATCGGTGAATATCTCAAACTTAGCCCCTAAAGATAATGCTTCCACTTGTGAAGCGCAATGATACTGCCAACTCAAGGTCACGTGTTGATAATTGCCATAAGGTGATAACTTCCTCAAGACAGGCAATAACTCTCCCATTCTCGCATAAGTACGCAACCCAAGCCTTCTAACGAGGCGTCGCTATAAACCACAAAGTTCTCCTCGAACCACTAGGCAATGCTAAGATAGGAGCCGTAGTCAACCTCTCTTCAACTCCGAAAACTAGCCTCGCACTTATCACTCCATATAAAAGAAGATTTCTTCCGGGAGTCAAATTAGTCATTGGAGTAGCGATCTTCGAAAACCCTCAATGAACCTACGGTAATAACTGCCAAGCCCAAGAAACTACGAACCTCTACACCGCACTAGGCGCTTCTTCCACGAGTAATCGCCTCAACCTTTGATGGATCCACCGCGATACCATCTCTAGACACCACGTGCCCTAGAAAGGAAACTTGTTCTAGCCAAGGCACACTTACTAAATTTCGCATAAAGCCGCTTCTTCCGCAGATAGAAAGAACTTCTCTCAAGTGATTCGCTGTTCCTCTCGTGACTTGGAGTACACAAGAATGTCACAATAAATACCACCACAAAGCAATCAAGGTACTCATGGAAAACCCTATTCATCAAGTCCATAAAATCGCAGTGCTTGGTCAACCCAAACGGCATCACAACAAACTCATAATGACCGTAACGCATTTTGCACGGAAGGGTCTTCGCTCGGACATCCTCCGCCGAACCCTCAACCGGTGATAGCCACTCCTCAAGTCAAACTTGGAATAGGCAATCGAACCCCGGTTGATCAAAGAGATCATCAATGTGTGGCAAGGGATACCTATTTTTGATAGTAGCCCGGTTCAACTGTCGATAATCTATACAAAGCCGTAAACTACCATCCTTCTTCCTCACAAACAACACCGGTGCACCCCAAGGAGATACACTCGGCTTAATGAGCTCCTATCTAGCAGTTCCCCAGCCGATCCTTCAACTCTCGCAACTCGCCGAGCCATACCAAGGTGCCCTAGAAATAGGCGAAGTCCCCGGCAATAGTTCAATACGTAACTCTAGTTCTCTGGCCGGGAGGCAAAGCATACTTAAGAAAAGACATCGTGGAACTCATTAACTACCGGATATCCTCTAGCTTAGCGTAAGACATGCTAGTATCAAGTACACAAGCTAAATACCCCGCACACCCGCGATAAGAGTTGTCTAGCCCGCAGCGTAAATAATATGAACCCCATTCATAGCATGATCACCCGAAACACAAACTCCGAATACCGGCATGGCAAAAGTTACTTACGACGGCAATAACTAAAGCATGATGTACACATAGCCAATCCATACCAAGAATCACATCAAAGTCTCTAATAGGCAATACTACCAAATCAAGATGCAAGACTCGATCATGAACAAGCACATCACGCCTCTATAGACCTCGACGCCAACAAGCAATCACCCAACGGTGTAGACACCTCAAGCACATAAGGTAATCGGTCAGCAATACACATAAATGTTCTAGGAAATGCGATGCAACATAAGAATGAGTAGACCCCTGATCTATAAGAACTCGAGCATGATGACCGAAGACCGAAAAGAAGTACCTCCGATCACGTAAGTAGACTCTGAACACCTCGCCGATCAAGCGAAAACACGAGCTCAAGGCCTTAGACGCCCATCGCTATCCCTCTTGGACCTGCATCGCCGAATCGACCCCAAGGATCGAGCCGCTTCTAGACTTAGGACAGTCTTTGAGCCGATGATTAGGATCTCCACAACTAAGGCAAGTACCAAGCCTAGTCCTGCACTTCTCACTAGTATGCCCAATCTTATGACAATAAGAACAAGTCAATGGTCCACCGCCCTGAGTCTGCTGCCCCTGAGGAGAAGGAGCACTACTACCACGACTCTCAGACGGGCGCCTATCCTGTCCACTAGACTGATGCCTATTCTGGCCACCATTGCGACGGTTGCCCTGATAGCCAGACCGATTTCCGATGATCGACTCTACCGGCCGTCGAAGATCCGCCGAGAAGAATGCACAGGAGGCTTCTGTTTGTGCTCCTCAATGTCTCGCCGATCTCATACGCACGATCTACCGCACTCCGTAATTCGCTAACCGTAGGGATAACAATCGCCTCCTCGTATTCGGTCTTCAATCCCTTCACGAACCTCCGGGTCCTCGTGTTCTCATCTTGCACCGTGTGTGCACAATAACGGACAACTCTGAATTTAGAAGAATACTGAGCTATAGACATGGAACCCTGCTCCAATTCCTGGAATTCTTTCTCCCTTCGCTGTCTAACCACAGTGGGCACATAAGTAGCCCTAAACTCTGCCTCAAATGTAGGCCACACCTGCGCCACCCGATTCAACTCCCAACTAGCAAGTAGAACCTCCCACCAATGATTGGCGGCTCCTCTAAGCTTATACGCAGCTAAGATCACTTTCTCCTCATCCGTGCAATCCAGTGCTGCAAAGATCTTCTTCACATCCTCAAGCCATAGCTCGGCCATACTAGCATCCGCCTCTCCCTCAAAAGATGGAGGCTTCATTTTCAAGAATCTCTCTAACACAGCATTATTCCGTGCCCTAGCACCCGGTGGTATAACTGCACGCGGTGGCGACACTCTCGCCTCCGGTTCTGGGGGTGGTGGTGGAGGAGGTACATTCTGACCCTGGCCAAGCTGGGCCATCTCGGTCATAAACTCTGTCATACGACGGTACAAATCTGCCATCTGAGCATTCATGCCCACTGGATTCGGTGGTGGAGGTGGCAACTCCACTTCAAAGTTCCTCAGAACTCTCCCTGGTCCTCTAACTCGGCCTACACGGTCTGCTCTAGGATTCACCATCAAGCACCTATAAGAATTCACTCGACGTTAGAACATCACACCAAGAAGCAACCCACCTAGGCCATGGAACCTATCCTGGCCGATAGCTAACCTATAAACAAGCTCTGATACCAACTGTGGCGACCCGGCCCGAGGTGGAACCGAGGGTCGGACCGCCCAAATAAGGAAGGAAACAAGTAGACAAATAAACATGCAAGGACTTAATTTATAAAAACGACGTGACACAACATTAGAGACGTAGCACGCCTCGGCACCAAAAGGCCGGTATTTTTAAAACCTTTTCAACCTGATAAACAGTTAAACAATAAAACCAAGTCATCGGCGACACTACATGCCGGAACCCAAGCTAACAGTTTATGGACAAGAATTAAATAAGAGCTAATGGCATGCTCAGCGGAAGACTAATACGTAGTGGAATAATAACAAGGTAACCAAAGCTCGGCTACACAATGCCGGCACAAAAGGGGTTACAAGTACTACAAGCGATATAACTACTAGTAGCTAACAAGAGTTACAAATCAAGTTCTACACAAATACCCAAGCATAGTCTAGTTGACTTGCTTAAACCCGTCGTCCTTACAAAATATAAACAAGAGGAAGAGGACATCTAAACCACCTCTTCAAATATCAACGGCGGACCAAAAAGGGGTACAAAGCACGAACACAGCAAATCTCAACGAGCAGGACCTGTCTTGCTAGGATCTAAAGCAGTAAAGGGGAAAGGGTAAGTCATAAAGACTTGTAAGCTATCAATCATGCATGTCATGGCAATATGCAACATACAAGGCAAGATATCGTCACATAAGCATAGAGGTCATATATCCAAGATGCACATTGTTTCACATAGGTGCGCATAATTAAATCACATAGGATAAGGATATATGGAGAGCCGGGCCGCTACGTAGTCCCTGCATACAAGCGTTATCTGGAATGTGCGGGTATCGAATGTGTGTAAGTACATCGATCTTCCGAGGAGATGCCCGGGATAGACACACCAATGATGCTCTAATGGTTACAAAGAAAGGGTTACTTCCCACCGTGGCCACAGTGGAGGCGTGTGTGAACAAAGACGGGATGCCAGCTGGACTCATGCAAATGCCAAGTAGTGTTTACTTAACAAATTATCAAGTAGTGAACGAGGTCGACAAGAGCGATCTCGTTCATGACAAGTAAATTATTCTCATCAATAACCAAGTAGGATTGAGTTCGACAAGAGCGAACTCACATGTCAATTAGGCATTCTATAATATGACATTCAAGATCAAGCAAGGTAATCAATCCAAGTTCAAGAGTCTAGAATTATTATTCTTAGGGAAACGTGTTTAGAACGTCGTAGGGATTGATCGGTGAGCCGGTATTGTTCAATGGCTCGCTAAACTTGACTCCGTTGAGTCGTCTCTAACAATTCATCCAATAGAGTTAAGATGCTAAATGCATCCTAAACCCTTTTCTACGTTCTCGTATATGATCGGCTAGGTCATTAATCCATTTAACAACCATAGTCAAGAATCATCAATAATTCAAATTCAAGGGGACCTTAGAATCATTATTTCAAAGGTTATTAAAATGCAATGGTCCAAGAACATTAATTATTCATAGGAGGACATAGAACACAATTAATTCTAAGCATAGGACCCAATTCAATAGGATGGACAATTCATGGCATATGAAACCCTAGAAATCATAGTCTTTAAAAGTTGTCAAAATCCATTAGTCCAAGAACAATAGTTGTTCCTAAGGGGGCATAGAACACATTTTATTCTAGGCATAGGACCAAATTAACAAGATGAACATATTATTCAAAATCTCAAAAGACCAATTCATCAACAATCATGGCATGGGCATGGTAGGAGCATGGGAATTACAAGAAGAGGGGGACATGGCATTTCTAGCATACATCCTAAGGGGAATCAATAGCTTACCTTACACCCAAGAAAAAGATGGAATGAGCACAAACTATTCGGATGGAAACGTGCTCCTCGACGATAGCTTCACTTCGGTGGTCTCGGTTTGGCAATCGGAGGTCGGGAGCTCAATCTATGGAAGCAACACACACTAATCTCACCTTTCTCTACACACACAAGACTTGGGGAAGAAAGAGGAGAAGATGATCTGAAAATGGAGTTTAATGTTTGGTCAACAAGAGGGAGCCTTTTATATTTTGCATGAAGTGGGTGGAATTCCACTTGTCACAAGGAGAAGGCTTCCAATTCCACTTGTCAAGTGGAGGTTGATTGAGGTTAGGCTTAATCCCACTCAATTAGGGTCTAATAGGATGGTTTAGGGTCAATTAGGATGGGGTTTTAAGTGCCAAAAGTCGGACATAGCAGAACAGGGGGAAAAATTCCCGTAGCTGATTTTATGTTGAGGCGGGCGCCTCGCCTTCAGCGGGCGCCTCAACCTCTGGGGCTGTCTCCAATTTTCAATTGCTCAAGATTTGGGGCGGGCGCTCACTCGATGCCAGGCGGGCACCTGGGCTTCTGGACCTCCAAAACTTGACTTAAACATGTCCTAAATGGTCCCAAACTTATGGGCAACCATTCTAGGGTCTAACACAACTCAAAACAAGTCAGAAACACACCCGAACAACACCCGGAACAAGGTAGGACAAGGCTCGAATCATGCGACGATTGGTTGACGAATCAAACACGAATCAAACGTCAATAAAACTAAGATAACTTGGGCATGGAAAGGGCTTGTTTAAACATGGTTATGACTTGAATACAAGGCCGGGAACTCAATGAACACATCGCACGACGAAGTACAAGCAATACGGGAGACGAGGAAAATCGCTAAGGCTAAAACAAAGCAAGAAGGTTTCTAAACTTCCAACCAAGCTTACTATGATCAAGGTGAACGTTCTAGGTCATCTATGAAAGACAATAGAACTCTAACAAGTCTTGGTTGAGTGCTAAACATGCTAAGGCAAACACTCAAAGCACAACGGCAAGGCAAGCAATGCCTAGAAGGTATTCAAGCAACTAGGCACGTAATACTCTAATGTGAGCATGACATGGACAAATAGAAGTATTTAACATGTTAAGGCATAATACAAACATGTTATTAAGGTATAAAACAAGTAATGGGTTTGGGTTCTCACAAAATTCATCCGAAGGGATCCAATGACCACGAGTATGTCTTAGTAGCTGTCGATTACTTCACAAAGTGGGTGAAAGCCTCTTCCTTCAAAGTTCTGAATGCCCGAAAGGTGTCCGAATTCATCCGGGCCAATATTATATATCGATACGGGGTACCTTTTGAGATAATCTCTGACAACGGCTCACATTTTGAAGGGGACGTGAACCGTCTACTCGACGAGTTCAAGATCCAAAGGCATAAATCTTCCCCTATCGGCCACAAGCCAATGGTGCCGTTAAAGAAGCCAACAAAACACTTGAAACATCATCAGGAAAATGACTGACATAAGAAGAGACTGGCCAGAAAAATTTTCGCTAGCCCTCTAGGGCTATCGCACCTCAGCCCGCACACCCACTGGGGCTACCCCCTACTCTCTAGCATATGGTATGGAGGCAGTACTGCCAATAGAAGTTGAAATTCCATCATTAAGAGTGATGATGGAATCTGACGTAGTAGAAATTGATTGGGTCAAAGGGTGATTAGAAGAATTGGCCCTAATCGACGAACGACGCCTATTAGCCCTAGAGCATACTCGGGCATATCAAAGGCGCATCGCCCGGGCTTTCAATAAAAACGTCAAAGGCCGCGACATCCAAGTCGGAGACCTCGTGCTTCGAGAAAAACCCCCTAGTTATGTTGATACTAGGGGAAAATGGAAGTCTCCATGGATGGGACCATACATTATTAAGGAGATCCGGTCAGGAGGTGCCGTGCTTCTCACAAACCAGGATGGAGAATATCTTGTCCAGTCCTTCAATCTCGACAAGCTTACAAAGTACTATGCCTGAGCTAATCTATTCAACAGTTGCTTCCCTCTCCAGCTCGTTAGGCTTAAAACCCGAAAGGGCGGCCTAGGAAAAAGTTAGAGCATATAAAAAAAAGAAGAAAAAAAAAACAATAAAAGAAGAAATAAGGGCTCGCTAGGTTGAAAACCCGAAAGAGCGGCCTAGGAAAAAGTTAGAGCATAAAAAAATCAGGAGAAAAAAAGGAGATGGAAGGCACTATTTAAGTCCTCAGCATAATACCTCCAAGTCTTCAATGTACCAAAGGCTCGACTGACAGGAAAGAGAAAAAAACACTACAGAAGCTCATAATAAGGCACTAAAATATAATATTATGAGTCCTAAGGTGCAACTTAAGAATATTCATTAAGGCATTTGAATTATACATTAATTGCATTTACATATCTATATATTGCCTATATCCCCTTTGTTTTCCCATAAACTATCCCCTTTTTTGCAGCTTAAGCCCCAAGGTGGTCCATCAGTGTCTGCGGCGTCCACCCAGCCGGGCCCATATACTCCTCCTGTGAGGCGCAGAAGATGCTCTAGTCTCACCTGTGTATGAGCCACCAGAAGTGTCCACCTCTTCATCATCAGTATCTCCGTTCTCCTGGGTAGCTGCATTGCTCGGACCAGCTCCATCATTTCCGAAAGCAGTACCCCATCCAGACGGAGGAGGAGGGACAGCCTCCTCTGGCTCCCACAGATTATCCTGCTTGCTAACGATGCTCAGCCGAGGAGGCTCATTGCCACCAGCTCTGAAAGCAGTACCCCATCCAGTCTGGGAAGGAGGAGCAGCTACTTCTGGTTCCCATGGGTTGTGCTGCCTACTAGCATTGCTTAATCTGCAGGGTGCATTGCTATGACCCGTAGTATCCGGTCCAGGGGCTGTTCGGGCACCGAGACCATGTACCCGCCTGAACTCCGCCTCCAAAGCCTGAGGGACGACTAACCCCGAACTGTCAATATCCTCGCCTATCTCCATCAGGCGAGCGTCTATCCCGTTAGTAACATGACGGCCCAGCAAGCTCCTTAGTTCGCACCTGATAACGCGGGACGGCCCCTCGGTAGCAACCATTATCCATGCCAGATACCCATGGGAAAGAAGCATGTAATCAACAAATGGATAGGCTACCACTAGCCTCTCAAAGTCCCGTTGCCACATACCCTGAATAGTGGCACCCAAGTCCTCGTCAGTATTCTCCACGTCCAAATATATAGGACGAGTTTAGTCGGGAATCAGCTGCTCTCTCCCAAATTGGCGCAAGATCCGGTCAGGCCTATAAAAAGAGGTCCGCTCAATGCCCAGCATGACCACTTGACTATACTTAGCGGAATGTAGAAGAAAGTGCCGGATCTGCCAATGATGGATCACCCAGATTATATCCATGGAGCCCCTGCGGTAAAAATGCTCAGCCCAATCAAATTCATAGTAATTGGTTTGAGGAAGGTGGCCATGAACGCCATAAAGCACCGGGTCATATGGTGCTCTATGCGGTACGGGAGCCAGAACACAAAGAAAATGCTCCTCCAGCCACATATGGAGCAAAATGGGGCTACCGGTAGGGAATAATTCTTCACCGCCGGCAAAGGCATTCAGGCCCTCGAAGGTCTCCGCCAGAATCACCGGAACAATATTCAACCGGCGATCTCGAGCCTGCAATGCAAGGTCAACGACCCGCACATCAATAAATCCGGGTTGACCCACTAACAGATATCTCCCTACCAGGCAAAGGAAGAGCGCAGACAGCCTACGCCGCAGGTAATCTACGTCATCCTCCCTGAACTCTGTGAAGGCCCCCAAGGAGGACAGTTAAATCAAAAGTTACTCCATTAAAGAAAGTTGGAGTAGCATCGCAGGTAATGCGGAATAGCTCCCGAATGGCCATGTATGGACGCCTCCTGTAAGCAAGCACTGCGATCAGGCGAGAAGGTGCCACCCCCATCATTGCACAGAATTCTTCAAATGTGGGGCATATTTCATTCATGCCAAAATTAAAAAGATGGTCTTGAGGAGACCAAAACCTGGAGGCTCCCTTCAGCATGTCCCAGTTTATGATGACATTCCTCCAGGGTAATAGGCACCTGAACCCAAAAATATGATCAAACCAATCCCGCTCGTCTGATCGCAGAGAAAGGATCCAAAAATCCAAGGCATTCTCATAAATTTCTATTTCTAATGTCGTATGAATGCGTGCGGCCATTTGTAAAACAGATGCAAGGGATTATAAGGCAAAAGGGGGCAACGGCTGAGCAGAAGAAAGATTAAGAGTTGTGAGAAGAAGGAGCAAATGAGCTTGTAAAGAGGCAGGCCAGTCTCCATCCATTTTTATACCGAAAATTCAAGAAACGGACATTTCTGAGCACAGTATGTGAATAGTGTTGAACAGTAATTGCACAAAAGTGACTTATGGCGCCACCATAAGCCCCTCCTTGCGCCGCGCCAAGCACTCCATTTGGTCGTGCCAGCCTTCTCCACTGTACCCTAAAAAGTCTGCCTGGTATCCTGGTTTTATCCGTCTCGACCATCAACTGCTGCTGTGTCTGATCGCAAGAAAATGAAGAAGCTAGAAAGAAGGGCTATGACCACGGGCTCAATAGCCGTAATACACCGAGGAAACAAGGGAAGGCGGCTGTCTTTCCATTCCCGTATCATCAGAAAAGCCCACTCCAATTTAAAGGTGTATTCTTATAAACTCCTTCAAAAATACAACGTGCCATTACCTTTTAGATATTTGGTATAGCTTTATTTCTTGTGTGTTTAAGTCTGCATGTGTAATATTTTGCATCATATACAATTATATTGCATTATATAATAAATGTCTGTACAGGTTTCTTTTATAAAAAGAAAAAAAGAAAAAAGAGACTAATAATCATAGGCATCCAAAGTTAATGCGCTTGGGACGACTGGCTCCTATCAAAACCACCACCCATGACCCTGGGACCCGCTATGCCACCAGCTCTATACACCCGACCTCTGCCCCGGGCACGGCTCGACCCGATATCCGCATCATCATCATCATCAACATCTCGACACCGGATCTGCCGCACTGTGCTGCTCCCCCTGCAGGAAAACTCGTCAACAAGCTTCTGATAAAGCTTGCTAATACTGAAGAAGCCCCGCAGCAGCTTCTTGTAGGTAGACACGTTCACCTATATATAAAAAAAAAGTGAGACAAGAAAAAGAATATATTAGTTTCCAAAAACAAAAAAATAATAATAAACATGCATAAAAAATAATGATAAAAAATATATGTGTGCATGATAAAAAAATAGTAATATAATAATAAATGTAAAGGTAAGTGTGTTTACCGAACGGGCCTGCTCCGGGACCCGACGCTCCTCAGGGATCTCAACCTTTGGGAGAACCTCTTCTACCATATTACCGCCCCACTGATATTGAAAGGTAGAGAAGACATCATCAGGATTTGTAAACTCCAGGTTCTCGTCGAGAGATGAAGTAGAAGGCCCTGGTCTGGCAGAGGCATCATAATGTCGCTTGGGCATAGCAGGAGTAGAGGAAGGAAGATGCATCACTGTCCTCAAGAAATCCTCATACGCCATAATCAGAAAATTTGTCGCTGGCATGAGGTATTTGGACAGGTACTGATACCTGTTCGGCAGATGATCGGGCTCTATCACCCAGAAAGGAGGCCGAGGAGGCACCACTAGAGGTACTAAAATAGACTGATGCTGGCGATTAACCCGTTCGCCCATGTATAATGAATCCACCATAATGGATACCATCAGTATCCGACAGCGGCTAAATCACAAGGCAACTGCATAATGCCCCTCCAGACCCTCCCAAGGAAGGAAGTGCACTGTACTAGGACTCGAACTAGTGATCCGTTCCAGCACTCGTTCCTTACTTTTACAACCACCGTCCTGGGTTGGCTGAACCCTGTTCTCATCGACATACTGGCGCAGATACGATGGCTGGTGGACACGCTGAAGGAGAGGACCCGGCGTGAAATGGAAAAATGAAAAGGCCTAGACCTGCAAAGAAAAAAAATGTTATCAGCAATAATAAAAAAAATGTGTGCTGCAATATATAAAATTTTTTTTTTTAAAAAAAAAATATATATATACACATATCAGAAGCAGGAAAAGGCATATACCTCCCACGCTGGGGCAAATCCATTCAGGGTCGGCGAGTCATTCCGGCAAGCCCTGTCCATAGAAGCATATAGTTCGGCCAGGCCTGCCTGCCCGCAGTCATAAGAAGGGATTCTCCCGAAATCAGTTAAGCAGGCCAGGACGGAAACCCGCAGGGTGGTAGAGAAGTTGGCAAAGAGCGACGTGCGAAGAAAGAAAAATAAGAATGCTCTAGCCACTCGAGTCATGACATCCATGTCATTTGCCGGTACCCGCCCAACATTGCTGAGAAGCCAGTGTCGCATGCTGCCGATAAAGATCTCGTCCGTCGATTTGAACTCCGGCTCGAAACCCAAAAGGTCCACCACTTCCGCTCGACGCCGACAGAGAGTATAATCCGGGGACAGAGTCTCCCCGATACTGGTAGGGGGGTCATGGTAGCCTCCCCCCCAGCTAAAATGAAATGTATAGGTGGTGTCCCACCAGAAGTCTCGTAGCGCATCAAAGATCGGCAGGCAGCTTGTGAAGGGACGGAAAGAATGCAGAAAAGCGCTAAAACCGGAGCCCTCCACCAGGACTTGTGCCGCCTCGGGCAACATGTGGTAAATGTCCATCATGTTGGTGCATGAAACCCGGACTCTCTTGAACGACCTACGAAACTAAAAAGAAGAAAAAAAGGGGAAAAGGTAAGTCCACTATCTTTATTTTCTTCGTACAAATTTTTTTTTGATAAACAATAATAGTGAATAAGTAAGAATAAAATAATGAACATGTTGCATGCATTGTATTTCATGAATTATAAAACTGCAACATGGTAATTTCCTGTAATGTAATGTAAAAAAATAAAAAAATAAAAAAAATAATAATAAAATAAAAAAATGTGTGCATTTTGAAGGCGTTGTATTTTTTTACATTCTCATAATAAATAAAAATGCACTTTTTGTGCATCCAAACATGTATTTTAGCCATTAAAAAAATAAATAAAAAATGAAAAATGAAAAAAACATTATGTGTATTTGTTTTGCATCTAAATAGTTATTTTTGCATCCTAGGCATCATAAAAATACATGTTAAGCATGTATACTGCATTTTTTGCATGTGCATAATAAAATAAGAGAATGTCCATGCATTATGTTAATAAGCATCATATAATTTTTCTGCATTACATTTGTATCGAGTAAAGTAGTACATGCATCCATCATTTCCATTTATTGTCCAATAAACTACCTCAGGAGTGCGCTAAAAGAAAATAAAATGCCATCAATCATGAAAATAAATATTTTTATGACATTTACTATGTCCCTGCAGCATAAGCATGCATGAAAAATAAATTTTAGGGCATAAAATATATTTATTTTGTCCCATATTTATCCAAAAAAATGTGCCCAAAAATGTGTTCAGAAAAATTTGAATTGTATTCCGAAAAGTCCGTCTCGTGAACATATTGCATGCAAAAATATGTTTTAGCCTAGAACATGCATCATATAGCTCCAATTGTATTTATAGTATAAATCATGCATAGTAGGGTCAAATAGCGACCACTAGTTCAATCATGCATCGCAAGAATAAATCACATAAATTTCATGCATCATTACCTAATTGCATCATTTAGACATAAATAGGACATGCATAAGCATCATTAATAAAGTCAGGAGTGCTCCAAAGGTTCCAAACAGTGCTAAAATCTTGCAGATCTGAAGTATATCCAGACAAATCTAAAAAAAGAAGAAACTTACAGAAGTAGGTGAAAGATTGGACACATGAGTGTCCTAATCACGAAGAATGTTGACCTAGTCGTCCGTAGAATACCGGTATTTGAGTTTCTTTCGGACCAAGGGAGGAAACTCTTTCCTCCTTTCGCCAGATTCTGGGTGCATCGGAACTTTCCCCTTCCTGGATCGTGAAGAAGATGCCATTTGCTAGATAAAACACTCGAGTTGGTGAAAAAAAATTGAGAAAAGAAGCAAAAATAAGAAGAAAAAAAAAAGGGAGAGAGAAGCAGCAATGGCGGAGCTGCGTAACTGAAGGAAGAAAGAAAGAAGAAGAAAGGAGCAGTGGCTCCCTTTTCCCACTCCCCGTCAATAATAAGGGAGGAAAAGGGAATTTTTCCTTTTCCCCCCTCCGAACTTTGTAGCTGCGACACTTAAGTCCTCAAGTTCCAAAAATTCCAAAATGGCCCCTAAGCTTAACGAAGAGTTAACGAAAGTAATTTTGTTAACCAAAATTAATGGCCATCCATCCGAGGGCAAAGAAAAAGTAATATCCGCAGCAGGTCAGCCGCAAAATAAGCAGAAAAGAAAAAAAAATCAGGCGGCAAGAAAGAAAAGAAAAAAAAAACAAAAAAAAGAGAAAGAAGAAGAAAAAGAAAAAAAAAGAAAAAAAAGAAGAAAAGAAAAAAAGAAAGAAAAAAGAAGACCCTGGCTAGAAGAGAGAAACTGGCAGAAATGTCAAAATCAACTGAATCCGCAGCAGCCACCCAGACACGAAAATGTAAGAAAGGTAAGATATTTATGTCCTAAGTCCGAATAAATAAATAAATAAAATAATAAAAGAAAAGTCTTTTTAAACATTGACCACGATAGTATTGTTCCAAGCGCCCTTTGGTTACGACGAGGTACTCTTCTCCACTGTGATCAGTAGTGAAGGACTGAAGGGTGTGTGCAAGTTTATGGTGTGGCGACCCATCACTACCATGAATCTCGCGATTCATGACGGCGATGCATCGTTGACCATCAAGACAATTCACGTAATGCCAGCTGGACTAATGGTATGCCAAGTAAATATTTACTTGTCACACAAAATCAAGTAAGGAGTGAGTTCGACAAGAGCGAACTCGTCCGAGTCAAGTAGATGTTTACTCACGTAATAAATCAAGTAAGGGAGCGAGGTCGACAAGAGCGACTCGTCCAATCAAGTAGGCATGTTACTCTACGATATACAAGTCAAGCATAAGATCAATCACGTTAAAAATTCCCAAGAACTAATTTACAATTCAATTGAACTCTAAACGTCGTAGGGATTCATTGTAGAGTCGGTATTGTTCAATGACTCTCTAAGTGCAACTCCGTTGAGTTATCGCTAAAATATTTCTAAGTAGAGGATGAATGCTATATGCAATTCATGGCTCTTTTCTATGTTCTCGATTCATTAACAATTAAACTATTAAGTCATTCATGACTTTTAGTCCATCAATATCAAAGTTCCCAAATTGTGAACCCTAACATGTTCATCATTTTTGAAGTTATAATTTACAACAAGTCCAAGAACAAAAGTTATTCCAAATCCTTTCTAGAACATTATTCATGCTTGACACAAGTTCAAATTATCAATTATGAGTCATTAATCCGAAATTTACAGAAAATTAACTTCAAGAATTTCAAGTTTTTAACATTGTGCATGTCTTCTTGAACATGTAACTAGAAACTATCATGAAGGGAGCATGCTTGATATTGAGCATACAAAAACGGGGGAATCGGGTGCTTACCTTATTCAAAATCAAATTGTTGCATGCTAAAACAAACCAGGGATTAT
Source organism: Codonopsis lanceolata (assembly GCA_013146195.2). Taxonomy (NCBI): domain Eukaryota; kingdom Viridiplantae; phylum Streptophyta; class Magnoliopsida; order Asterales; family Campanulaceae; genus Codonopsis; species Codonopsis lanceolata. The sequence goes on from CM028380.1 coordinate 87,836,679, forward strand.
TAAACTAGAGGAGAAGAGCTTCGATTCGGTGGTCTCGGATTGAAAAACGGATGGCCGGAGCTCCGGCAATCAAGCAATCAAGGTGGAGCTCCCAAGCTTTCTCTCTCTAAGGACCCAGCTCAACAATGGAGGAATGAGAGAAAAATGGCTGATCTGTTGGAGGTTAGGGATGATGAACTTACTAAAAGGGTCAATCCAAGATTAGAGTTATGAGGCTTCTAATTGGTGGATGAAAGAGTACCCTTGATTAGAACACATCTAAGGGCTGAAAATAGGCTTAAAAGGGTCAAGGGTCAAGCTGGGGGTTGCCTTGGATCGTACAAAGGGGTCAAGTTGCAAGACAATGCTCATCAGGATTTCCAAAATCCCGTAAGTGCAACCAGATCTTATGGCGGGCGCCTCACATATGGCCAGGCGGGCGCCTGGACCTATTTCCAGCTCATGTCCATTTTTTTCATAAGTTACTGGACAGTCAATCTTGTAAAATTGACCATAAATCGATCACAACTCCAAATGATCTGATTCTTTCTTAGAATGAAACTAGACTCATTAAAATATATTTTAGCTTTTTAAATTACTCCATTTGGACTTATATTAAACAAAATATGGTCACTAAAAGTTCAAGTACAGAAGCTGAATTCTTGAAAACAGAAATCTGGCACAGCCGTAAGTCAAGACCTAATTGAGGTACTTAAACACCTTGAAAAATTACCAAAATTTACAGAGAGTATCCTAACATATGTAGGTAAAACATACTAAATATTTATAAAATTCTCTTAAGCAGATTGGTACCAGAATTTTCCCGAAGTTTACCCAAAAACATGACTGATCTGTGAAGAAATAAATTGGTCATCTTATTACCAAATGCAACAAGTCTATGAACAATCATTGTGCAAGCATGAGAAATACTAGTACACTTGGTCTAGAACTCAAATGAACTTCTCGCAAGTTGAAAACACAAACAATACAAGCAACGAAGGCAATCCCGAGAGACCCTAAGGCTCAAACGAAGCAACAATGCTTCTAAACTCTCAACCATGCATACTATGATCAAGATTAATATTATAAGTCATATATGAAGGGTACTAAGACTCCAATGGGACTTAGTTAAGTGCAAACACGCTAAGATGAATACCCAAAGCATTAACGACAAAGCATGCAACGCATAGAAGACATTCAAACGACTATGATCGTAACCAACATAATGCAAGCATAATATGAACAATATGAACTCTCTAATATGTTAAGGCATACGTTAAGCATGTTATAATGATGTTATATAAGTAATGAGTTTGGGTTCTCACATCCTCCCACACTTAAAGGAATTTAGTCCCTAAATTCAAACCGGTCTCAATGAACAATGATGGATATTTATCACGCATCTCAAGCTCGGTCAAGCACACCGCGTTCTAAAAGGTAATAGCCTTTAAGGGCATTATTTTTTTTATAAAGTTACTTTTTAAATCCGGCCCAATGTAGCTAATATAAGCCGTTGTGCTACCCGGATTTAGTTAGAAAATATTATGTAAAAGAGCCGTTATAATGGCCAAATATTTTTAAATATATTTATAATTATTGTAAGGAAATAGCTGCAAGTCCGTAAATAATGTAGCCACGGATGTATTTGTTTTTATTTTCCTGTCTTTTAATGCTTTGTTTATTTGCTAAATAAATATAACAATAAGCATACTTTAGCCAAAAACCATTTTTGAGACCGAAAGGGCGAGTTGGGTGCCTAGCACCTTCCCAACTCGTAACTTAGCCTCCGAATCCGTTTTCATAATCTCTGATTTTTCTTTTTTTTTTTCTTTTGCGTTATTTTTGCCTTAAAATAAAGATGGCGACTCTAAAACTTTTTGGATCCAGTGGGGCCTCGCAGCACTTCTTTCTTGCACTTTTCCGTTTTCCCCTAAAAAAGGGAAAATGAGAATGAAAGGGTGGTGTATTCCCATATCCTGGTATGCCCTAAACAAGGGATAACTTGATGCGGGAAACCTAAAGCTCCCATAGTGATCCGAAATGGGCCATAAGACTATTTTTTATAAAATCCATAGTGGGGGCGACGCAACATCCTTTTTTGCACTTTTATGTTTTCCCCTAAAAAAGGGAAAATGGGAATGAAAGGGTGATCCATTCCCATATCCTGGTATCCCCTAAACAAGGGATAACTTGATACGGGAAACCCAAAGTTCCCATAGTGGATCAAAAATCCACTAAAGTCAACCGAAGCGCATTCCAACGCGTTATTTTAGACAACACTCCTCTCGCACTTTTAATTTCATCTTCCCCTAAACAAGCGAGGATGGAATGAGAGCAGTGGTGTCCCGCATTCGCACGTACGCGCACCCATATCGAACGGTGCACAGGGCGCGGGCGCAGTCTGGGCGACCCACAAAAACATATTGCAATTAAGCTCTTTTTTATTGAAAAGGGAATTTACAACATTTTATTCTGGCCGAATATACATTTCTTGATCTTTAAACTTTCTTTGTTTGGTTGGGCTCCAAGGTATCTTTTCTTGTATCTACCACCATGATGGTTTTATTATCGATAAGATCTTGTATGGCATTTTTGAGTGAGTAGCATTTGTCGGTGAGGTGACCACTGCACCGATGGAATTCACAATACTAGGCATGGTTCCATAAGCTGGGTAATTGGTTTTGTGGTATATAATTCATGATTGATTTAAGCTTTCCATGAGCCCACAATGTTTGGAAAATCCTAGATCTTAAAGCATGTAAATCATTGTAATGCCTCTGGATTTGTTCCTTCTTTCCTTTTGGCTTGGGTGAAGTGTTTGGCTGGGATTTGGTTGAGTAGTTGGGTTGGACCTTTTCTTTTTGGTTTGGGAAATATTGTGCTAGGAATTGATTGTATGTATTTCTATCTGATGGAGGCTCCTTTTCATGTGCACAAATCATTCCAGTTAGGGTTCCATGGGCCATTTGCTGGGAATATGTATTTGAAGGATCAAGAGGGAGGTAATTCATTTGGTTATGGTAACAGTCATTTAGGTGAAGGAGCTCAGGGTTGGTCTCTGGGGTGGGTGGTGGATTGAGGTTATAGGTACTTGGGATAATATTGTTTTGGGAAATGGGGTTGATATTTGGCTGAAGTCTGGTGTTTGGCTGGGTTTTGGAAGCTTGGAAAATGATATTTTCTGTTGGGTCAGAGCAGTTTATTTCTGGAAAGAGGGAACTGTTGGGAGGAGGCATTAGGCTTTTGATTTTTTGAGAGACAGTAACAAAAGTTTCCGCAAACTTTTCCAAAAGACTGCCAACCATTTGGCTCGTTACTCTTTCCATATGGGCATCCAATTCCCTTTTCAGCCAGTTTTGGAATTCGGGAGGTGGGACATACCCAAGAGTTTTTATTTCTGGTCCCAGCTCTTTCTGTCCGTCGCTGATTTCTGCCACAATTTGTTTGTTTTTAGCGACCATTCTACCCAAATTTGTATTCTCTGAGCTGATTCTGACCTTTTCTGATCTGACCCCAATACTTTCTGATTTGACCCCTGTTCCTGTATCATGTATCAAACGACCGGTACTATCTCTGCCTTTCCAAACTCGGACCAGGTTTCTGAGGAAAAGGGGTTGGAGGTATCAGAAAGGATTGACTGAAGGCTTTCTTGGTTCTGAGTATAGTGTGCCTTTATTATTATTATTTTTTTGTTATTATTCATTTTTCCCTAAAATTGATCAGACAAGCACCCGCTTGGTTTTGACAGTCTCAGAACTATTACTAAAATAGGACCCTCGTATTCCACCTACCTTTCGACTTCCCAAGATCGGACTGATCTCAGGCAAATGGCCTATACTCTTTCCGGGATCCACCATTCAAATGGTCTAGGACGAATATCAAAAAAATTATTGGTTAGCCCCTGTGCAATTTTTTTTTTTACTTTTTTTTTTGCAACAGAGATTGGTCAATAATTTAAAGATAAAAACAAATGATCGGTCAATGAAGTGTCCTGAGAAACTATATGCAATTAACGTTGGCTGATGCAGAGAGTAGACTGGCCATGGTGTAAAGTAGAAGTTCAGAATATTTCTACGTGCATGCGCGTGTGTGCGGCTTTTAAAAAGAAGTATTTTTTTTCCAGATATAAAGTAGTAAATGACCAGTCTTTATATTCTTTGTAGATTTTCTCGGCTTATTTAGTTTGAGTCCTTAAAAGGACGATGCGAGCAAGCATAATGGCCATTCAGATCAAGAAATATAAAGAAAACCGAGAAGTCTATCTATTCCTATTAATTATAAATTTGTCCTAATCCCCAAAATAAAATGATAGAATGAAAGAATATTGACATATTTTGCGAGAAATAAATAAATAAAGCAGAGATAAAATATAATAAATCAAAAATAAGGCAAAAATTAGCCCTTTTTTTAATGCCCGAAGTTCTATTTTATTCTTTTTTTTTTATATATTCGCAACGATACCCAAAACGAAGCTGCTGCAAGTTCATGGTTATTTACACAAATATATATACATATATCTAAAAATGCAATATTTAAAATGCTAAATAAATACAATAAGCATATTTAGCCAAAAATAAAAGAAAACTTGTTTTTTTTTTTTGAAAATGAGTTTAGCCCTCCGTTTTTATTTATTTTTAAATAAAAAAACGTCCCCAGCAGAGTCGCCACTGTGAGTGCCCCGATTTTCGCATCTTCATTTTCCATTAAAGGAGAACAAAAATCAAAATGTTCTAAGGCGCGTGGAATACGCCCGACCTCATTGTGGACTCAAAATATTAAAACAAAATCGATCGCCATATTTGCAAAGGGTTCGGAGGCTAAGTTATGAGGTGGGAAGGTGTTAGGCACCCAACTCGCCCTTTCAGTCTCAAAATTGTTTTTTGGCTAAAATATGCTTTTTATTATATTTATTTAACAAATGAAATAAAACATTTATATATAAATATATATAAATAAATAAATAAATAAATATATAATATATATATATATATATATATATATATATATATATATATATATATATATATATATATATATATATATATACCTTATTTTACTTACATTTCGCTAGTCTAAATAGCACTTTTATATAATAAGACTTTAAATGATCTACCTTTTGAAGCGTGAGAGTTTTATCCCGTACCAACTAGCTTCTGGAAAGCTCTAGGGTGTGCTCGCTCGAAGTCTTTTTTTTGCTGCTTTGCTGTTGCGGGGATTCGGGCAGAGTGACTGCTTTCGAAAGTTACTTACAGGCCTCGGGAACCGCATAGAGCAACTGCTTACTTTTTTGCTTTTGTTTGCTTGCTGACGGAGAAAATTGGGCAAAACAACTACTTGTTTTTTATGATTTGGCGTCTGGATTCAGGCAGGGCAACTACTCTTTTTAAAAATTTTGGACCGGTGGAATAGGGCGGAATCCTAGTAGAGCAACTAGGTTTCACTTCGGCCGACTGGTTTTAGTGTTTGGGGGAGATTTGGCGGAGCTTCGGGGCTAGAGGAATAATTCTCTCGGCGCTCTCGGGAGAGCTCACTGCGTAATTGTTTGAACGGTGTGTGAACTGTGTGCACTAATTGTATGAATTCTGAAGGCCGAACACCTCTATTTATAGCTGGAATGAGGCTTTCTTTCGCGGTTAAGTTTTACTTTCTGAGCTTCATCAGATTGTACCACACGCTTAAGAGATTGCACCTTAGGCAAACTGCTACAGTGCAGGAAGCACTGTTGGGCTCCACCCATGGAGGAAGCTCAGGCGGTGCCTGCATGGACCATGGGCGGCGCCCAGCTTCTTTTTCTGTCCTCTTTTTGGCACATAAGCCTCCTGCATTTCACTGTTTATGCATCATGTTTTTGTTTTTGCACTTTTAACCATGTAACTTGACATTTGTTAGCTTTTTAACAGGTTTTTATATTTCATCTCATGCTACATACCAGATGTACGAAATTGGGGTGTCTACACATTCCAAATTACTCTTTCCTCTCAAGTCGTTAGTAGGTACGAAAACTTGATATGATTTAGATGGGCCATTGGAGATTATAAGGTTAGAAAAGTTTAATGGACATTTGCTTTGTAATTTTACATTAGTTCAGTTTTTAATAAGGACATCTCCGTTTAAAATTGTAATTAAGGTAGTTGTTTGGGATTTGAATTTTGGTGTAGTTGGATCATTGAATCCTATATTCATTTTGGTTATACAAGTTTGGAACATTTAACATTAAGTAATTGTTGACGTGGCCATGATGTGGGCCCATGGAATCGGGCCCAGGTTTTGGGTGTTACAAAATTGGTATCAGAGCTTATATTTCAGGTCCGAATGGTTTTTGGATTTAGATATTGTAAGATTATAGGATTATGTCCATCCACAAACGCAATCAAGTAAAACAACTTTGAAGTGTAAGCTTGAGAAACTCTCAGAAAAATGTTTGGCTCTTGAACATTTGGTGCTTAGACTAGGCTTTTGGAAATTAGGCTCCAAGGCCTCGTGAGAAGTTTTTCGAAACCGTCTCCAAATACATACGATCTTGAACGGGCAGTCCACAGTAATGACATATTTCAGAGACTATATTATAAAATAACTCATGGTCTAACTGGCGGTTCTGATTGAATTGTGTTAAACATAACTGACGATCCAGATTGATTTGTAGATATGTGAGTTACAAATGAACTTCTCATTTATTAGTTATGTTTAAATTACCCCTCTACAATTACATATAAACCTTCAGTTGTGAGTTTTGTTTGAATTACCCCGTTAGTTATGCGTTTTGTTTATCCCAACAATTTACTGAACTAATCCTATATCGACACTATACCTATGTCACGGACACGTAAACTAATATTTTAATAAAGCAAAACTGTAAAATATATATATATATATATATATATAGGCACAAGCCACCAACAATGCAAAAACACATATAAAAGGCCACCCAAATGAATGTCATATTAACTAACAATGAACATGACATATTATATCAATACAAATAATTTCAAATATACAATATATTAATTAAAAGGTTTAATTAATTATTTGGTCCTTCAACTTGTTTCAAAATTTTTGTTTGGTCCTACATGTTGCATTTTGGTGTTAGATTCCCCTTTTTCCCGTTGACGTTTAAATTTCTATCATATATTAACGTTTTGTTGTTAGACGGAAATTTAATTGTTAACAGGAAAGGGGAAATCTAACAACAAAACACAACATATAGGACCATATAATTTTTTATACAATTTGTTAATTAAAGCTATAAAGAAATTAATTTGTTTCAAAGATATAAAAATAAATTTCCTTTATTTAAAAAGTACGGTGCAATCTAGAAAGAACCAAGTGAAAGAAGAAAACCTTTAGAAAGATTGATTATCAAATGGGTCGGTTTCTCAAAATCCTAGTTGGCATAGTGGAGATCACCTAGGAACTAGGGGTGTAAGTGGTTTGATTTATTTTGTTTAAAAGCACGAATCGAACTGTCCCTTATTGATTCCAAAAATCTAAAATCGAACTGAATCGAATAAGGCTTGAAACCGAACCACTCGGTTCAGTTTGGTTTGGATCGGTTTCGTGGTTTATAATTTTTTTAATCAACTTAACAAACATTAAGAATAACAATAAAAATAATATTTTAATTTTAAATTAATATCAAAATTGGAAAATAACCCTATTAAAAGTAAATTTTCATAAAGAAAACAACACAAATTTCAAAATAAAAATAAACAATAGAAAAAATAATAGTTTTCCAACAATCAAAAAATAAAATACACACACACATGTCAGATGATCCAAAAGTTCAAAATATTTAACAATTGTTATATAATATATATTATACAATAAATAAATAAAAGTATATAGGTTGGTTTGGTTCGGTTTGATTCGGTTCGATATCAAAAATCATGAACTGAACCAAACCAAGCGATTTTCCAATTTTTTAAATCGAAACTAAATCGTCTTCGATCAAAACCAAATCAAACCAATTAATTTGATTTGGTTTAGTTCGATTTCGTGGTTCGTTAATTCCAATTTACACCCTTACTAGGAACCTTATTTTGGTTCCAACCATTAGAGATGCTCGAAGATTATTTGCAACTATCTACATCTATTGATGACTTTTGACTTTTGAGATCTAGGTACATCTTTCGAGGATAATACCAAGGTATTACAATTAATGCATTGTAGAAGGATTTAATTAATTTTTTTGTCCTTCAACTTTAATGAAAACTTTTGTTCGTTCCTAATATTTCAAAACAAATTAGTTTGGTCCTACAAATTCTATGACGCCATTACAATTTCTGTCTGATTTTATTTGAAAATATCCAAACTACCCTCGTCATTAATGTTTTCCATAGATTTTCAAATTTCAATTACTGAGATAGAACCCACCGATGGAAAGGGCGAAGTCTTAGGAAGAAAGGAAATTGTGATGTTGCAATGCTAGCCAGCCTATTCTATCGAATTGATGATGGCTTTTTCATTGATATTGATACTTCCAAAACCCAAATCAATTTGCTATCCTCTCTCTCTCTCTCTCTCAACACCCATCTCTAGCCATGATGTCAATCTCTCCTTCGGTCTTGCTTTCTCTTCAACGCCACATCAACCTCATTCGCTCCAACTTCGGCCAAAGACCCTGCCAGCGCGGGTCATCCCTCTAGTCAATTTCCATCTCTTTGGATCATTCTCTCTCTTTACGGCGTTTTCTCCTCTAGCGAGAGTCTCTCTCACTCTCTCACTTCATCTATCTCCATCGCTCCAAATCTCCAGCTTCTCTGTCTCCGGGCAAGCTCGTTGGCCACCGACTGTGATGTGAAATGACATGAGCAAAATCTTAAGTTTCAGCAACATCAGACTTCTCTCTGTTTGCTCAATTTGTTACACATCCGAGCCAAGCTTTCTCCCCCTTTTTGTTTTTCCTACAATTTATTTCATATGTTGTTCTATGGAGTTTTGATTAAAAGATTATTTAAACTTTCTACAAATTAGGAGATTTTTTATTCATATATATTTAAATGATCGAATCAATGTCAAGTTGCTAGGTAAAATGTCATTGGGATTTGTTTTATTTGAAATCAAAATGTGTATCTAATCAATTTTGACTATACTCAAAGCTAGTTTTCCAGTAATGAAAGCAAACACATCCATTCCCTCTTCAACTCTGGTCATCGCCCTCATCTCCAGCCACCTCAACTCGTCTCTCTCTATCGACAGTTTGGGATTGATTTTTGTTTCCTCATATCAATGTTTGTCAGAAGATTAAACAGAAGGATGTGTTTGTGTCCGTAATTTGGAGGCTGGAGAATGAAGAACCCTCAATCTACCCCAAACATCATCCAATCTCCAAGTTCACTTGTTTTATATCTTTTTTTAGTGTTCTTTTTTCAAGAGCACGCAGTCATCATGGTAATGGAAGTAGATTGGTGGTGATGGTGGTGGATGGCAATAACAAATGATGATGATTAATTGATGGCTACTTATTGAGGATGAAAATGATGCATGAATCCGTAAATTACAATAATACCCTCATTTAGCGTAGTGATGCAAAAAAGGACACTTTTACCATTTTAAAACCAATTGACGGGACAATAACAGGAAGAGGGGGTAAATTACTGAAGAACCAACAGGCTCAATATGAAATAGCTCAAGTAAACATTTCATGATCATGATGAATTCGTCCTTATTTAATGTTTCACCTCAACTAGATATTGAATTTGTTTCTTTGATTTTTTGTGACCAAAAAACTATAATGGATATTAGTACAAATATCAGACTTGTAAATTGTTCAAATTATAAAACTGAAGACAAAACAGATATGTAAATATATAAATGTGCTTGTACTAGCTCGTCAATACAAGTAAGAGTCAAGAGCTTATTCATCCCTACTTTCCAAGAATGGAAACGTTCAATTTTTTCGCAAACACGTTCTGATTTTTTTTTTTTGACAGTGTTAGTATATTGGCTCTGGAATTCTGATCTTTGTCGGAGGATACGAACCAAATAGACTGCTGCTGTGGCTCCAAACATACCATTTTCTGTAGAAAAACAAGCAAAACCCATAAAAATTATATAGCATCCATGATTATAGATGACTAGCTTACATTTTGAATATATATTTTTTCTTGGACAAATCATTTCAAAAAAACTTATTTTTTCACATCATTCCAGAAGAGCATATCAGATAACTGGTTTGATGCACAAGTCATGAAATATAAAATGTTTGATGTAGCGCATACTTACAATCATACTTGAGGTAGCTAAAGGAAAATCCTAAACTTAATTGGTCGGTGATCTGAGTTACAATCAGTATTGCTGCTTCAATCAAGTACACCTGTTAAAGAAAAAAAATAATGCAAGATTTATTAGATGCTCAAAGGTAATCTAGCCAGGTTTTCAAATAATCCCTACTTAACATCCATGAAACTGTACTAAACTTGAATTCTCACCTTGCCTTCCATCCACTTGCCAATTTCTGATTCTGATAACTTTTCTACCAAAGTTTTATCAGAAAATTCCTCTCGGCTTAAATTAAAAGAAATTCAAAGATCGGAAGTTCCTGGAGTCCTTGCATCACCGAAGAAATCCATTGAAACGATTTCCATTACATCATCCACAGAAGATGCAGCTCTTGCACTCTGCAAGGTTTATCCAAAGGTGAAAGGATCAAAACGAAAGGACAAAGTAGTGATAAGGAGGAGGAAAGTGGTTGCAATGGATACGATGACAACAACATCAATGGCAACGACAATGACGATGATGCATTAAGGTGGAAAACGAAGTGCATCAATGCAAATCAAGCAATGCGATATTTTACCTCTGGTGCTCGCCTTTGGCGCCAGAGGCGAGAAGCCAGCCGAGTCGAGGGTTTGTAGCCCCAAGAGGTCTGGGCGAGGCGGGCGAGGGTTTTCGGCTGAGATCTGAAAATTTTCATTCCAGATCTAGCTTTCAATATCCAAATATTAATAAAATCTAAGGGCACAGATGGTTTCGTCGCAACCTGGCGAACTCATTTGTGCCTTCGCCATCGTCAGAGGTCGCCGAAATCAGACACACGCGTCGGTGCCAGAATTTTCTAACCGAAGTTTCACAGACACATTCTCCGGCACCCAACGAGCTTCGTCTTGAAGTTGGTTTGTTGGTTTTGGTAGATTAAGTTTTGTTTTGTAATTTGTTTTGTTTATTTAATTTTTTCCCCGACTTAAGATTTTTGTTCTTCCTAATGTGTTGTGCTACTACTACATCTTTATCATCTTTATCACTACTTAAGGTTTATTTTCCTTTATTTTTAGATATTTAATTTTATTTATTATTTATTATTTATTATATTTTTTATTTGGGATTTTTTTTCATTCTATTTCTGATTTTTTCTAATTACTCTACTTTTTTTTAAAAAAACCCTATTTTCTTTGGTTGGTTAACTATTTATTATATTATTTTGAATTTAAACTAGCTCAAAATTTAATCTTTTATACTATGTTAGGACTTAGTAGCGTGTATTATGCTCAATAATAACATATTTTAGATTTGTTAAGTTGTATGTATTTTATATATTTTCTCTTAGTATTATTTCCGTGAGCGCCTTTTTAGCGCCTCGCCTCTCACCTCAAAAATTGCCTCAAATGTGGACCTATCACATTTTTAGCGTCTCTCAACTTTGACAATTATGCTTTAGGTGGACAAATGGTTGAATAACCATATCTCATGGAAGAAAAATATTTTTGTACATTTGCATCAAATTTGAAAGTAGAGTAAATGGGTTATGTCTGATGCTCAAATGATGCACTTGATAGTGGAGTAAGTGGACATTGGTAAACCCTTATTCCCACCCTTTTTCATAGGGCTATCACTTTTATTCCCTTACTTGGAATAGTTTGAAATTCTTTCTTTAAGAATTTTGCGACATAACATGGCCCAACTTAAACAACTAATCCTGCAAAACTAATGTTAATGGTGAGTTTTTTTTCAATGCAGTAAACGAGGTAAATAATTAAATTTAAAGATAAGGCCAAGGAGTTGCATTGGTTGAATAATCTCATCCAATGGAAGAAAACAAGACATGAGACTAATCTAGAAAACGTCTTTCAGGAAATGAAATAAGAGGAGATTATTTTTAGCTAAAATCAGATACTATTGCTTAGCAAACACAAGTGAGGTTATATTTAGCCAATACCAAATTGGATAGAACCATACTAAACTTGATTATATTGGAAGAGCCATTCAGATTAAATGAGAAATATGACTTGCAAGTTATGATCAGACTAGTCATAATTGAAGTGACCAACGAAAAGCAAAAAAGTCCAGCCAAAGCAAAAAAAAAAAAAAAAAAGAAAAGATATTTAAAGTGAAGCTATTTACCTCTACTTGAAATGCCATAAATAACGATCTTTCTTCTAATGTGAACTTCAGCACTTTCCAACGTTCCCATACCACCAAAATACTGTATATTAAAAAGAAATGCAATACAAATTAAACCAATCGTTAGCACCATTGTCTTATTCACGCCAAAAAATATACAAAATCAATCAGAGAAAATGAATAGAGAACTTTCACTTTTCTAAAAGACTTGTATCAGCCTAATTTAAAAAAAAAAAAAAAACCCCCCTTTTTCTGTCCATGACCTACCAAAAATAAGCTTAAATTTTTGACAAAAGAGATACCAAAACTTGAGATGAAATAAGATGATGGGAATCAGAAAGGTAAAAACTTCTTCTGAACCGAACAAGATTGATGGCAGCGGTCATGACAAGTGACTAGTTTCCCGATTGGATCTACGGTTTCATAAACGACATAAAAATGGAGAAATCTGATAAAGAAAGACTACTTACAAACAAGGAGCTTCATCAATTGAGCGACGGCTTGCCATTCTAGTCGGAGAAAATCACTATGAGATGCAAAGGTTTTAAGGCTGCTGGCTGCGCAGCCTGGGGAACTATTTATTTCTGACAAAGGCGGATGAATTAGGTTTAGGTGTGTATTTATAGGGTTTAAATTAAATGGGAAATGGAACCCTCTAGAATTAGTGGTGTTTACGGCTCTAATGAAGCCACGTCAAGATTAAGTCAAGTGCATATTTGATAGCTCGGATTTAAAATTTAAAAAGAAAGAAATTTATGAGAAATATACCAAAATCATCATGAATATGAATATAAGGGGGTGATAGAATAGACATAACTTTAAATAGAAATCAACTATATTCTATATATGAATACCAAAATCATCATGATCTCATTTTGAATCAAGACTTTCTATTGATATGTTGTACTAGAGTAGCTTTGACCGACAAAAAAATTTGTGTAAAAAATAAAAAAAAAATTTCTAATTATAGAAAATGAATTGAGTAGCCAATCAATTTGGATTATTTCCCCTAATTAAGCTGAAATTTAACATTTCTATATAAATGGTAGTATTATTTTAGATATTGTAAATATTTTCCAAAAGGGAACAATTGGAAACCGGTCAATACCTTCCCTAAATTAATATGTACTTAAATACTTTCCAAAATTCAAATTATCATTTCTGTAAATAAAAGAAATGATAAGCCAACCAATCGCATTGGAACATTTAATTTAGTTACATATATAAATTTCGAATCACCAACAATGATGACTAGCATCTAGAAAGCGTGGAGAGTGTATCGTTATCGTTTTGCTACATTGACTTCTTGTAGTATCTTTTGTACCCTTTTATGTAAATTTCTCTTTGAAGCCTTTGGCTTGTATTAGGAATATCTTGGAAAAAGATAGGTCTTGTTGTTTCTTTTCTATTTTATTAACAACTCCCAATTAGAACAAATTTAAAAATAAAATTTCCAAAATTCCTTTAAATTACCTTCAATAGAGCAACACAATTTCCTTCCTCACTACTTCATTCACAAAGTAAACTTTTAAGGAGGGTAAAGTTCATTTAACACTTAATTATAAAGATGATGAAGATCACATCTCAAAATAGTGATGGCATGTCTCTAGTAGGAGGGGTTTGGAAAGGGTTTGGTTAGCCCCTCAACGTCGTTCGGTTCTCTTTGATGTTCCTATTCCTCCTGAGCAACCTGTTACTAATCTGTCATTTTTTATTGAATTATGTTATATGTTTTTCTCCACTTGGTTCATAGGTTCATGGGACGGGACATAGTGAGTTGACGGAATAGAGAAGTGGGAGTCTAGAATAGAGGCGGGTTTGTGAAATGTCAAACCCGTCCCAAACACAATCCATGACCATCCCTTAACATATGTAAGGAATGAAACTTCTAAGCACGATAAGTGGTACAACATATCCATTCTTGGCTCGTGAAGAGAGACTTGAGCATTCATCAAGGCCAATGATTCCAACTCATCATGGTTTTACCTATGATTTAAATTTATTAATGGAAATCTTATCTAAGCATTACTCCTTCTAAGATGGAAGGAGTAATTTATTATTCACCGACATGTAATTAAGTTTTTAATTTTGACCCCAATAATCGTCAGCTAATAAGATTCACTCAAACTCTTAAATTGATATTTAATGCAACATAATTTTTGTACCATCACAAGTTGTAACACGTATTATCTCAATAAGGTTCGTTTTTTTTTTAAACTTAATAAAGAAACTATAATAGTGGTTTGATGATGTTAAGTTATCAACAAAAGGTTGATGTGCTAAAAAAAATAATGACATTACATCATCCAAAGGAGTTTACTCACAAAACATGTGTATTATCTATATTATAAAACAACTAAGTAATTGACTAGGATTATTCAGAGGTTGACATTAAATTATCTTAAAAAATTTAACGGTTGAGATTCAGCCTTTCATTCACATATGTGAATAGTTATCCATTTTTAACTCTCTATTTTTTATTTCCCTATTACAAGTCACCCCTACAATTAATATTATGAACAATCACCATTTTTTCTTCTCCCTATGTTTTATCTTCTTATTAAAAAGTCACACCCTAAGATTAATCTTGTGAATAGTCACTGCTTATAAATCATCAATCCATCAACTATCATTGTCATTTCAATTGACAAAATCAGATATACTGACAACGTGTCATAGGCACGGGCATGAAGATTTAGTCTATATTATAAAAGAGTTTATAATCTAATTGACGGCCCTGATCGAATTATGCTAAACTTAAGTGACAGTCCAGATTGATTCGTAAATATGTGAGTTACAAATGAACCCCTAGTTATGAATTATGTTAGAATTACTCTTCTATAATTACATATAAAACCTTCAATTGTGGGTTTTGTTTGAATTACCCCGTCAGTTATGAGTTTTGTTTATCCCGACCATTAATTGAACCGATCTTATACCGACACTGTGCCAATGGCACAAACACGTATACTAGTACCTCTACAACAAGTACCTATCATGCAAGGAAAATAACATAAAAATATTTGAGTGCACAAATATTGATTAGTGAGTGTGAAATTTTTCCCAAAATATCATATCGTACCCTTGGTAAATAATTAGTTGTCCCTATAAAATGTTTCTCCTCAAAATCTCAAATAGAGATTCAAATTGTTTCTTCAAATTTTTGTGACGATAGAACTGCAATTGATAAGAAACATGAAAATGTTTATATTTGTACAAATATGGACCACGTACTCTATGACATGACTCTAGGAATTTTTCCCACAATAGTAATATATTATATACCTTCTTTTCTTATGGTAGGGGGACATCCTTTGTGTTCTATATAATTTTTCCTTGCTTTGCTGCCGACAGCTCTAAGGCACCTTGGCATTGAATTCTCTATCTTTGTAATCATTTAAAGGACTAACGCAAGCTAGTGCCACAAACCCTACCTTGCAAAGTTGAGTGCCTTAATTAGTGCCTTTACCCACACCTTGGCCTTGCAATTTATATTGTATGTTGCAGTGCCTCGATTCCTTATTTTGCCGGGTTGTAAAATTTTAGCGCCACGTCCATGTTTTCAATAGATATATGTATGGTCATGTATCACATAATTTGAAGACAATTAAGGATTCTCAAAGAAGAAGAACAAGTAAACCTCTACCGGATAAACTATAGGGACTTGGCAGTCATAAATAAATCTAGGAGGATATCGGGCAGTTAGTATATTAGCTGTTAAGTTAGTTAATCCTTCTCATATAAGGATTGTATTTACCTTTCCTTTTCTTCTTTGGGTTCTCTAAATCCTATATAAAGGATCCTCTTGTACTCTTAAGAAACACACAGAATACTCAATTATTATAAATCATATTGCATTCAATTTCGCATACCTAATTCCTAAATTATCATAATCCATAAAAAAATTTTGCTAAGGAATACAATAATTCTTTAAGACGCAATAATAAACATAATTGAAAAATATAAGTTGCAAACTTTAATTTGGATTTTGTACTTCTTTACTTTCATGTAATTCATAGCGATCCATAAAACCCAAAATTTTAAGGCCCATAATATTCACATATAGAGAATTGGGATGACGGTTTAGATACTTAATTATTTTGATTCATGTCTTGATTCAATTTTGCAATCTTTCATGTAGGAATACTATTCCTCCTTGCTTTGTTTTTGATGGTGAGAAGAAACCCTTGCACACTTGTCTATGTTTACAAGGACCATTAACTTGAATCCAATAATTAGAAGTGGAAAAAGAATGTCAAATGGAAGTAGAATTGCATTAATCTAGTAAACATGTGATCCCCATACTAGACTTTAACTTTATCACACTATTTTAAAATTTACGGTAATGTACTAAACTAATTTCAAAGATCCATGCTTAATGTACATTTTAAAATGAGACATTGAATCAATATTCATGGGCTGTGAAATTGGTAGGTGGTTGGAGTCACACCTGTAGTAAATGCTTCCTATCTTTGAAATATTTTCATACAGATTCCTTTAAGAGAAAGGGTTTCTCCACTTCTTATCTTTAATTGTTTCCATATTACATCCTTTAAAAGAAGGGGTTTCTCCACTACTTATCTAAAAGTTTCCATACGGCTTCCTTTAAGAGGAGGTTTCTCCACTTCTTATCTTTAAATATTTCCATATGGCTTCCGTTTCTCCATTTTGCACTACTAAATTTCTCTTACTACCACATCTTTCCTTGAAGGAAGATGGAAACTTTACCATCTAATAACACAACTGCACACTAGGCCACATCCAATTCTCAATTAGCAGAGAAAGAAGAACCCTTTCTCTCAACATATCCTGCCATTGTCTCACCCTTACCTTTGGTATAGTAACTGAAGTCCAAAAAACATCATTTGTGCTCCAACTCAGTGGATTAAAGATTGGAAAAGCTTGAGAAGGATTTGATATGGGAAGGTTTGACGGGTGTCAAACTGTCAAAGTTAATTTCCTACTTCTCAATAAACCATTATAGGGTAAATCGGGATCGTATCCACATGGAATGTCGAATTTACTTATTTAAAAAATTTTAACAAAGCAATGAAAATAAATAATTGAGGTTTATTTTTATCTAAACTAATTAATAACAAACAAATGAACTAAAAGCTGAAATTATATGACTAAATGTAAACAGACAAAAATAATGTTTGATTTTGATAACGAGAAAATTCAAGGCAATGAACTAAATGTAATCCCATAAGTTTACTACTGATCATAGATGCAAAAATGACTCAATTGGCTACAAATAAACCGGCTATAGTTGTCGACTGCCGTCAAACACTCAATCTCTCCTTACTGTTGTAGACACCCCAAACTCGTACTCTTATTTTATAATGTCCTTTAAAATATTATTACAAATTAAAAATGAACTAAAAGTTACTTTTAAAACGTTTCAAGGTGCCAAAACGTCAACAGAAACTAAAAGGGTTGAAAGAACGAAGGATAACAAGCAGGGGTTGAATTGTAACAAAAATATGCATGAAAACAAGTGGGGAGCCGCGGCCAATGGTGCAGGCGCCGCGCCAAATTCCGTAAATGCTGCGCCCTGAAATGCTTTGTATGCAGCTCCTCCTTGACACTGCCTGCGTCCTCCGATCACTGCCGCTGTCGGTTACCCGCTGCTCTCTCCGCCAATAAATAGAGACCCCCGGCTCCTTCATTTCAACACACCAAGGCATCCCACAACCTTTTCTTCTTTCTCTCTTGAAGCATCTCCCAAGAAGCCTCCTCCCTTGCTCACTCCTAGCAAGCCTCTTGTCGTGGCCTGCCTACTTGCCTTGGTCTACCCGTTCCCTCCTTGCCAAGCCTTAAGCCTCCTCTCTCGCCCAAGCGAGCCTTCCTTGCTCCAAGCAAGCCTCCATCCTTTCCCCAGCAAGCCGATCAAAAAACCAAATACTACCATTGCTCTGCCAAAATATATCTCGCCGTCTTTGCCTATTTTGGGCATAGCGCAACATACCACCTACCACAACAACAACTACAAAAGAAAAAAAGACTTCCGTTCTCGGAAGGACAAGGGAACCTGATGTAGACCACTTAAGACTAGGCATACCAGGTTCAGACACTCACGCTCTAAGAGGTAGGTTTTTGTCCCTGTAAAATATATATTTCAGTTTGTAAATCAAATGTAGATATATATATATATATATATATATATATATATATATATATATATATATATATATATATATATATATATACTATGAACCTGTAAATATTGTTATTTTCCTATAAATATTATTAATAGTTGCTTTTCCTGCTTTTAATATTTGTAACGTAAAATAGGTTTTTTCTATTGAGGTGGTCTCCTGTAAGACGGTCTTACGAAACCTTATCCGTAAGACGGATCTACCCAAGTTAAATGAGGCAAAATTCAGAAATATCAATGCAATCCCTTAGTTTTTGAAAATTACAGTGCCACCTCTCATATTTATATATGCAGAGTGTCACTTTTTACTGATAACAATGTCACTTTGTAGTATAAAATATGTCACTTTTGGCCTTAGAAGTGTCACTTTGCATTTTTAATAAAAAATTATAATTGTTTTCCCTAAAAAAATTGTTACTTTTTAGGCTTAAATGTGTCACTTTTAGCTTTAAATGTGTTACTTTTATTTTGAAAAGTGTCTCATTTTTCATAAACAAAAATCATTACTTTTTAACATTAAATGTATTACTTTTGACCCTAAAAGTGTCATTTTGCGTTATAAATAAAAATCGTCGTTATTGACATTAAAAGTGTTACTTTTTAGAATTGAAAGTGTCCCATTTTAGTATTAAATATGTCACTTTTGGTGGTCTCCATCAGTTATAAAATAACACCTTTTAGTATTAAATGTGTCACTTTTTAGTATTAAGAGTGTAACTTTTTAGTATTAAGAGTGTTACTTTATATTTTAATGAGAATTATAATAAATTTCCCTTTATATTGTTGCTTTTAACCTTAAAATGTGTCACTTTAGATGTGTCACTTAGCATTTAATCAAAGTCTGTTAGGGTATGTTAAGCATAACCTTGAAAGTGCGGGGGCAGCTGTGCAAATTGAGAAATTTTTAATTAATGAGCAAAGCATATTAACTCTGTGACTTATGAGACCCGAAGCCAAGACTTCAGCCAAACCTTAAGTGCCAGCTCTAAACCATCTTAATTGACTTGATAATGTGTTTTTTAATAACGTGTTATTTATTTATTATAACCCACGAATTCTTAAATGAGGCTCTGCCTCACAAATTTAAGATCCGTAAGACTGTCCTATATAAGTCTTTGTTTTTCGTATTTAGTTTTTTTTTTTTTGGTAATGCAAATAGTTGTTATTTCTTTTTCATTTAAAAAGTGTATTGTTTTTGTTTGTAAATCAGTATACAGAATAGTTCATTTTATTATTATTGTATAGTTCAATAAAATGTAAAATATTCTTTTCTTTTCATATACATGTACATACATATTTTCTGGACTAAAGTATATAAAAATAAATCAAACATGTTTACAAACACATTGTGAGACCGAAAAGGTGACTGGGTGCTTAACTCCTCAATTTGTAATTTAGCCCTCGAATCCATATTTTCTAGTATTTTGGGTTTTTTTCTATTTAACCTTAAAATTGAGATGACGCCTTTGTACATATATTTTTAGAATCTACAACGAGGCCGAACGTATTCCACGTGCACGCTCAAAGTTTTGAAACCACTCGGTTTCATTACAAGGGCAGGTTCGAAACGGGGTTCTCATAAATGTCTCGATAATTAATAGAAGCTCATTAATGTACTATTTCCCTAATCAAAAGACAACCCACAAGACGCTCGTAGGATTTAATGTTTGAAAGTATTACGAGAGAGAAACTCTATTCTAAATAGTGCATATTGCAGCAATATTATTTAACTTAGATTACTCATTCCCGCAACACAGATTAAGTATGCTTGTGATGTATAAACGTTGTGTCACTTGCTACTTTATTAGAACTCGATGACAATTATGGATCAACCATTATAACTAGCATTGAACTATTAGGTTAATTAAAATTCAAGCTCTGGATATGAACTAAGCATAATAATCCTACGTTACAATTCCTTTGCAACAAGAAAACAGAGTACGAATAAATACTTGAGCTTAGTTAAGAATGAAAACACTTAGATGTCACAGTAGTAATTAAAAGGGAATCACTTGGTCATTAACTTGAATAAAGTAAATTAGCCAGTAAACATGGTTGGAAATAACTTACAAAATACATTCAAAACCAAAATGTTAAAACCCATTAGTGTGATAGAAGAACAGAAGAAGCTGCTACAGAAATCTTCTTCCAGTGTGTGTTGTGTATCTTTATGTCGTAATGTGTTGTTTTCCTTC
Organism: Codonopsis lanceolata; assembly: GCA_013146195.2. NCBI lineage: Eukaryota > Viridiplantae > Streptophyta > Magnoliopsida > Asterales > Campanulaceae > Codonopsis > Codonopsis lanceolata. Next base: position 87,857,346 of record CM028380.1, read on the forward strand.
AATCTCCCGCCTTTTCTTTTATAGTAGATCTTTCCATCCATTTATTAACTTCCTCCACGAGGATAGAGAACACATCTTCCACTCCTAGAAAGTCTCCAAGCCGTTTGTTGAATAAGTCTCCTGCCCTATTTTTCCTTACTTAACCTAGCTTACACTAATTACAAGAGAGAAATAAAATGAAGGATAATAACTGATGTGCGCGAACGCAACACGGGCAAGATTACCCTGCTGTATCAAGTGATAAAGTGTACCTAAGTACGAGTTATCGATCCCACAGGGAATGCGCGTAATTCTCACTCCAACTAAGTACCGAAATTATGCTAACTAATTATATTTGAGCGAAAATAAAATTGAATTAAAATCTAAAAAATATAAACAACCTAGAAAGCAATTAAATCCAAAACTAACGCGGATGTGGTTTGGCAACAACAAATCAAGATCGAAATATAGGAATGCATTATTTCTAGTCTAGCCGGTGTTTAATTTAATCCTTTTTTGCTTTTCTTTAACTCAAGTTTTGGTAGTCGGACGCGCTATTTTATTCGCTACGTATAGCAAATCTAGCTATCTCTCAACCTTGCTACGGACTCATATCATCGCAACACATAGCATAAGGGAGAAAATAATTGCATGTGTAAACAAGCATCCAAAGACTATCTACGCGCGATCTCCTTTCAGTCTCACGCCACGCAAACTACTATTGAGATTTTCGGAATAATAGGAAGGGCTTTTGTTTCGTATCCTATCATTCTAGTGATCATCTAATGGTTCGCTATGCCATTAAAAGCATTAAGAACACACAATAATAACCAAACGCTTGGGTAATACTTCACAAAAAGAAACTCTCTATATTTTTCTCCAAGTCATGTTGGTAGCCAAGACTGCTAAATTGGCTAACTACGGGCTCTCGCATCTTATAGTCAACCCTAATCTCCCTGACCTCGCGAATGGCTAAGGTGGTTCGATCGCGTGTCAAACCTAGTCTCATAATGGCTATCGGTGTGTGTCACAAAACACCAACTATTAAATTGATTGGTCCGAAATATAAAGGTAGCTCTCGCGGATCCTAAATATTTCTAAAATCATTGAATTATTGGCCAGATAATTAAAAGCATTAATTTCACAAAATAATAACCAACATACTTGTGTACTAAATAAAGAAATAAATTAAATTAAAACACTACATTGGACATAGAAAATAATTGCATTTCCATAAATAATTGAAGCACAAACCAATTCAACAATTACAAAATAAATCAACCCAAGAAACTATAACAAATATCTAAAAATATGAGTAGAAAGAATTGAACCGAAAAATCGCGAAACCGGGGTTGAAATCTTTTGCAAGTGCGTCCTTGACCCTTGATTTGATGTTCCAAGCCTTCAATGGTGATCAAGCATCGGAGGAATTGAATGATTTTGGTGGAAATGGGGGCTGGTGCCCCATTTAGGGCTTGCACCCATAAATGGGGCTGTTAGAATTCACAAAGAAGCTGCCTGGAAGAAGACAGTAGAGAGGCCGGACAATCAGGGGCAAAATAGGCAGAACATGAGGGAAATAGGGGCTGAATGGGAAGGAAAAATAAGTCTGGGTCGCGGGCTAAAAAGGGTTAAACCAGGAAGATGTTCGCGGGTTGCACCAGGCTGGAAACGGGTTTAGGCTGTGAAAGAAAGCTGGTGAGAAGGTGGGCTGATGGGCTGGAATGGGCTGGAGGGACGCGGGTCATAACTGTGGCGACCCGACCCGGGCCCGAGGTGGAACCGAGGGTCGGACCGCCCAAATAGGAGGGAAACAAGTGGACAATTAACATGCAAGGACTCAATTTAAGAAAACGACGTGACGTAACATTAGAGACGTAGCACGCCTCGGCCCTAAAAGGCCGGTATTTTTAAAACTTTTCAAACCTGATATAACAGTTAAGCAATTAAACCAAGTCATCGGCGACACTACATGCCGGAACCCAAGCTAACAGTTATGGACAAGAATTAGATAAGAGCTAATAGGATGCTCAGCGGAAGACTTATACGTAGTGAACTAATAACAAGATAACCAAGCACGGCTTACACAATGCCGGCATAAAGGGGTTACAAGTACTACAAGTGTTAAACTACAAGTAGCTAATAAAAGTAACAAGTTCAAGCTCTATACAAATTCCCAAGCATAGTCTAATTGACTTGCTTTAACCCATCGTCCTTGCAAAATAACAAAAGAAAGGAAGAGGACATCTAAACCACCTCTTCAAACTGCAACGGTGGACAAAAGGAGGAACAAGGCACGAACACCGCAATCCTCAACGAGAAGGACCTGTTTTGCTAGGATCTAAAGCAGTAAAGGGGAATGGGTAAGTCATAAAGACTTGTAAGCTATCAATCATGCATGTCATGGCAATATGCAACATACAAGGCAAGATATCGTTACATAAGCATAGAGATCATATATCCAAGATGCACATTGTTTCACATAGGTGCTCGTAATTAAATCACATAGGATAAGGATATATGGAGAGCCGGGCCGCTACGTAGTTCCTGCATACAAGCGTTATCTGGAGTGTGATGGTATCGGATGTGTGTAAGTACATCGATCTTCCGAGGAGATGCCCGGGATAGACACCAATGATGCTCGTATTGATTACAGCAAGGGAGCTACTTCCCCACTATGGCCACAGTGGAGGCGTGTGTGGACAAGGACAGGATGCCAGCTGGACTCATGCAAATGCCAAGTAATGTTTACTTAACAAATTCTCAGGTAGGGAACGAGGTCGACAAGAGCGATCTCGTTCATGACAAGTAAATATTCTCATCAATAATCAAGCAGGATTGAGTTCGACAAGAGCGAACTCAACATGTCAAATAGGCATTCTATTATATGACATCAAGAATCAAGCATGGTAATCAATCCCAATTCAAGAGTCTAGAATTATCATTCTTAGAGAAACGTGTTTAGAACGTCGTAGGGATTGATCATTGAGCCGGTATTGTTCAATGACTCACTAAATTTGACTCCGTTGAGTCGTCTCTAACAATTCATCCAATAGAGTTAAAATGCTAAATGCATCCAAAACCCTTTTCTAAGTTCTCGTATCGAGTAGACTAGGCCATTAATCCACTTAACAATCATAGTCATGAATTATCATTAATTCAATATTTCATGGGAACTTTAGAATCATTATTTCAAAAGTTATTAAAAGCCAATGGTCCAAGAACATTAGTTATTCCTAGGAAGACATAGAACACATTTGATCTAAGCATAGGACCCAATCAATAGGATGAACAATTCATTACTTATGAAACCCTAGAATTCATAATCTCATAGAGTTGTCAAAAATCATTAGTCCAAGAACAATAGTTGTTCCTAAGGAGGCATAGAACACATTTAATTCTAGGCTTAGGACCAAAACAACAAGATGAATATATCATTCAAAAACCTTACAAACTCAACTCATCATCAAACATGGCATGTACAAGGTAGAAGCATGGGAATCATGAGAAGAGGGGGACATGGCAAGTCTAGCATACATCCTAAGGGGAATCAATAGCTTACCTTTCACCAAGGAAGAAGATGGGAAGAGCACAAACCAATCGGTTGAAAAATGATCCACTCTTCAAGCTCTACACTTTTGATGAAGGTGGCTTGAGCAATGGGAGAAGGGATGATGGAGGACCAAGAAGGTAGCTTCAAAAAGCCATGGAAGAACTTGAGAGAGGAAGAAATTCGTTCTTGGAGAGTGAGGGTGAAGAATGAAGGTCAAAACATCAGATTGTGGTGTATATAGGTTCAAAAATCTGAGTGGGACAAGTGTCACTCTCATGTGGTGTAAAAATATCTGATTTTGGCTTGTTTAATGCTCACTAATGGACTCTTAATCCACTCTTAAAACATGCTACTAATGTTAGGACATAATCAAGGAGTGTTAGGGAGGTTTAAGTGAGGTTTAGAAATAGTTTGGATAGGGGTTTGAGTGCCAAAAGTCGTACAGCAGAAAACAGGGGAAAATCCCGTAGGTAGTTCCCAGTAGTTGAGGCGGGCGCCTCACTAGGAGCCAGGTGGGCGCCTGGGATGCTGAGGTTGGAGTTGATTTTGCAAATGCTCTCAGATCTTGAGGCGGGCTAGTGCTCAAAAATCGATGCGGTCGCCTCGTCTAGCCCTTGAACTTGGTCTAAACATGTCCTAAATGATCCCAAACTCATGGGCAACCATTCTAAGGTCTAACCCAACTCAAAACAAGTCGGAAACACACCCGAACAACATCCGGTACAAGGTAAAACAAGGCTCGAATCATGCGACGAATGGTTAACGAATCAAACATCTATCAACCACCAATCAAACTAGAATAATTTGGACATGGACAAGGCTTGCTTAAACATGGTTATGATTTGAATACAAGTCCAAGAACTCAACGAACATTTCGCACGTCGAAATACAAGCAATATGGGCAACGAAGGAAATCGCTATGGCCAAAACAAAGCAATCGAACCGGTGATTCAACAAGTAAGCATACATGATTCTAAACATGTTAAGAGCTTCATGAATGATTTAAGAATGCTTCTAAATCATATATATAGACTAAGTAAACATGCTCACAATCAACAAGAAAACATGAAGGCAAGCACACAATACACATGCAAGAATCCGGGGTGTTACAATAACCGATCCGAATGCTGAACCCCGGGTCGCACTAGTGGAGGTGACACGGCAGAATGCGCCACGTGGCACTAGCGGCAGGCCGACAACTCAAAAGGGACTTTCCTGCTTTGCGCCGCGCTCCCTGCATTTCCATTAATAGCTCCGGTACCCCTCATCTTCTAATTGTTGGCGCCGCCTGCCTGATTCCTTCCAGGTTTGCATTTTGGTCCTTTGTTAGTTCTAGCAGCCACCGTTAGCCTCTGTTAGCCTCAAATTGCCTTGGATTCGTTGACGGACTTAACGAACTTTGTCCAAATAATTTCCAAATTAACTTTTAAGCCCGGAATTGTCTCGAACTTCGTGCTAAACACCGTATAAAAGCTCGATTATGCTTGGAAACCTACATTAAGCACAAAAACACAAATAATAATATTTCCAAAGCATAATTAAATCAAAAATAGCACAAAATAAAAGAAAATTTCTGGGAAAATTCGTGAAAATCTTGGGCTCATCAATAACAAACGATTTTATTTTAGGGAGATTAATAGTTACTTAATTACAGAAAATGGATAATGCTTGAAATATTCCTTTAACTAAAACAGCCCTGCTTAACATTCTCTATTGCACGTGACAATGCTGTTTGGTCCAGCCCGATTTTGAATAGCACATGCCCATTCGATACTCTGTTTCCATCATTTTTTCAAGCAGTTTTCAACTTTTATGTACTTTCTAGCACCTGTAATCTTCTGAAACACCACAAACATAAAAGAAGAAGAAGAAGAAGAAGGTGAAGGTGTAATATCCACTCAAAATAAAACACAAAACCAACAATAAACATTACACTTATTTGTGCTCATCAAAATCCCCCCCCTCCCACTTAAACGATGCATGTCCTCAAGTGTTTTCAAACTTCCTAAACATGATAACTGCTGCTCCAAGCCTCCAACCAACCCAAGAAAAACATACATTTTTCCTAACTTGTCATCAAATGTACATTCTCATATTTAAAATCAAAATTCAATCAACAAGATGGGCATTCACAAATTTTTTAATTTAAATTTATTTGCATGTCTCTAAAATTATCCTTTAACTTCACATATGAAATACTCAACTATCCTCACATTATCTCTCAAATCACACAAAAGTGTTTAAAGAGGGATGTATATAATGAAGCACTCAAATCACACAACGGAATGACATTATCATATACTTGCAAATTGATCAAATCCCCTTCACTGAATATGAGTTCATAAGCACCAATCATAAGGTCTTTTCATGGTTGTAACAGGGCTAGGGGTAAAAGCGGTAGGATATAAGGGATTAATATGGCTAAGATGTTAAAGAAAATGCAAAACTAACACATGAATCATTTTCCAACTCATCCATCAGCTATAGTTACAACAATAAAACTGAACTAGACAATTGTATCACATTTTCTCTTCTTTTGGAAAGTTGTACTCTTCTCTCTTTTTTTTCTTTTTTTTAAGTAGCCCCAAGGAGCATATTTTTCCTTTTCACCAGCTATGTTTTTTTTCTTTCTTTGGAAATAGCTCACCACACCATTTTTGCTTGCACAGAACATGTTTCTTTCCTTGTACAAAAACTAACCATCACTTTGCAACTCAGATTGTTTATAAGATGAGATTCCATATTTCACATGGTCATTATGCAATTCCTTGACATCTGGTAAATCAAAATAGGTCAAAACGAAAGGCTAAAGGTTCATCTGAAGGTATATCAAAAAGAATTGTATTAGGCTCAAAATGGTTAACTAGGGGTAAACATTCATGGGATGATAGAAAAGAAAGCCAAAAGTGGTGATACATAAGTGTCTTTATCATATTAGAGCACAAGAACTAATTTATGTGATCTCGATATGTATACAAAATGCAAGTTCTAGAATAACCATCTGTGCCTGAAAAATTGCTCAAAGAAACAAAAAAGAACATATAATATGGACTGCTTTATTTTTGGCCAAAAATCTCACCAAAGTGGCTAATGAGTTAAGACTTGCACACACTAGTTAAAAGCATCAATCACAGACATGTTTTACAATTTCATACAAAAAAATTCAAAATGTCCATCATTTATCATAAATTCCTCAATTCAATACGGTTATGCACATCTATCAACATAACAACAATGTCTCCTTTTCATTTTCAACCTGTCAACCCAAATCATGCCATAAAAATTCAAAAACCCCTAGAAAAAGACATATTCTACAATCAACACAACAGCAAGAAGGGTCCGTCAAATACCCTATATGCACATTCTCAAATCCTCCAACACTTATGCTATACATTGTCCTCACTGTGGAACATAATCAAGGTGTGCAAAACATGACAAATAATTTTAAGCAAAAAAGAGCAAAAGAGGAGAAAAAAGAGATACTCCCTGTCATGCTGAATGGCCGGAGGTGGAGGAACTGAACAGAGGCAAAGGACGCCATCATCATGGAGCAATGGTGAAACGACAATGGGGATTGAGCACTGAAAGAAGAAAGAAAGTTTGGGTGAAAAAACCAAAGTGAAATTTGGTGATTTTTAATCCTCTATTTGATCTCCAAGGCACTATTCACCCACTCCTTGTCCTCCTTTTCTTTTAAACTTTACCCCTTGTATTTCTTATCTTCAAAAAGCCCCAATGTCTTGCTTTGAGCTGCAAAAATCATGCTGCCAGTAACTCATCCAGAACATTTTTTTCATCTTTTTTCGTTCATATCACACACTTGCTGCTACAGAATAAACTAAAAACATAATGAAAACAACAATTAAATAAATTTAACCTAGAAAACAAAAATCAAAGCATTAAAAACTAGGAAAATTGGGTTGTCTCCCAACGAGCGCCGGTATTTAATGCCTGTAGCTAGACTCAATAGCCACTCTTCCTACAACTCAGTCAAATTATTACCAATGATAACTGGCAATGGAGGATAATTTTTTCACTTAAAATTGGTAAGGGAAAAGAAGGAAAATCAAACCTGGGCATTACCTCCAGTGTGGAATAGAGTGCCATAATATTTTCTTGCACCTCCTCGCTGCCTTGGAAAGGTACACCTTTATCTGTCAAACTTTTTATAAGCACTAATTCTAGCTTCATTTTATTTGCACATAGTTTCTAAAGAAACTTAGCTTGATGAGGCACTTCCCTTATGGCATCCATGACAGGAATGTTAATCTCAACCTTACGGAAGGTCTCCAAGATTGCCTTCTCTTCCTCTTCATTCTTTTGATGCGTGAATCTGCGCGGAAAAGGTGAGAGAATAATAATTTTCTCATTTGGTTTTCCCAATTCCCCACTTTCCTTTCTTAACGAACCTTCATTTGGCACTTCTTTTTTCTTGCTGCTATCAATAGACCTCTTTTTCCATTCAACTTCCTGCAATTCCCTTCCATTTCTTAAAGTGAGTGGACAATCATTTTCTCGCGATTCTTCTCAACTTAAGAAGGTAGTCTACCTTGATTTTCTTCTACCATGCTCACAGACACGACTAGTTGAGAAATCTAATTTTCAAGAGCTTTAATGCTAGCCTTGGTTTCTTCTCTATCTTGCTCGTTTCTTTGTTTATCTTGTTGAACTGATTCAACAAGGCTCTTGATTAAACTCTCCAATGATGTGTTAGAACTAATAGTGGGCTGAACTGATGGAGGCGGTGAGAACGGATAACTCTATTGCAGAAAGCCCGGTTGCCCTTCTTGATTTTCGCAATTGAAATTTGTGTGGTCCCACCATCCTAGATTGCAGCTATTGGAATAATGATCATAGTAATCATGAGTTTGTCTCGAAAATCCTCCCATTGATATGGCTTGTTGTACATTACGTTGCCATGAAGGATAATCATCTGCAACATGCCTAGCAACCAACGGATTTAAACAAATTTGAGCCTTTGATACGTGACTTACAACAAACTTTTCCGCAAGAGAAATCAATGCATCCAATTTTAGATAAATATAACTAGAATTTACCTCATTCCCTTGTCTGGGAAAGTTATCGTGTCTATTTCCAAATTGTTGTGCGTAGAAAGCCATAACAATAAAAATAAAATTCTTAAAATGAAATAAATAGCAAAACCATTCTCCGGCAACGGTACCAAAATTTTGGCGGGAGTCAAACTGTCAAAGTTAATTTCCTACTTCCCAATAAACGAGAATATGGTAAGTTGGGATTGTATCCACGGGGAACGTCGAATTTACTTCTTTAAAGAATTTTAACAAAACAATTAAAATAAAGAATTGAAGTTTTTTTATCTAAACTAATTAATAACAAACAAATGAACTAAAAGCTAAAATTAAATGACTAAATGTAAGCAGGAAAATATAATGTTTGATTTTCATAACGAGAAAATTCCAATCAATGAACTAAACGTAATCCCATAAGTTTACTACTGATCATAAATGCAAAAATGACTCAATTGGCTACAAATAAACATGTTATAGTTGTCGACAACAGCCAAACACCAATCTCTCATTACTGTCTTGATAGTTAAGAGAGGCTCATTAATTATTTCCCTAATCAAAAGACAACCCCGAGACACTCGTAGCATTTAATGCTTTGAAAACAATAAGAGAGAGAGACACCCAATTCTAAACAGTGCATATTGAAGCAATACCATTTAACTTAGATTACTCATTCTCGCAGTATGGACCAAGTATGCTTGTCATGCAAAAACGGTGCGTCACTTGCTACTTTGTTAGTACCCCGGTGACAATTACGGATCAACGGTTATAACTAGCATTGAACTATTAGGTTAATTAAAATCTGGGTCCTGGAGATGAACTTAGCATAATAATCCTACGTTGCAATTCCTTTGTAACAAGAAAATAGAGAATGAATAAATACTTGAGCTTAATTGAGAAAGAAAACAATTAGATCTTACAATAGTAATCTAAAAGGAATCACTTGTTGATTAACTAGAATAAAGTAAATTTGCCACTAAACATGGCTGGAAATAACTTACAAAATAGATTCAAAACCAAAATGTTAAAACATAGCAGTGTGATAGAAGAACATAGTAAGCTGCTACCGAAATCTTCCTCCAGCGTGTGTTGTGTATCTGTATGTCGTACTGTGTTGTTTTCCTTCAATCTCCCACCATCTCTTTTATAGTAGATCTTTCCCTACATTTTATAACTTCCTCCTCGAGGATAGAGAACACGTCCTCCACTCCTAGAAAGTCTCCAAGCCATTTGTTGAATAAGTTTCTTGCCCTATTTTTCCTCTCTTAACTTAGCTTATACTAATTACAAGACAGAAATAAAAGGAAGGATAATAACAAACGATTTACTTTTAAGGAGATTAATAATTTCCTAATTACAGAAAATAGCTAATGTTTGAAATATCCCTTTTAAGTAAAACAACCCTGCTTAATCTCTATTGCACGTGACAATACTGCTTGAACCAGCCCGATTTTAAATAACACGTGCCCATTTGGTATTATGCTTAACTTTTCTGTACAAATCTTTTCCGCACCCATAATCTTCTGAAACACCACAAACATCGGAAAAAAAAAGTGTAATATCCACTCAAAATAAAGCACAAAACCAATTGTAAACATTACACTTATTTGTGCTCACCAAGGTTTGATGGTTGATTGGAAGTATCATTTTGTAAAAGGGGACATGGTTTGTTCTAGTACCAGGATAGGCGGCTTAGGGGTTAAGAAGTTCATTTGATGGTGGTTGCAGAGATATTTGACCGATAAGGACGCGCTTTGGCGAAGACTGGTGGTGAATAAGTATGGGAAAGGAAATCATTTTTGGTTTCCTAAGGAGATTTCCTTGTCCTATGGTGTGGGGTGTTTGGAAAGAGATCAAAAATTGATGGGATGCTTTTGCAAGAACTATCTCATTTGATGTAGGTAATGGGTGTATGTTCAGATTCTGGTTGGATAAGTGGTGTAGAGATTTGGAGTTGTGGATTTTCCTATGAGAAAGAAGTAAATGTTGCACTCTATTGTATGGTCGTCAAGAATATAATGTTTTGAAGATACTTTTTCTAAACATATTTATTTTCATGATTGGGAAATGGAGAGTTTTGTCCATCACTCCGAGATGTTATACTCGCATCAGCTTGACAAGAGTAATGACAAATAAGGTCATTTGAGGAAGGTCTAAAAAAATATTCTATGTCAATCATTATATTTTGGCTCAAAGAATATGGAAAGGGGCCAATTCCCCTTGAAATAAATTGGGAAGGCTAAGGCTTTGGGAAGAACTATATATTTTTTTTTCGTGGAAAGTGGTGAATGAAACAATCCATATGGAGGATAACCTTTGGAGGCATGGAAAAGTGATAGTTAGCTGGTGTTACTTGTGTAAAAGAAATGGAGAGAATGATGATCCTCATATGCTTCATTGTCCGATGGAATGTGAATTGTAGAATTTCATTTTCTGCATCTTTTTTTTAAGGGAAAATATTTTTTTAACCAACATACTAATTGGGGGCGACACAATTGACCATGTACTTTGTATAAGACTAATTTAACAAATGTGCTATATTTTAAAGGAAAATTACACCAATTACGTAACAGCTGTTTGCAAGCTGTCAAGGAGCGATAATGTGGACATGTACGTGGCTGCTTGCATAGATAGCCACGTCAGCAAGTTGTAACGAAGTTTGATGGCAGCTTAACAATTTTTTCCCATTTTGTATAAAATGTTTGTCCATTTCATATATTTTGTTTCAAATTTTAGTACATTTGTTAAATTTATCTTATACAAAGTATGTGGTCAATTGTATCACTACCATATAGTACGTTGGTAAAATAAGTAATTTTCCCTTTTTTTAAAGAAATGTTAGAGGTGACATTGACCATACCTCCCTTAATATTATTATTAAAGCCTTGAAAGGCTACAAAGTATATAGATAGAACCATTTGTCTAGAACAATAGTGTCATTGGAAGCTTGAGCAACACTGTCCTTCGACTAGAACAATGATGCCTCTTGTAAGGCTTAGACAACAATGCGATGTAACTACAATAACGGTCCCTCTAGTGAGGATATATGGACCTCTAGTAAGGCTTGAACACCCGACCACCATGTTAAGGGAAGTGAGTAGTACCAGTTGATCTAGAGCTCTATAATGGTCTTTGCACAGTTGGAAACATATGGATTACATTTGGGAAACTACTCCTTAGGAAGTGTGCTGGGTGATTTGGAAAGAGAGAAAAATAGGAGAGCGTTCAAAAATTAGGAAAGACATATATCTTAACTCAATGTGATTTATTTGGTGTATAGATTCAGTGAGGTTTGAGGTTAATTCTATTGTAGAATTCGTAGTTAACATCTATAAACTTTTGAGTATACCACTTGTGTACACAGTACACGCCACCTGTTTTGTAGCTCGTTTGTTTATAACTAGGGAAGGGGCACGTGTGTTGCATGTGTTGTCCATTTATTAGAACTTTTAATAACCACATGTCTACGAAAATTGTTGCCAAATGTTTTTTTTCATTAAGTTAAAGGCAAGAGAGCTAACTAGCTAAGTTACATTGAACAACTATCTCAATTGCAAGATGAGATTAGTACAAACAAAATGAAGAAAATAATAGTATTTCAAGTTCACCAAAAGTAATTCCTATTCTCAAGTCTCATGGGTAGAGCTCATGCATAAGAATGTAAGCTCCAAATTATAGTTCTTTTTTTTTATAAAAAATTCAGATGTCTACAAGAACGTTTGTTTGTTCATTGTTTCTTAGGTTTTTTTTTCTTTCCTTCCACATAATGAGTGTATCATCATCGTCACTTGAAATCTCGACCTGACAAACTTCTTTGTTGTATTTTTTTCTCTCTACCTTTTCTTTTGAGTTGGCCATGTTTTTTTGTATTCCCTTGATCAAGTGTCGATGCTTTCGTGCCTTGGTGTTAAATTCTTTGCCAGCCTGCGTTTTCTTGATTCTGCTTAATCATTCTTGTGGCCCCTCTCTTCCACAGGGTTTTCTGTATAATTGACTTTTTCGATTGGTTCAGCCATGGCTATGATTTTTCCATTGTCAACTTTTGTCTTTTTGTTTAAAGGGACAAGGAATTATGTTTATGTTGAAACATCTATACTCAATCATCGGTAATATTTTAATGCAAGTTCTCCCTATATAACTTGTAGATAATTTAGTCAATGAACAATAACTTCTATTATCTAAGAAATTGTACATTTTTACCTCCTTGATTGAAGATATGTATTCTTGTATTTTGCATCCCACAAATTAATACAAATGCGGCCTCTTCAAATAGTGTAATCGTTGCAATTTGTTCAGCTTGCACCACAGTTAATGTGACTCTTTATCTGCCAATTGCAACATTGGTCAGCTATAGCATTCTCTAAATTATTGTTAAAATGTTTGGAGAATAAATTCAAATACTACCTTTGTACAATGTCGGTGTCTTCTTCATCACAATTGCTGCACTTTTGAATTGATCCATTTTTCATAATGGATGTTGTACATTGATGGCATGCATAGTATCAAATATTTGACTTATTCTCCACTTTATCAATTAATCATTTGATACAGTAATATGTATTGTGCGAAATTAATTTTAAGTTTTAATATACTTAAGTTTGAGTATGTTTCTTATGATAGCGTGGCTTGAAGTAAAATAGAATCTTTTTAGGAAATAATTATTTGTAGAATTAATTTACCTTTGCTAAGTTATGTCTGTTATGAATTAATTATTCCATGAAGTGTCACTTCACTTGCGGCGTTTATCCTTTCCCTCATTGATTTTCTTGATATTTCCAATGCATCCTCGATTGTGTTCAATCTTTAATTTTGTGAAAAAAAAATTTATAGTATCCATTTCACCTTTTATTTTTTATATATTTTTTAATACATTTGGTTCAAATTCTCCATGTTTATGGATTTGGGTGCGATTTGTAGAGTTGATGTAGTTGTTGCTTGTTATTTAATTTCATCTGCAAGAATAGTATTTTAGGAAATTAGTTTCGATGCACATGAGTATTTGATTTATTTAGTTATTACATAGATATTTCCTCGCCATGACCCTTGTGAGGGCAATGATCGGATATTGACAGATAATTTCTTACAATTCACTGTCTTCGTTTGTCGCTAAGTCTTCCAAAAGATTGATAATTGTTGGTTGGTACCTGCATAGTTTTTGCAATAATAACCATGTAATGATATAATATGTATTTTTTTTCCTAGTATTAAAAAATAGACCAATACGATCCCTTTGTTGATTTTTTTTGTTGCCCTTGCCCTTATTGGCTTCCTAGCTAGGACCTCAGACTTTCTTTTTGCTTTTTTACTCTATTGATAATGTATTCTTTAAAGGTAAAAACTTACAGCACCGTTTTATGGGTATTTTCTATAAAATGGTTTCCCTTGACCCGACCCACAATGTGTTGGTGAGCTGAACTATGAGAAAGTGATGTTCTGTTTTACAGATTAGAGTCTTACAAGAGACCTACTCTTCTTAAAACTACAAATTCTTCCAAGTAGAGTGCTAATTTATAGTTTTTTTTTTTACAACAAATGTCATTCAAGAAGAATGTGTCAAAAGGTAAAATTGAAAATTAAAATATAAAAGTAATTAAAACAAAATAATGATTCTGAAAATACCATATGAACAGTCTTGGAGTGAAAATGAGTAGTAATCAATTGTTATACCGCAAAATGTGATTAATCAACAGCATACAATTTAGAACATGAGTTCAAGAAAGTAAGTCATAATTTCATAGTAATGTACATGCCATTGACAATAGAACAACAACAATATCTAGACAGTAACTTGATTAGTTAATCCACCATGAAATGCATAGAAACATTAAATTTCATAACTTAAGTGCATGCTGATATAACATGCATCAGCACTGTGTTCCATACTACCATAGACCATAGTACTCCCACAGTAATTTTGGGGACAGAAGGAGAACCACTTTCATTAGTTCTTGCTTGCATGTAGGGCCTGCTTCATCCTTCTCATGGCCTTCATTGTTCACAAATTCATCCACCAGCATGGGCCACATTGGTACGACAATGTTGTTTAACATAAGTGTTTTTTGGTTTGGTATTGAGATCCACCACGTCGCTTTTTGACTACTCTTGGACCCTCCCATCCAAAATAACTGCGATAATCAAAGACTGCTTATAATATTTGCAGTGTCCCTAGTATAGTCCCATTTGCAATAGTAACTAGCCGAAGGGTGACATAAGACTAGCAGCTTCACATCTATGATGATCAGAGGGACTCGTGGAAAGATGTGCAACGGGTGTTTTACGGTAAGTGAAAGAACGTGATGCCACGGAGTCTCAATATAAAACGATGTTATTGTCAATGTTGCAGTGAATGTTGCAACAATGACAGTGACAATGATAACAGCAAGTATATCACAGAAAATAGCAGCGGAAGTTTTGTTTTCAGATTTTAAACCAAGCAGACTTTGGAAGACAGAAAATAACACAAAAACAATCTACAAGTATCAAACTTGTAGATCAAGCCTCAAGGCAACACAATATATTAAAATCAACACTGTTTTTAATTCTTAACAGTTAACACAAAATTCTCACAAGATATAGAATCTTGGAGAACCGAAAAACCCACATAAACTACTAGAACAAACGTGGGAAGAAAAGACTCAAATACAGCTTCCAAAACAGCATACAAGAAGGAAGCACACAGATCAGAAACTTCAGGAAGAAACGAGGCTGTCTTCACAGAAGTTTCAAAACAGCATGCGCTTGTGTGAAGGAACTGCTTGCAGAATACTCTCAGTTTATGGCCTTTCGATCTACTCTCTCAAACTCTACACTCCAGGCAGTAAACTGAATCTCTTATTCAAGCACTCTGAATGAATTCTTTCTTGCAAGCTCTCAGCGTACACAAAGCTCTCTGCGTCTTACAAACTGTTCGACTTCTGGTCTTTATATAGGCTGCAAATCCTGTAAACAAAAACTCCAAAGAATCCTGCAAACACACGGCAAAGCAACTACTCCTACTAGGAAAGAGAATTAGCTGATAAACATACAAGATTATGTTTCCTAATATGATACATTTAATAACTAAATATTTATGCAAAGATTTAGTTACCTAAAGTGTATCACCTAAATCTAATAAGAGAATCCTAATTAAATCCTATCACTTAATAAATCTTTAACAACAATTAATTCCTACTTTGACCCAGAGAGTGAAGAACAAGACAAATTAGGCGATGCCTAATTTACCCTTACAGTAAGTCAATGAGGGTGTGGGAATTTTGGTATTGTTATTGGAAGAGTAGTCGGAGTAATGTTTTGTCACCAGGAGTTGGAATGAGTTTGTGAAGGCAAAGAGATTGAAGACAAAGGACACAATGGTTTAGTATAATTGTGAAATTGTGAAATTTCCCCGCATATCCGACTAAAGGTCAACTTAAAATACTATAGCTTTTTCAGAACGCATTATTAGAAAAAAAACTCCTTTGATAGGCAATCGTGCTTCCGAACAACCTATGTTATAGGCCGCGTTTTGAGCTAAAATACACTAAATGCAACACAAAATATACTAAATACCACATTTAGTTAAAAGTCTAATTACTAATTAATATTTTTATAAAAAAGGAGTTACAATTAACCTTAAACTCTAATTACTAATTAATCTTTTTATATAAAGGATTTACAATTAATAATGATTTATATTCCTACAAAAACTTTGAATACTGATATATCTCAAACCCTCCGTTACAATTAAGCATAAACCCTAAACCCTAAACTTGTTCCTTTCCAAATTCAATGAATTCCAATCTGAATAACAACAAATTGATTCTTCTGATTATTCTTTTACGATAAGTTGTTACCTATGTTGTACTCAATATATATTTCTTTTTTTCGATATTAAAAACCATGTTTAAAACGAAAACCATAAGAAGAAAAAAACGATGAGAAGGATCGATTTTTTTAAACCTAGCGTTTTTTTATGAACCAAAACACAAATTTGCGACTTTTTAAAGAAACTTTAAACAAACCTGGTGATTTTTTTTTCAATATTTTAAAAATTCCTAGCGATTTTTTTCAATTTTTTTTAAAGTGCTGGCGATCATTTTCAATATTTTCACAATTCCTGGCGTTTTTTTAAAAATTCTAGTAGCATATTTTCAATCAACTAGCAGATTTAGGGGACTTCACCAGACACCTAATAGACCTCTTCCATTACAAAGGCTAACTGAAAATGGTTAGATGAAGATCTTTCTTCAAACAAAGAAGATGTATGGGAGGGTAAGTTTTAGGAAATGGACCAATATCTGGTGAAGAATTAGGACTATAATGTGGGTCCACTCTCGAGTGTGCCAACAATATTTGGTGGGAGAGAAATCTTTCAAGAGAATGTGTGGGATCAATGGAAAGCCTCTCCAAAGTAGGCGCCCTCGTATGGATTTTGTAAAACTCGTGGAAGAATATGGATTCGGTGGAGCCGCACTTTCATCACCATCGATATCGACAATGATGCCATTGCTGGTCACTAATGCATGTCAAATGATCATCAAAACTATCGGCCGAGAGATGATGTCGCAATAAAGGCAAGTTTTTGGATTTTAGGGGTTAGGTATCCAATTGTGTTTCTTTTTTATTGTAAGTTTTTTTTAACATATTAATTGAGATTTTTTTTAAATGGAAAGAGGGTAGTTTGGTAAACAAAGCTATTTTAAAGTTTAGTATTTTTTCTTTTAAAATGAAAGGACAGTTTGGTAATTTAAGCTCATAAGTGATGTTACATTTAGGATTTTTCGGTGTAACATTTAGGGGTTCTGTATAGGAATGCGAACTATAAACCATGTACTACATTGAAATTCAATTTACTTTTTTAGGGTTTACAAAACAAGTAAATAAATGAGAGAGAGAGAGAGAGAGAGAGAGAGAGAGAGAGAGAGTACAAGACTGATAAACTTTATATAAGTGGAAAAACTACAACAAGTCTCATGTTGACTTTAAATCAGACACTTGAAATGGAAAAAAAAAATCTAAAACAAGACTCAAAATGACTTTAAATTGAACACACATAATAAATAGACTCCAACACAAACTGCACAACCTGATACAAATTAGCAAACTCGACCACATTCCCAACCAGTAATTAAAGCACAAAATTGGCTGGAAGAACCATAGTCCAAAACATATGCTAAAGTGATAAAAGAGAGTTCAAAATAACCAAAGCAGCAGAAGCAATCATCTCAGTCTCTTTAATCAATCACTTTACTTCAACTGGTACTCCAAAGTCTCTAACTAGCTAGTTTGAGTGCAAACTAGGCATGTCGTTCCATTGGCTCGAGCCCACAGTCCCCTCATGGTTCACCATCAACCGTGTGGTTTCCAATGACTTTTGAATTTGGCCATACCACTCGGAGTGATCGAACAGCTGGGTTATGAGATCATCTCCTCAATCTCATCAGAATTGAACTTCATCCGATCTACAACAAAATATAAATTTATATATATATTATAAAAAAATAAGCATCAATGCATCATACACGTAAACATGCATTTAGTCGCTAATACATGATGATAACGTATATGTAACGAGTAATTCTAGAAAGTTAAAGGAAGAAGACTAAGGGTGATTTTAATGAATAAAACAATCTATTTTAATAGGATTCCATATATAGGTAGTTTAGTATTATCATTATTTTTTTGTAAGTTGTAGGAAGATTGATTAATTGGGCATAGTATTAGTGGTTGTGGTTTTGCATATATTGAATGCAAAATGAATCGGTGGACAAGTTAACAGTTTCTTTAACTACTTTGAGACCAAACCCCAAGGCCACTTAAACCTACGCTTGGACTACTAAATGGAAATGGAGCACAACATCTAAAACATGAATCAACACTCCACTTAAGAGTCACTTAAATTCCTGGTTCAATGCAATGATTTTAGGAGTAACAGTAGGTATTAAATGTAGAAACTGATAAAGTTTAGGAATAATGGCATCGCCTTTCCATTGATATTGTGAACATATTTATAGGAGTACAATACTTGCTACACAAGTTTAACCTAGAGAGTCTAAATACAAGAGGGATTAGGAAACCTAAATACAAGAGGGATTATGAAACCTAAATACAAGAGGAACTAGGAAACCTAAATACAAGTAAATTAGGAAAGTAAATCTAAAGATAATTATAATATATTACACATATATTATATTTACTAATACTATAAATATAATATATATTAAATATATTATATTCTCTTATATGCTCCCGCAAGATGGATCACCGTTAGGAGAGACAAATCTTGAGAAGAATATGCGGACAGAGTGCGAGTTGAAAATGAGAGGGTGATCGGCGGCGAGCTGGTGAGGGAGGGGTCGGCGAGCTGGGTCTTCCGAGGAAGACAAGTTGTTGAGTGAGGGGTCTTCGGCGAGCTGGTGAGAGCCTGGTTTGCTGAAGACATGGTTTGCTCGAGGAGCGAGCTGGTGGAGGGAGAGTCGTCGGCGAGCTGGCGAGAGCTGGGTTGGCCGAGGAGTCCTGAGTTGCTCGAGGAGCGAGCTGGTTGAGAGGTCTCCGGCGAGTTGGTGAGAGCCTGGTTTGCCGAGGAGACATGGTTTGCTCGATGAGTGAGCAGGTGAGGGAGAACTTCAGCGAGCTGGTGAGAGCCGGGTTTGCCGAAGGGTCCGTGAGTTGCTCGAGAAGCGAGCTGTTGAGTGAGGACTTCAGCTAGCTGGTGAGAACCGGGTTTGCCGAGGAGTCCGTGAGTTGCTCGAGAGCGAGCCGGTTGAGGAGTCTTCGAGCCGGTGAGAGCCTGGTTTCTTTGAAGAGTCCGTGAGTTGCTCGAGGGTGGCTGCTGAGAGGATCGCAATGAGCCGATGAAAGCCGGGTTTGCTGAAGAGTCCGTGAGTTGCTCGAGGGGCGAGCTGTTGAGGGAGGACTGCAGTGAGCCGGGGTTCTTTGAAGAGTCCGTGAGTTGCTCGAGAAGTGAGTGAGGACTTCGGCCTAGGGTGAGAACCGGGTTTGCCGAGGAGTCCGTGAGTTGCTCGAGAAGCGAGCTGGTTGAGGAGTCTGGTGAGAGCCTGGTTTGCTAAAGAGTCCGTGAGTTGCTCGAGGCGGTGAGAGAGGGCTGGTGATGAAAGCCGGGTTTTGAAGAGTCCGTGAGTTGCTCGAGGGACGAGCTGTTGAGGGAGGACTGCAGCGAGCTGGTGAGAGCCGGGTTTGCTGAAGAGTCCGTGAGTTGCTTAAGGGGCGAGCTGTTTGAGGGAGGACTACAGCGAGCTGGTGCAAGCCGGGTTTGCTGAAGAGTCCATGAGTTGCTCGAGGAGCAAGTCTGTTGAGGGAGGGCCTCGGCAATTTGGTTAGAGGCTGGGTTTGTCGAGGAATCCTTGGGAGGAGAAGGAGGAAGCGATGCGAGGGGAAAGCCGGGTTTGCCGAGTGGTCCGGAGTTGCTCGATAAACGAGCTAGTGGAGGGAGGGCGGTGGCAAGCTTGCCTTCCGAAGGAGGGAGGACGAGCTGGGTTTGCCAAGGATGCCAGAACTACTCGAGAACGAGCGGGTTGAGGGAGGGCGTGTGGGGAAAGAGGGGCCTCGGCGAGCTGTTGAAGGAGGGAGTTGGCGAGCTTGCCTTCAGAGGAGGGCAAGCTGGGTTTGCCAAGTGGTCGGGATTCTGCGCAAGGAGAAGGCTGGGTTAGGGAGGGCGTCGGCGAGCTGATCACAACTGGGTTTGCCGAGGAGTCCTTGGAGGTGCTCGATGAGCGTGAAGAGGGTTTTGACAGGTGGTGTGATAAACAATGAGGTGCCAAGGTGTAGGAGGGGCGTGAGGTGTGGTGAGATGAACAGTTTATGGTTGTGGAAGTTTGGTTGAGGGTGGCTGAGGAAGATCCTCGGCGAGCTCGTTAGAGCTTGGTTGGCCGAGGTGTTGGAAGATTTATGGAGGCAGAAGGTTTGGTTGTGGAAGTTTGGTTGAGGGTGGCTGAGGAAGGTCTTCGGCGAGCTCGTTAGAGCTTGGTTGGCCGAGGTGTCCTTGTTGTTGCGAGGGGAATGGGCGTTACAGGTGATGGAGTGCGGATCTCGAACTTTGGGTTTGTGGTCGATCTTGGTTGGCAGCGGATTCGGTGGAAGGAAGATATATGGAGGCAGGAGGTTTGCTGACGGAGAGGCGGTTGAGGAAGGACCAAGGCGAGCTTGTCAAAGCTTGGTTGGCCAAGGTGTCCTTTAGTTGCTCAAAGGAGAGAAGGGGGTGGAAACCGGCTTGGCCGTGGAGAGCCACCAGATCTGAACGTCTGGTTTGGTTGGTGACGGCAGCGATGGGAGGAAGTTTTAGGGTTGAGGAAGTGTTGGGTTGGCGGAAGATGGTGGTTGTAGGTTTTAAGAGCGAGGCTCTGATACCATGTAGAAACTGATAAAGTTTAGGAATAATGGCATCGCCTTTCCATTGATATTGTGAACATATTTATAGGAGTACAATACTTGCTACACAAGTTTAACCTAGAGAGTCTAAATACAAGAGGGATTAGGAAACCTAAATACAAGAGGGATTATGAAACCTAAATACAAGAGGAACTAGGAAACCTAAATACAAGTAAATTAGGAAAGTAAATCTAAAGATAATTATAATATATTACACATATATTATATTTACTAATACTATAAATATAATATATATTAAATATATTATATTCTCTTATATTAAATTGGGAAGATATATTGAGGCATCTCACAACCTTAGATTTTGCTGACTCCAATCAAGATCTGGGTTTGGAATTATGCAATAGAGACAAGCTGCTCAACTAACATGGAGAAGAAAAATCTTCTTTCCAGTTGATTCTTAATTAACTAGTAATCTGTGTTCTTGGTGTTTCCATGTAGCAACTTTGAACCTTGATCTCTCCTATTATATTTCATCCCCACATTTCTTTTAAATCCAGTGCCTTATGTGTAGTGGAAGTTCTGGAAACCTATCTGCATAAGAGAATTGCAGAAGGATTGTTCATTATTATGAGACATAAGAATATGCCCATTGACTGCACACAAACACTGCATCATCCCTTATCATTTCCAAAACACCACCACCCAAATTTCAGCCTTATTGGCCCACATGCCTACCAAAAGTTGCATCTCAGCGTAGATTGAACAGCAAGTTGTGCTTCTTCTTGTTTTACTCCAAAACGCATGCTATAAAATGTTGATGAGCATCAGCAACAATATTCACTCTAGCCCATAATATAGATTGTTGCACCGAGTCTTAACTCTTATGTAGTACAGCTAGAGCCATCAAAACGGACTAGCAAGGCGGACAAACCGGCAAAATAACGGGCCCCCAACTTGGCAGGGTGGGGCAAACCAAACCTTTAAAATGACGGACCAGACATACTCTAACAGCAACCTAATCCACCTTGGGTTGCGGGGTGGGGCGGACCAACCCGTCAAAAATAAAAAATTACAACACAAACGCTAGAAGCTTAGAATGAAATCTACTACTTTTTTTCCTTTTCTAGTAAAAAACAGAGTAGCGCCCTCGCCGCGCTCTTCCTGCGTTTCGAAACAGGTCGGTGCTAAGGACCTTCACTCACTATAATTGAAGGACAAACGATGGGCTAAGGATTAATGAAGCGGAAGAAAGACAAAAAATTAAGAGGAAGAAAGCTGCTACAGATGATTTCAAATCCTCAATTCCTCACTCAAAGACTTATTTCTAATTTCTTAAAACAAAAGGATGAAGGAAGAGGAAGATGTATGGGTATCGGTGTGTGTGTGACTGTGTGTGAGAGAGACGGTGAGGTAGAGAGAGGGAGAATGATGGTTTTAGTTTAGAGAGAGGGTGAGTATATGATGGCTGGAAACAAGGAGAGGAGGAGAGAGGGTGAGTCGATTGACTTCTTTTATTTCCATTTCAAATACAACATGTACCGTCTGTACATTAATTAGATTTGTACTATATTCAAGTTATACAAGTATCCAAAATGGAATATATATTAATTATATATATACATATCTATAAATTGGCGGATCAACCCGCCCTGCTTTAACCCGCAACCCATGCAGGTCTAACCTAAAAAGCCCACCTTCTAACGTGGTTGTATTTTTAAAACCCAACCCACGTTTTTAATATGATGAGGCGGACCAACCCAACGGGTTTGGCCCATTTTGACGAATCTAAGTACAACACTAGGGATGAGGATTCCACTCAAAGCACTATTAAGTTTATAAGCTGTAAATTGTAATCTAACCTCTATATTTCCCCCCCTCCCCCTGTTTTGGGTGGAATCTACTAAAATTGAGTTCCCAAAAATGGGATCTATATTTTGGGTGGAGTCTATATTTTCTTCCCTTGTTTATAAGCTGTGTTTATAAGTTGTTAACCGTAACCAACTCCAGTCACATCTAGATCTGGTTGGAAGTGGGCCAATGCTTAAAAAGTTGTTAAGTTTAAAAAGTTTAAAACCACAATTCAGGCCAAGAACCAATGGTGATGCTTGTCTACATTCCATTAGATTAAGTCCACTTATTATGTGTTATTGCTAGGGAAATAATTTATGCCGTTATTTTTTTTTTGATAGGTAACTATGACCCCTTGTTGGTATGGTGTTTGAAACTAAGGACCTCAAGATCTTTGCCTGAATGCCCTTTCCATCTCTCCCACCCTTTGGGTTTAATAATTTGGGTTATTGTCTTGTATTATAGTAAGTTTTATTTTAAATATACCTGAATTAGCATCCTTTAAAATTTGTGGTTTGTTCTATTTTTTTTTGTATTTTTTCTAGGTCATTTTTGTTCTCTGTCTGTCAGCTTTTGTTTTGAATCACACAAATTAGGTTTGGAGAATTCTCTTAATTCTTCTGCTTGATTCAAGCACACACTCCATTTTCAATTTTAAATCTCCAACCGCCACCGTCTCTCTCTCCCCATGTTTCACAAAGCCCTGCAACTGGTAAGCAATTCTCTCCTCACTTTCTATCTCTCTTGAAATTTCGTATATTACAAAATCATATATAAGCAAATTGTTATTTTTGATGTATATTAAAATATCATATATGGAGTCATTACTTATGAATAATGGTAGGAATGATGGCACTCCTTCAAATCCCTCAAATGGACCTGAAAGGTCTTCTCAACTGAATTGCTCAAGTGAATATGAAGGATTGTTGCTAAAGTGTAGACCTATTGTGATGTGTTCTATTATTCAGAATTGATTACAGTTGATGAGAGCAAGATTTCCATTAATTTTCCTGGGAATTTTCTTTTATTTTGTGTTATTTTTGAATTAATTATGCTTTGGAAATATTATTATTTGTGTTTTTGTGCTTAATATAGGTTTCCATGCATAATCGAGCTTTTATACGGTGTTTAGCACGAAGTTCGAGGCAATTCCGGGCTTCAAAGTTAATTTGGAAAGTATTTGGACAAAGTCCGTTAAGTCCGTCAAGAGTTCCAAGGCATTCAGAGGCAAACGGTGGCTGAAAAAGCTAACAAAGGACCAAAATGCAAACACACGGAAGTGAGGGGCGGCGCTAAATTCGAAGGCCGGGAGCAGGAGCAATGAAAGTCAGGGGCAGCCGCCGCAATTGTCTGAAGAGGCCAGGCGCGTTGTCGAGAACCTGTGGCGCCACGTGTCAGCGTCTGCCGGCTTCTCCCCACCAAGCGCGACCCGCGTGCAGCATCCGGATCCGGGTCCGCCCGCGTGTACTCCAGCCCACTCCAGCCCATAAACCGCTATTCCAGCCCGCTTTCTCTCACTCTCCTTCACCCATTTCACCCCGGGTGACCCGCGATCCTCTCCCCTGGACCAGCCCCTGCTCCACCGCGACCCAGCCCCTTTTTCTTGCCTTTCTTGCCCCTAAAACTCCATTGCTCTTCCTATTATACCCCTGCCAGCTTCCAGCCTTTGTTGCTTCTCCTTCAATATTCCAGTAAGCTCATTTTCGAACACAGAGAAGCCCCATTTCGGGCTGCAAGCCCTAAATGGGGCACCAGCCCCCATTTCCACCAAAATCATCCAATTTCTTCGATGTTTGATCACCATTGAAGGTTTGGAACATCAAATCAAGAGCCAAGGACGCACTTGCAAAGGATTTCAACCCCGGATTCGCGATTTTTCGGTTCAATTCTTTCTACTCATATTTTTAGATATTTGTTATGGTTTCTTGGGTTGATTGATTTTGTAATTGTTGAATTGGTTTGTGCTTCAATTATTTATGGAATGCAATTAATTTTTATGTCAAATGTAGTGATTTAATTTAATTTATCTCTTTATTTAGTATATAAGCATGTTGGTTATTATTTTGTGAAATTAATGCTTTTAATTATCTGGCCAATAATTAAATGATTTTAGAAATATTTAGGATCCGCGAGAGCTACCTTTATATTTCGGACCAATCAATTTAATAGTTGGTGTTTTGTGACACACACCGATAGCCGTAATGAGACTAGATTTGACACGCGGTCGAACCACCTTAGCCATTCGCGAGGTCGGAGAGATTAGGGTTAACTATAAGATGCGAAAGCCCGTAGTTAGCCAATTTAGTTGTCTCGGCTACCAACATGACTTGTAGAAAAATATAGAGAGTTTCTTTTTGCGAAGTATTACCCATGCGCTTGGTTATTATTGTGTTTTCTTAATGCTTTTAATGGCGTAGCGAACCATTAGATGATCACTAGAATGATAGGATACTGGCGAAAGCCCTTCCTATTATTCCGAAAATCACAATAGTAGTTTGCGTGGCGTGAGACCGAAAGGAGATCGCGCGTAGATAGTCTTTGGATGCTTGTTTACACATGCAGTTATTTTCTCCCCTATGTTATGTGTTGCGATGATATGAGCCCGTAGCAAGGTTGAGAGATAGCTAGATTTGCTATACGTAGCGAAAGCCCGTAGCGAATAAAATAGCGCGTCCGACTACCAAGACTTGAGTTAAAGAAAAACAAAAAGAGAATTAAATTAAGCGCCGGCTAGACTAGAAATAATGCATTCCGATATTTCTATCTTGATTTGTTGTTGCCAAACCACATCCGCGTTAGTTTAGATTTAATTGCTTTCTAGGTTGTTTTTATTTTTTAGATTTTAATTTAATTTCTTTTCGCTCAAATATAATTAGTTAGCATAATTTCGGTACTTAGTTGGAGTGAGAATTACGCGCATTCCTCGTGGGATCGACTCGTACTTACGTACTTTATTACTTGATACGGCCGGGTAATCTTGCCCGAGATGCGTTCGCGCACATCAACAGTTGTGTACCAGAGATTGTTGCTAAAGTGTAGCCTAACAACTTGGAAGAATTCAAGTGAATCTCATCATCAATATCTATTCCTTCAGTGTAGCAATGCTCATCTTTGGAATTGTGTGTTCAGGTGGTTGGAGAGGATTATGGGTCTTGAATCTGTAGCCTCTTCCCTCCAGATGAGGTTTTGGGAAAGTTGGATAAGCTGCCTTACTTTGACAATATGGGTTTTTTTGCTGTTTTTTGGTGTATTGGGATGGAGCATAACTCCAGTTTTTCTAGGGATCAGTCCTTGTGACAATCATTTTATGGGATAGAGTGGTCTTCATGTTTTCTATTTTCGTGTTAGCTAGGGGTAGGGGTGGTTTGGTTCGATACAAAAAACGTAAACCGAACCGAAGAGCGTGGGTTTCAAATTCGAAAGTAGAGCAAAAGGCTTTCAGGAACATGAAATCAGTAAAGAGATTATTTTTAGCTAAAATCAGATACAATAGCTTCGCCAACACAATCAGATTATTTATACAAGTGAGGTTATATTTATCTAAAATCAGAAACAATAACTAAGCAAACACAATCAGATTATTTATACAAGTGAGGTTATAATCAGACTAGTCATAAATAAAGTCGACCATCGAAAAGCATAAAAGTACAGCCAAAGTAGAAAACAAAAAAGAAGTGATGTACAGTGATGCTAATTACCTCTTGAAATGCAATGAATAACGATCTTTCCTCTAATGTGAAACTTCAGCACTTTCCAACGTTCCCATACCACCAACATACTATATATTAAAAAGAATACAATACAATTAAGCCAATCGTTAGCATCATTGTCTTATTCACACCAAAAAATACCCAAAATCAATCCGAGAAAATGAACAGAGAGCTTTCACTTTTCTAAAAGACTTTCATCAGCCTAAATTTCAAAACAAAAATCTTGATATGAAATAAGATGATGGGAATCAGAAAGGTAAAAAAATTCTTCTGATCCGAACAAGATTTATGGCAGCAGTCATGACTAGTGACTAGTTTCCCGATTGGATCTATGGTTTCACAAACAACATAAAAATGAAGAAACCTGATAAAGAAAGACTACTTACAAACATGGAGCTTCATCTGCTGAATGACTTGACATTCTTGTCGGAGAAAATCACTAACTATGAGATGCCAAGGTTTTAAGGCTGCTGGCTGCGCAGCCTGGGGGAACTATTTATTTCTAACAAAGGCGGAAGTATTAGGTTTAGGTGTGCATTTATTGGGTTTAAATTAAATGGGAAATCGAACACTCTAGAATTAGTGGTGTTTATGGCTCTGATGGCTGGGATTAACGGGGTTATTTTTCATGATTTAAAATTTATTAAGAAAGAAATTTATGAGAAATATATGGCTTAATATTTGTGCTAGAAATACAAGGGGCTGATAGAATAAACTTTCTATTGATATGTCGTACTTAGTAGCTTTGACTAACAACAAAATTTGTGTGAAAAATAAATAAATTGTCTAATTAAAGAAATGAATTGAGTAGCCAATCAATTTGGATAATTTTTTCCCTAATTAAGCTGAAATTTAATATTTCTAAATAAATGGTATTATTTTGGATATTGCAAATATTTTCAAAAAGGGAACAATTGGAAACCGGCGAATACCTTCCGTAAATCAATATGTACCTAAAAACTTTCCAAAATTCCTATCATTTCTGTGAATAAAAGAAATGATAAGCCAATCAATCCCATTGGAACATTTAATTTAGTTACACATTTAAATTTTAAATAACCAACAATGGGGACCGACATCTAGAAAGCATGGAGATAGTATCGTTTTGTTTAGGGCTATGGGGGAAATACGGAACCGAACCGGACCGACCAAATATGTTGTTTATTTATTTATTTATTTTATTATATATATATTCCTAATACTTTCTTTGTTCTACTTTTTAGTTGGTACTCTTTTATTATTTTGTTTCCACCGGTTTGTTATGCTATAAGTTTATATGTTCGACATTTTTAATTGTTGAATTTACTTTTATCGACTGTTTTTTAATTTTTTTATAAAGTTTCAGTCTTACAAATTTTATTATATAATTGTATTAAACAGTTAAAAAGTAAAAAACCATTATATTGGTCCGGTCCTGATTGTTATACATCTTTGATTAGTTCTAGACTGGACTAATGTTTTGGTTCTCATACATATTGGGTTGGTTCTGGTTCTAAATTTTTTTAGAACCAGACTATTGGTCTGGTTCCGGTTTTCTTTTTTTTTTCCAAAAAACTGGACCAAATCGGACCAAGCTCACTCCTAGTTTTGTTATATTGACTTCTTGAAGTATCTTTTGTACCGTTTTATCCAAATTTATCCTTCAAGCTTTTGGCTAGTTTTAGGAAAGTCTTAGACAGAGATAGGTCTTGTTGTTTCTTTTTTATCTTATTAATAACTCCCAATTAGGAACAAATTAAATATAAGATTCCAGAACTCCTTTAAATTAACTTCAATAGAGCAACACGATTTTCCTTCCTCAACACTTCATTAACAAAGTAAAATTTTAAGGAGGGTAAAGTTGATTCATTTGACATATATAGGGATGTCGAAAATCTGATCCCATCTCAAACCTAGAATGGCTCGTCTGTAGTAGGACGTGTTTGAGAAGGGTTTGGTTAGCTCTTAAGCCATTGTGAAGTTGCCTCGTTTATATGACTAATTATGCAGAAAAAAATCTTACTTATTATAATAAGTATAAATTTACTTTCCCCTAGCTTTGAAATTTGGTATTCAATTATTGTAAATTCAGCTATGTTAATTTGTTCGTAAAATTTATCTAATCTGCCATTTTTATTGAATTATGTTCTATGTTTTTTCCACTTGGTTCATAGGTTGACGGGATAAGACATAATGGGCACGTGACTGGAGGGGTTTGAGAAGTGGAGTTTAGAATAGGAGTGGGTTTGTGAAATGTCAAACCCATCCCAAACCCAACCCATGGCCATCTCTAAACATATGTAATGAATGAAACTTCTACGCACAATAAGTGGTACGATACCGCTATTCTTGGCCCGTGAAGAGAGACTCGAGCGTTCATCAAGGCCAATGATTCCAACTCATCATGGTTTTACCTATGGCTTAATTTATTCATAGACATGTCATTAAGTTTTCAAATTTGGCCCCAATAACCATCACTTTTACGTTAATAAGATTTACTCAAACTCTTAAATTGATGTTAATGCAACATAATTTTTGTACCATCACAAGTTATAGCACGTATTATGTAAGGTTCCTATTCATTTACCTTAATAAAGAAACTATAATGGTGGTTTGATGGTGTTAAGCTATCATCAAAAGGTAGTAGCACTAAAAAATATTATGATATTATATTAGCCATGTGACGACCCGACCCGGGCCCAAGGTGTAACCGAGGGTTGGACCGCCCAAATAGGGGGGAAACAAGTAAACATATAAACATGCAAGGACTCAATTAAAGAAAACGACGTGACGCAACATTAGAGACGTAACACGCCTCGGCACCAAAAGGCCGGTATTTTAAAAAACTTTTCAAACCTGATATAACAGTTAAGAAATTAAACCAAGTCATCGGCGACACTACATGCTGGAACCCAAGCAAACAGTTTATGGACAAGAATTAAATAAGAGCTAATAGGATGCTTAGCGGAAGACTTATATGTAGTGTACTATTAAACATAGATAATCTGTGACGCCCCGCTCCTTCGTTATCTCGGTTTGCGTGCTATACTTGCACTTCTTCCTTTGTTGACTGCATGCTTGGTTGGCGAGAGGGTCTAGATGTGTTTGAGAGACCATATTAAGACCAAAACATTATTAAAAGACTCCATATAGTTGTTGACTTGCTAAAGTCACAAGTCGTGACTCGACGATAGTCGGAATGCGACGCGATTGAGGGTTTGCTTGCGTTTTGTGTTCGTGACCTCGGTTTGGGTCCTAGACCTCTTTAAGATTGTTTATTAACATGTTTAGATGTGTTAGACTTCAAGTTGGAGGTATTCCCTAAGCCTATCGATGATTTGGAAGTTTATAAACCCTCTTGCTTTGTTTTGCCCTTAGCGATTTCCTTCAGGCCAGTCATGTTTTGGGCAAACTTCGGGAAAATTCTGGTACTAATCCACTGAATAGAATTTTCTAAAAATTTAGTATGTTTTACCTTCATATGTTAGGATACTCTCTGTAAAATTTGGTAATTTTCCAAGGTGTCTAAGTACCTCAATTAGGTCTTGACTTACGGCTGTGCCAGAATTCAGTTTTCAGAAAAACAACTTCTGTACTTGATTTTGTTGTAACCATATCTTGATGAATATAAGTCCAAATGGAGTAATTTAAAATCCTAAAATATAATTCAATGAGTCTAGTTTCATAAAAATCAAAAATCACCTCATTTGGAGTTGTGAGCGATTTATGGTCGATTTTACAAGATTGACTGTCCAGTCTCAGCTTCCCAGGCGCCCGCCTCAAAAATGTGAGGCGCCTGCCTCAACTACTGAGAGCATTATTTGGCTGGACAGAGCCCAGGCGGCCGCATGGAAAGGGGTGAGGCGCCCGCCTCAACCCCAGGTTGGAGTACGGATTTTACCCTGTTTTGAGATTGGACGAATTATACCTATTCTACCCTCATTAAACCCCTCTAAACCCTTCCTAACCACCCATACTTAACCCTAAACATGTCCTAACATTAGTTGGAAGTTAATTAAAGTTAGATTAGTGATTGATTAGTCCTAATCTCTACTAATTGTGCAAGGAAAAGTCTATTGTGCCCTTATTGTTGTGGAAGTATAAATAGCCTAACCCTTCACCAATTCAGCCAAATCCTCTTCATTTCTCTTCCACAAACCGTGAGTTAGAGAGAGACTCCATGGGAGACTCTTGAGCCCTAGCTTCTTCCTCCTCGATCCAAGGCGATCCACCACACCCGATCTCCTTCAAACTTGATTCTTGAAGCCCTCGGCGAGTAGAACGACTTCACCGATCGGATTTGTGTTCTCTTGAGTTTTCACTCAAGCTAGGTAAGTTACTTCCTTTTGATTTTGGTTCATTGGCCCTAAGGAAAACAACCTATATGCTATTTGTGGGCAATGAACACTTGATATGCTTTATATGTGTTAATTTGGGGATTTTTGGAAGTATGAACATGTTAGGAGCATTTGTAGATGACTTCTATGGTCGTTGATGTGAATGATTATCCTTCATATTGTGTTTCTAGGATTGGGAGCATGCTAGAAATCATGTTTACATTATATTTGGGTTTATTATGAAAGTATTCCTTTGATTGGGGTTTTGGATTTGTGAACTCCTATACATTATGAGAATGATCACTTAATTGAAATTATATGGTTTATGAAATGGGTTGTGATCTATGTTGGGTTTTGTTTTGAATTTTAGGCTTGAGAATCAACCCCCAACTTATTGGAGAAATTGTTGTTATTTGAAGCGTGTGTTAATGTTGATATGGATGAAAGGTTTGAGATCGAAACTTAGTATGTAGACTCTACGGAGTCGTAATAGGTTCGATATTGTGCTAACGAACTCGGGTTGAAGTCCTACGTCATTTGGGTTTCGTTGACTATGATTATGATGAATTCTTGGGTTTTAGGGCTTGGGAATCAGCCGGATGATTTTGGGAAATTTGATATAACTCGAATGATGTACTAACTTTGGGTTGTATGAAATGTGTATTTAATGAAATGCGGTATTAAGACTCAACGGAGTTGTTTTAGGTTCAATAAGATGTTGGTGAGCCTTAGGTCGAAATCCTACGATGTTCGGGTTTGGTTGGCTTTGATTGTGAGTACCCGAGCATCTCGTTTGTGTCCCAATTGTGACACCCATGATATAGAGGCTTATGGGGGATTTAATTAGAGCGTGCTCATTAGAGCACGGAGCATTAGAGACCAACTTATGACCTCGTATTACTTTAAGGAATAATTATTTGAATGAGTTCTCTCTTAGGGAATTTGGCCGCGTGCACATCAAAGCACTTGGGAGATTATGACTATGGGTTGGTTTTGGTACCCTTGAGATTGGTTTGATAACGTCAAGTGTATATGACGATTGGGACTATGATTGGGTCTGTATTGCTTTTATGAATTGACTAATCACTAAGTCTCGATTTATGGTTGTTCTTAGACTAAATAATAGTCTTTGGTTTAATCAGAGTAGGGGCTATAGTAGACCTCATATTGTGATTTCTTGAGCTTATATGCTACGATTGATTGGGTTGTGACTTGAGGGTTATGAATACCTCAATATGTGGTTCTTGGACTATACTGATAAGTTAGTTGGATTTGTTGAGCATGTGCAAATATGTGCATTGTTAAATTGGTGTGTAGAGCTTTATGTCCTACTTGATTTGGTATGCCCGCTATGATCGGTCTTGGTTCTTGTTTGAGCATGAGAGTAATTATCTACTTGTGCATTTCATAAAAGCCCAGCTGGCATTATTTGGATTATTTGGTTTGTTTATCAAGTCGGGTGGGGACGATGCATCGCCTTCACGAATTATGGGATTCGTGCTCGCTATGGATCGCCGCACTTGGAATCTCACACACACCTCCATTGTTGGCCGCAATGGGGAAGTAGCCCCTTTGCCGTATCAGTTAAGTGCCGCATTGGCTTGCTAGCTAAATCGAGTGGTTCTCGATAAAAGTCGATGACGTCACAGGGCATCGATGTTGCACGATAAAGATAAAGTATAATATGTGTATTGCAGGAGCAGCACAACGACACTATGTGGGTAACTTCTTTATCCCTTATGTGGCTTACTATGAGCACTTATATGAAAGATAATGTGTTATATGTTTTATGAAGTTTATGTTACTCGATGACCTAATACCGGTTTATTGTTGGTATACGATTTAGATGCCATGGGTTTATATATATGCTTGTGCGTTATGCCATACCACGACATGCTATGCCATACATTTGCATTTAGTAACTTACTGGGTCATTATGACTCATTTCGTGTGTTTGTTTTCCTTAGTTTTGCAGTGATCCGTTAGTACGGCGGATAGTGATTCCTAGAAGGTGGTCTTCAGGGCTTTAAGCTTGGATTTAATATTATTATGTTTTGTATCTATGAGAAGCGAATGTAAAGTTATGTAGACTTTACTTGGGTAGATTATGTTAGTACTTTCTTATTGTATTATTTTGGTAGCCGACTCGTTTGGTCGATTGTTGTATCTTTAGAAGTTATTCCCTTGTTATTTCGAGCATGCTTTAGCTCACTCATCCTAGTATTGTTGGTATTGTCATCTCCGACGACGTTAGTCGCGAGACTTGGGTTTAGTTGTTAGAATTTGAATATCTTGTTCTTTTAGTTGATTTATTCCCCCGGCATGTTAGCCGTTGAGTTGTTGTTTATCAGGTTGGGTTCTTGTTGCTTCGCCGGCCTTAGGTTGCCGATGGCTTGTTGTGCGTGCGCAATGTTGCGTCACGCGAGTAAATAGATTTGTCGAGAGATAGTCGTCTCTCAGCCTTGTATTCCTTGGTTTATAATTATAGGCTTTGGTTCCACCTATCAAGCTTGGGTTCACTTATGATTAAGCTTCCAGATTTTAGTTTTTGGTTATTCGGTTTTGCCGTTATGGCTTAACATTCCTGTTTAGTGTTTGTTGGTTCAACTCTGGACTCGCACCACTACGCTTAGCGGGTGCTTGTCCGTCTTTTAGCTTGTTTGACGGCACAACCTTGGGATTCCGCATTGGAGTCCGGGTCGGGTCGTCACATAATCAAAGCTCGGCTTACACAATGCCGGCATTAAAGGGGTTACAAGTACTACAAGTGAAAATACTACAAGTAGTTAACTAAAATAAACAAGTACAAGTTCTAGCACATTCCCAAGCATAGTCTAAATGACTTGTTTTAAAACCCGTCGTCCTTGCAAATTACAAAAGAAAGGAAGAGGACAACTAAACCACCTCTTCAACTGCAACGGCGGACCAAAAGAGGAACAAGGGAACACGAACACCGCAAGCCTCAACGAGAAGGACCTGCTTTGCTAAGATCTAAAGCAGTAAAGGGGAGTGGGTAAGTCATAAAGACTTGTAAGCTATCAATCATGCATGTCATGGAAATATGCAACATACAAGGCAAGATATCGTCACATAAGCATATAGAACATATATCCAAGGTGCACATTGTTTCACATAGGTGCTTATAATTAAATCACATAGGATAAGGATATATGGAGAGCCAGGCCGCTACGTAGTTCCTGTATACAAGCGTTATCTGGAATGTGAGGTGTCGGATGCGTGTAAGTACATCGACCATCCGAGGAGATGCCTGGGATAGACACACCAATGATGCTCTAATGGTTACAGCAAGGGGGCTACTTCCCCACTGTGGCCACAATGGAGGCGTGTGTGAATAAAGACGGGTATGCCAGCTGGACTCATGCAAATGGCAAGTAGTGTTTACTTAACAAATTCTCAAGTAGTGAACGAGGTCGACAAGAGCGATCTCGTTCATGACAAGTAATTATTCTCATCAATAATCAAGTCGGATTGAGTTCGACAAGAGCGAACTCAACATGTCAAATAGACATTCTATTATATGACATCTAAAATCAAGCATGGTAATCAATCCAATTCAAGAGTCTAGAATTATTATTCTTAGTGAAATGTATTTAGAACGTCGTAGGGATTGATCATTGAGCCGGTATTGTTCAATGGCTCATTAAATTTGACTCCGTTGAGTCGTCTCTATAAATTCATCCAATAGAGTTTAAATGCTAAATGCATTCTAAACCCTTTTCTAAGTTCTCGTATAGGATAGACTAGGCCATTAATCCAAATAATAACCATAGTCAAGAATTATCATTAATTCATAATTCATGGAACCTTAGAATCATTATTTCTTAAAGTTATTAAAAGTCAATGGTCCAAGAACAATAGTTATTCCTAAGGAGGCATAGAACACTTTTAATTCTAAGCATAGGACCAAATCAATAGGATGAACAATTCATAGTTTATGGGATCCTAAAATCACAATCTCTAAGAGTTGTCAAAAGTCATTAGTCCAAGAACAATAGTTATTCCTAAGGAGGCATAGAACACTTTTAATTCTAAGCATAGGACCAAATCAACAAGATGAACATATCATTCAAAAATCTCATAAACTCAAATTATCATCAAACATGGCATGGACATGGTAGGAGCATGAGAATCATAAGAAGAGGGGGACATGACATTTCTAGTATTCATCATAAGGGGAATCAATAGCTTACATTACACCAAAGAAAAAGATGGAATGAGCACAAACTAATCGGATGGAATTGTGCTCCTCGTCGATAGATTCACTTTGGTGGTCTCAGTTTGGCAATCGGAGGTCGGGAGCTCAAGTTATGGAAGAAACACACACTAATCTCCCCTCACCATTCACACACAAAAGCTTGGGGAGAGAGAGAAGAAATATTCAGATATGGTGGGATTAATGGCTGATCACAAATTGGGAGGATTATATATGACATGCAAATTGTGAGTGGAACTCCACATGTCACAAGGAGAAGGCATGGAAATCCACTTGTCAAGTGGAGGATGATTGAGGTTAGTGTTAATCAAACTCATTTAGGGTCTAATAGGAAGGTTTAGGGTCAATTAGGATGGGGGTTTAAGGGTCTAATTGGGTCACAATCAAATTGCAAGAGAAAACATCCCGTAGGTGAAAAACAGATTGATGCGGTCGCATCCTCCAAGGACCATGCGAGCGCATGGTCCTGTTGACAGCCTTGGTTCATTTTTGTAATGCTCTCAGCACTGTTCCGCGAGCTAGTGACCAAAATTCGATGCGAGCGCGAGGTCCAGCCCTTGAACATGGTCTAAACATGTCCTAAATGGTCCCAAACTCATGGGCAACCATTCTAAGGTCTAACCCAACTCAAAACAAGTCGGAAACACACCCGAACAACATCCGGAACAAGTTAAAACAAGGCTCGAATCATGCGACGAATGGCTAACGAATCAAACACCAATCAAACTAGGATAACTTGGGCATGGAAAAGGCTTGTTTAAACATGGTCATGACCTGAATACATGGTCAAGAACTCAACGAACATTTCGCAAGACGAAATACAAGCAATACGAGCAACGAGGGAAATCGCTAAGGCCCAAACAAAGAAAGAAAGTTTCTAAACTTCCAACCAAGCTTACTATGATCAAGATGAACGTTCTAAGTCATATATGAAAGGTAATAGAACCCCAAAAAGTCTTGGTTAAGTGCTAACATGCTAAAGCAAACACTCAAAGCACAACGGCAAGGTATGCAACGCATAGAAGACATTCAAGCGACTATGAACGTAACAACTCTCATGCAAGCATGACATGAACCAATTGGAGTCTATAACATGTTAAGACATATGATAAACATGCTATAATGATATAATACAAGTAATGTGTTTGGGTTCTCACAAGCCAAAGGACTTTGCTCTCAAAATATGTGTATTATACCTCTACTAGATCTTCATGTCCGTGCCTATGGCATGGTACTAGTATATCTTATCTCGTCAATTGAAATAACTGTACTTAAATAGAAGATGTGATTTAAAAAAATGTTACAGTTGAGGGGTACATTGGTTCAAGTGATAGTTGAGGGATTGATGTTTTATAAGGGATGACTGTTCAGAAGATTAATCGCAAGGCGTGACTTTGTAATGTGAAGATAAAACCTACGGAGAAGAAAAATGGGTTACTGCTCATAATATTAATTGTAGGGGGTGACTTGTTATATGGAAAGAAAAAAATATGGAGTTAAAAATGGATAGCTACTCACACATGTGAATGTAAGGGTGAATCTCAACCGTTAAATGTTTTAAGATAATTTAATCTCACCTCTATATAGCTCTAATCAATTACCTAGCTATTATAGACAACAAGTACCTATCATGCAAGGAAAATAATATCTAAAATATCAGAGTGCATGAATATTGATTAATGAGCGTGAAAATGTTCTCAAAATATTAATTTAGAGATCAAATGCTATATAAATGATATTACATCAATGTGTGGCTAGCTAAAGAATCATTTGCAATATGCATTTGTTAGGCGACAAATAAAGATCTAGGTACATTTATTTATGACAATACCTAGGTGTACAATTCATTGACCATCAAGAAAATTATTAATACACATTCTACATTGAGATTCTCTAGTGAGGTTATTCCTACTCCCATAAGAAAAATTTAAGTTGCAAACTTTAATTTGGATTTCATACTTCTTTACTTTCATGAAATTCATAGCTATTCATATAACCCAAAATTTTAGGGCACATAATATTCGAATATAGAGAATTGGGATATCGGTTTAGATACTTACTTTGATTCACATCTTGATTCAATTTTGCAATCTCTCATGTAAGAAGAATCCTAGTCATCCTTGGTTTTCCTTGCTTTCTTTTTTATGGTGAAAAGAAACCCTTACACACTTGTCTATCTTTCTCTCTTTGTAGTTTTTCACCGATAACTGTAATAAAAGTTGTTAAATGTATATTATTGTACTACTATTTCTATGGCAAAGGAAGAGCAAGTCTTTTTAGGTTTACTAATCAAATGCACATGTGTTGCACGTGTTATTAATGATTTATTTTAGGAAAAGGTGATTTTCACTACATTTTTTACTTATCTACTAGATTATTAATTAGATTTAAATTGTAATTTTGTCACCATACTTTCACGGATTATTAGTTAATGTAGAAATTTGCATGCTTTAGATTTACTTAAAACCATTAAGTCAAAACAATTAGTTTAAATCATGAGTTACCATAAACCTTTAGGTTATTTTACTTAGACTTTATAGCATGTCTAAATCTGTGTGCTGAACCTTCAAAAGATAGATGTCCACTGTTGTTTGTACAACAGCTGTCACTTAGACTTTGTTTAGCAGTCTTCTTAAAATAAAATATCCTATCTGCTTAAACGTTTAAATTCTCTAATGACGAATATTGTACGCTGTTGGAATATTAATCTAAAAATACAATAGACTTTAAGTCTTCAACTTTTGTTAATAGGATTCCAAATAGTATCAATTAAAATGCTTGGCCTTTTCGCTCATATATTAATTTAATCATTATTGGTAACCATATTTCAAACATATAACTATTCAAGGGAAGACTTTTTATGTCTTTTTTAAATGATCTACAGTATATCATATCTACTAGCTAACCACCCTCTCTATTATTTCATGCTAGGAGATATCTTTTGTCTTTAAAACTTTACAAGATCTATGTGCATTAAATGAAAAGATTTTCATTCTTCAAAGATATTCAAATATCATCTTTGCTCTTTCAAACGACTTTATTCAAGATCTCTATAAATAGTTTTGATGCAATGATTGAAAAAGGAGCAATAGAGGACATAGCGGTAGAAACTATCATTCATTATTCACAATATTATCTCTTTGATTTGCTTCAACTTAGGACTGGACACTTAACATATTATTTCAAACAACTTTTTATGATGTATTCCAGACCTCAAACACTTATTAGATAGTCTTTCACTTATTATTATTCTTTTATAGTTTTTGTTTAAATAGTTAAAACGATCACTATATTTCATTCCTTACTTCTTATGAATCTTTAAGGAATACTTGATTGTTACTTGAGTGTCATTGTTTCTCAATCATACTCCTCAAAGTTTTTGTTGTACACAGATCCGTTAGTGATTATTTAGGATTTCAATAATATTTAGTGCACTTCAAAAATCCAAGTTTGACCAACTTGATAGTGGACGTAATAGTTTACACTGTGAACCACTTCTACATACTTTCTCATTTATCTTTTAGTTGGTAGAATTGTTTCCAACACTTACGCAGCTTCCATCTACTTAAGTGTCAGTCAATTACATTCTTGAATCATTTACTTAATTGTTTTATATATTGTCTTTTAGTTCAATTCTTATATCAGTGATTTGCTTAATTAAAACCTTTACTACTTAAACCTATGTCAACAAACTAAGACAGAGTATTTTGTTCATCAGCTGATAGATAGGTTTTTTATATGTTGACAACTTACCCTTTCCACTGCCAGTTTTGAAGGTTTTCAAAAATAACCCTTAAAGTTTTTAAAATGCTATTCACCCCCCCCACTCTAGCCTTATTTCATTGCCTACTGGACCTACAGTTAAGCTCACTATACTATTTGTTTTCTCAATTAAGTCACTATATTTAACCTTCATTCTCACATTCATCACTCCATCCAATTTTTTGGATGGAAAGCTTATAATTTTTTTAAAATCCCCAAAATATCTATCCTTATTTATTTCACGTGATTCTCTCCACCCTCACCCTCACCCTCAGACCAAGCTTGAAACACACTTCTTCATTTAAGTTCGCACCATGATTGAAGCACCATTGAAGCATCCCCATTGAATCAAAATTCAAGTAGTTGATTGGGAATAATTAAAATCCACTTACGGCTCGTATCATAATCATATAAGACAGAGTGCTTCTTCACAAGTTCTATAGCTTCAGTAATTGTGCTAAAAAGCATAGGCATGCCTCCTAGATTGATATCACTCTCATCCTTTTCCTATGAGTATCACCTGCTTAAAATGGTAAGGCAATAGATTGTGAATGGGACAAGATAAACTACGACTTAGAAACAAGAAGAGAAATTAAAAAGAATATATCAACAATAATTTTGATGAATCCACATTGACACTAGTCAGAATCGTTTTAGTATAAACCCATAAACAGCTAAGAAGATATATTTTAGCCTAAACAAGAGAGATAATATATTTTACAGACAAAAAAGGAATTTAATTTACGCGCAAAACTATAGAGGTTGTATTTAACAATAAAAGGTAGTCATCCCAAGCAAACCACCCCAATTGATGATAACAATAATAATTATCTGGCAGAGAAAATTAATATATTTGTTAGTTTAAGTGAAAAAAATGAATTACAGAAATTGAAATAAGGGTTAAAATTAGTTTTGATACCCCAACTTTACCTGTTTTTCAGTTTACATACCCATTGTACCTAGGCAATCAAATTAAAGCCAAACGTTTCCAAAATCCATCAGTTTCAATCCCAATCGTTAAATGGCCGTGAAATACTAACGACTAACTTGTTTCTGTAGGTTGGAAACCGGCAACTAGCTTTGGCAACAGGTATACCCTTACGACCCTTGTTCATTTCCCGCAATTTTTCCCCTCTTCCATTTCCAACAATTTGCTTCTTGTGCCCTAAATTCTTTCGTCTCCAATTTCCTTCCCCAATTCCCACATTGTGCCCTAAATTCTGTTTCCCCAATTTAGAACCCTAAATTAGTACAGTTACAACCCTAATTTCTCTTTCCCCAATTTGTACTTTCCAAATTTAGAGACAGAAAATCAAGATTTGATGGCGAGAAGGAAGAAGGATGCGTTGCAACTACAGTACGGTAAGTTTACAATCTCTTTCCCCCATTTGTACTTTCTCAAACATTTTTTACAATTATTAGTTCTTAACTTACTATTTTAACTCATAATGGTATCATGAATTGGGTAGTCAAGTGCCATGCTCTTCATGAATATTAGTTCTTAGCTTACAATGTCTTAGCTTACTATTTTAACTCATAATGATGTCATGAATTGGGTAGCTTCTTATCTGTATAATTCGTTGCCTTAATTAAGCATTTTATAAATTTTCTGCCTTAGCTCATTATTCAAAATTTTGCTTGCTTGCTTTGGAATTTAGTGTGTCACCCCAATTGTTACTATATAATTATGGGGCGAATTGTGAATTCTTTTATTTGTTATAGACCCTGAATATGATATTCTTTCCTTTACTTTGAAAGTATTTCATTGTGGTATATATGATTAAGCACGACTTTATAGACTATATTGGTGGGAAAATATATTTTTTTTATTGTGGTGGATGCAACAGAATTTGGGCTGATTGACTTAAAAGATTTTGTGGAGGAATTAGGTTACAATTTTTAAATTGTTAAGATCTGGCATCAGCCTGCACACTATATGTGTTATACACTCATTTCTATTGAATACCATGCTTCAAGTTTACTGAGGTCTATACCTACTAAGAAAGAGAAACACCTTTACTTAGAGCATCTTATCAATCTTCAAAATACCAACATTGATAACCCTGAAAATCCTACTTATTCAAACCTCCAAACAGATAATGACACCTTTGACTTCTCTTTTCTTGATCGTGAACAAAACCCAAATCCTGAAAATCCTAACTTATCTTCTGACTCCTTTGATTGTGATGAATTTAGTGACTTTGAATATGATATGGAGGAGGATGATATTGATTTTGATATGTATGTTGATGCCAAGTTTAATGGTATTTTGGGGAAGGGTAAGTTGGTTGAAAATAAATATGTTAGTGAGAAAATGTTTGCTAGGATGGAAGAGGATGGTGAGAAAGCTTCTGATAGTGATGATTTTCAGAGTGTGTTGGGCAGTGATGAGGAACCAGATGCAAATCATCCGAACATGACCCCAAGACCTCTACAAACCCTGAATTGAAACTAGGAACAATATATAGTTCAAAGAAATAAATGAAATATGTGATTGAAATATTTTTCTTGATAAGGGGAATGATGATAAAGTTTGATAGGAATGATATTAGAAGATTAAGGGCAATTTGTAGAAAAAAGGGATGTGAGTGGTATGCATACACTGCTCCAATGCAAAATGACAAAGCTTGACAATTTAAAGGGTATAATGCAAAGCATACACAATGTGGATGGAACTACAACAACCCAAGTATCAAGTTTGGTTGGATTGGGAAGACATTTGTGAACAAATTTAAAGATAATCTCAATTTAGGAACCAAGGAATTCAGGAATGAGCTATTTACTAAACTTAAGGCCAATGTTTCAAAACAACAAGCATATAGGGAAAAAAGGAAAGCCAAACAACTTATGGATGAGACATTGCAAGAGCAATTTCACCAAATAAGAGATTATTGTCTAGAATTGCTAAGATCCAATCCGGGGTCCATAGTTGTTTTGATGTTGTGTAGTGTTGAAACTGGTAAGCCTACTTTCCAAAGGCTTTACATTTGTTTTGATGCTTGGAAGAAGGGTTTTAGGCTTTGCAAAAAGATAATTGGGGTGGATGGATGTTTTCTGAAAGGCCCTCAAGGTGGTCAGTTGTTGACAGCTGTTCGAATTGACCCAAACAATAAGATGTTTCCCATAGCTTATGCAATGGTAGAAAATGAAACCAAGGATTCTTAGACTTGGTTCTTGTCTTTGCTAAAGAATGATGCATGGTATTGAGATAAATTTGAATGGACATTTATGAGTGACAAATAGAAGGGGCTCATACCTACCTTTGATGATTTATTTCATGATTCTGAAAATAGATTTTGTGTTAGACATTTACACACCAACATGAAAAGGGATGGTTTTATGGGGCAATCAGTAAAAAATGTTTTATGGGCAGCAACTAGGGCAACTAGGGTTGAGGTGTTTAAGGCAAGAATGGAACAGATGAGAGAATTGGATAAAGGTGCTTATGAGTGGTTGATGGATAAGCCTTTAAGTCAATGGTCTATGTCATATTTTGGTACTCAACCTAAGTGTGACATCTTGCTGAATAATATGTGTGAATGCTTTAATGCATTTATTCTTGATGCAAGAGACAAGCCAATCATTACCATGCTTGAGACAATAAGACATTTGTTGATGACAAGATTTCAAGTTAATAGGGATAAAGGTAAGAAGTGGAATTGTAGAGTATGCCCTAGAATAAAAGGCCTACTAGAGAAGAATGCCAAGGAAGGTAGTGAGGCCATACTTATCAAAGCTGATGAATGGCATTTTCAAATCACTGGGCCCTTGACCAACATAATGTAGATGTCTCTAAGAAGGAATATAGTTGCAGAAAATAGTAATTGACAGGCATTCCTTATAAGCATGCTTGCTTAGCCATATGATGTAGAGAAGAGGATCCAATGTCTTATGTCAATGAAACCTACACAGTTAGGAAATATATTCTGGTATATGAGCATGCCATAATGGGAATCAATGAATCTGAGTTGTGGCCTAAGTGTAACTTACCAGCCCCTTTGCCCCCAAAGTATGAAAATAGACCTAGAAGACCAAAGAAACTGAGAACAAGACAACTTGATGAGCCACATGTATCTTCCAGCAATCAGATCAAATTGAAGAGATCTCAAAAATCATTGAAATGTGGAAAATGTGGTAAACTTGGACATAATGCTAGAACTTGTGGCAAAAAAATTCCAAT
The DNA here is from genome assembly GCA_013146195.2 of Codonopsis lanceolata. Classification (NCBI taxonomy): domain Eukaryota; kingdom Viridiplantae; phylum Streptophyta; class Magnoliopsida; order Asterales; family Campanulaceae; genus Codonopsis; species Codonopsis lanceolata. The sequence continues at coordinate 87,900,303 of CM028380.1, forward strand.
GCAGATTCTACTTCATAGGCCACAGCTTCACAACTCGCTGCACAACATATTAATGAGATCCTTTAACTAGACCAGAGCCAAAACCTATTTGTGTCACAGCAAAAATAGCCAACCTCAGCCCTCAACCTAAATTACCAGTAAGTTATCTAATGTACATTGAGTTTGTCAAATTACATTCCAGAACCTGGTTTATATATTGACTATCTCATTTCAAATTGCAGGTTAAAAGAAAGAGGGTTTCAAGCACTGTGGGGATGAATGTAGGTGGAAGCACAAACATGATATCCTCTTTAAATGTAAAAATTTACATTGCAGCTATTCATTGTAGTTTGTGAACAAATTGCATTATAAATTCTTAGTTAAATTGTTTGTTTAAATGTAGGTGAATCAATCATCAACAATCAATGTTCCATCTATTGTGAGGGGAGGAGTGAACTACTTCACAATGGCAAATCTGAGACATGCAATTGGAACTACTTCAAGTACACCAAAAGGGGGATTAAGTGGCAAGGAAAATAAAGACAGAATTAAGTGGAAAGGGAAAAGAAGATAGAATCTAATGGATGCATTTTTTGCTGTTATTGCTATTAGTGGTTTTTTTTTGGTTAAGTTGTTTGAGACATGCAGTGTGTAATTGAGTTATTTAGTACTTTGGATCAAGTGTGGTTGTCAAACTATGTTTCAAGTTGTTGTTGTTACAGTATTGGTCAAGTTGTTGATGTTAAACTTTGACTCAAGCTGTAGTGGATCAAGTTCGAGTTATTGTAGTCTGCAATTGTTGAAACAAGGTACTGTATTTGTTGTTGTTGTTGTTGAATTTTGTTGCAGTTCTTTTTTATGCAGTAATGGTAAGATACAAGTTCATATTTAGTAAACTGTGATCAATTATCACTTGAAGAGATCGAATTTAACTTCTGACGGTAGAATATTCAGATATTAACATAGCAAAACAAGAGTGCAACCCAAATTGACAGATAAACAATGACAGAAAACAAATTTCATAACCAAATCATCTTTTATGAAAGATGAATCAAAATCAGCTTGTCATTCAGCACCAAATCATATTTCAAGATATTACAATCAACTTGTCAGGACATTAGAAATGTCATTGCAATCATTGTCAAATACATGACTACAACTATTGTCAAGTACATTACAAAAGTAAGTAAATGTGCATAACAACCATTATCCATCTTCTTCTATTACGTACCAAATAACATCACCAAGCAAAACAAAAATAGAATTGTCATCCCAATCAATGCCCTTCTAATTTTATTTTATTTCAACTGGTTCACTTCAGTCTTCATGCTCTCAACCATACTATTTGACATCAACAACATAGTTTCCCTTTCATTCTCTTTGATCTTGAGTTTCTCTATTTCAGCTTCAAACTTGTTTATCTTCACCAACAATCTCGGAATGATTTACTTAGACCTTGGCATAATTCGTCATCCAACCATCTAAAAAATCCACAAAATCCCTCATTTTGTAATACATAGATTCACAATATATTATTTTTTTAAAGTATTAGTTATTATGTAATTCCTAAAAGACAAGTGTAATAGAAAAAAAAAAAAAAAAAAACTTACCCCATATTTTGAACATGCCCAGTATCTTCTTCTAGGGTTATTTTTGATCCAAGATGTCTTCAATGGAACTTTTATTCCACAACCACAATACATGTCTTCCAAAGGCACACCATTATTCCTTGAGCCCCAGCTACCATTGAAAGAGGATGGAGATGACTTACCCATTCTCAACCAGCTCCTCCCACCTCAAAATCAAGTGATTCAAAACGTGAGAGAACCGAGACGCAATATGGAGAGAAATGAGAAGTAATTTGAGAAAAATTAAGGAAAAAATTGGAGAGAAATGACGTGTGCACCAAATTTGGGGAAGAATTATTGGGGAAAGAATTAAAGGGTGGGATTGGGGAGGAAAAATTAGGACAAGAATCAATGAATGAAATTGGGGAAGAAATGAGGAGTAATTGGGGAAGAAACAACCTACGGAAACAAGCTAGTCAGTCGTTAGTATTTCACAGCCATTTAACAATTGGGATTGAAACTAATGGGACTTAGAAATGTTTGGCTTTAATTTGATTGCCTAGGTACAATCGGTTTGAAAACTGAAAAACAGGTAAAGTTGGGGTGTCAAAAATGGTATTTACCCTTGAAATAACAACTGAGACTAATAACAGATGTTACTTTGAACAAGAAAGGGTGAACAAGCTTATTGACTAGCTTGGGGTTTTGCATAAATCAAGAGTTAAAGCTCATATTCCAGGGCATAGAGCCAGTTGTAGTTGTTGTTGGTATACCATTCTCAATGATGTCGACTGTGAACGATAGTCCAGAATCATATATGAGGAGGGTTAGTATTCAATACATCCTTTTTCTCAGGAGGTTCTTTTCTCTTCATGTTCTCATTGTCTGCTATTTAACAAAACTTGTAAATGTCTTGAAACTAGAAAGAGCCATGACGAGGAGGGTTAGTATTCAATAACATCAAACACATATCAGAAAAACATGAGAGATTGTAAAATACTTGGCCTTGCTTAACTATCACGAATTTGGGAGTCTATCTTATCAACGACGTTCGCTTACACGTTCACTTACTCATAAACTCCATCTTTGACACCCTAAATTCATACCCCTATTTTGTAATGTCCTATAAGATATTATTACAAATTAAAAAATGGACTAAAATGCCATGAATAACGATCTTTCCTCTAATGTGAACTTCAGCATTTTCCAACGTTCCCATACCACCAACATACTATAGATTAAAAAGAAATGTCATACAAACTAAACCAATCACAGAGAACTTTCGCACCAAAAAATACACAAAATGAATCTAAAAAAATGAACATAGAACTTTCACTTTTCTAGAAGACTTGTATCAGCCTAAATTTCAAAAAAAAAAAACCCCCATTTTCTGTTCACGACCTACCAAAAATAAGCTTAAATTTTTGACAAAATAGATACCAAAACTAGACATGAAATAAGATGATGGGAATCAGAGAGGTAAAAAATTCTTCTGATCCGAACAAGATTTATGGCAGTGGTCATGACTAGTGACTAGTTTCTGATTGGATCTATGGTTTCACAAACAACATAAAAATGGAGAAGTCTGATAAAGAAAGGCTACTTACAAACATGGGGTTTCATCAACTGAGCGGCGGCTTGACATTCTAGTCGGAAAAAATCACTAACTATGTGATGCCAAGGTTTTAAGGCTGCTGGCTGCGTAGCCTGCAGGAACTTTTATTTTCAAACAAAGGGTGATGAATTAGGTTTCGGTTAAGGTGTCTATTTATATGATTTTAGATGTGAAATGGAACCCTCTAGATTTAGTGGAGTTTACGGCTCTGATTAAGCCAAGTCAAAAAATATTCAAGTGCATATTTGATGGCTCGGATCAATGAGGTTCTTTTCCATGATTTCAAATTTATAAAGAAAGAAATTTATGTGAAATATACCGCTTGACATTTGTGCTAGAAATACAAATCGATTTTGAATAGAAATAAGTTTAAATAGATTTCAACTATATTCTATATATGAATCCCCTAATCATCATGAACTCATTTTGAATCAAGACTTTTTATTGATATGTGGTACGTGAGTAGGTTTGACCGACAAAAAGGTTTGTGTGAAAAATAAATAAATTGTCTAATTAAAGAAATGAATTGAGTAGCCAATCCATTTACCCCCATAATTAAGCTTAAATTTAACATTAATAAATAAATGGTATTATTTTAGATATTGTAGGGAACAATTAGAAACCGGTTAATACTTTCTGTAAATCAATATGTATTTAAATTTCCAAAATTCAAATTACCATTTCTGTAAATAAAAGAAATGATAAGCCAACCAATCGCATTGGAACATTTAATTTAGTTACATATACAAATTTTGAATCACCAACAATGGTGACTGGCATCTAGAAAGCGTGGAGAGGGTATCGTTATCGTTTTGTTACATTGACTTCTTGTAGTATCTTTTGTACCCTTTTATAAAAATTTCTCTTTCAAACTTTTGGCTTGTTTTAGGAAAATATTGGACGAAGATAGGTCTTGTTTCTTTTTTTTTATTAATAACTCCTAATTTGGAAAAAATTAAAAATAAATTTTCCAAAATTCCTTTAAATTACCTTCAATAGAGCAACACGATTTCCCTTCCTCACCACTTCATTCCCAAAGTAAACTTTTAAGGAGGGTAAAGTTCATTTAACATTTATATAGATGACGAAGATCTCATTTCAAAACTACAATTTTGATAGTCTCAGGACTTTTTCCTGGAACAGTGGATTCTTTCTCCAGAGTATAGGACCAATGTATTCCACCTGCCTTTCGACTCCCCAGGACTGGACTGGTCCCTGGCGAAGGGCCTATACTCTTTCCAGGATCCACCATCCGAAATGGTATAGGTCGAGCATCTGAGAATTATAAATCAGCCCCTGTTTGTTATTTATATATTTTTTCTGATTTGATTTTTTTGTGCGCACTTACTATGTATATATTTTTTTTTGAACCTGCGCATTTTTTTTTGACATATATATTTTTTGATTTTTTTTTGACAAGGGCTGACCCATAATTCAGAGATGCAAAAACCGGTCGGTCTGTGAAGTGTCCTGAAAAGCTATATGCATTCTAACGTTGGCTTATGCAGGGGGTAGGCTGGCCATGGTGTAGGGTAACAGTTCGGAATATATTTACATGCGTGCACGTGTGTGCGGTATCTAGAAAACAGTAAACTCTTTATTTATTTTGCAGATATAGAAAATAAAACAAATTTGGCCTGTCTTGTTGTTATATGTGGATTTTCTCGGCTTTTTATTTTTTTGAACGCAAGCAAGCAAGCACACCACTTTAAGAAATAGAAAGAAAAGCAGGGAAACTATCTATCCCTATTAATTACAAATTTTGGTCCTATGTCCTCAAAATAAAATGACATAATGAATGCAGATATGTACAAATGTACAGAATAAAGTGAAAAAGAAAATGAACTGAAATAAAAAAACAGAGCCGGAAAAAAGTAAAGCCCCAGCTCTTTTGTTGTGCTGCCCGGAATTTATTGTAATATATATAATATTTTTTTTTAATTTTTTTTGTATGTATAAATATGTCCGTAACAGGTATCGGAACGAGACTGCTGCCAGATGGAGGATCATATCCACAAATATAACCACGGCCGTATGGGAACACTTTATTGAAATGCGTAAATTAATATAACAAGCATACTGCAGTCAGAAACAAATAAAAACAAAAAAAGGTTTTATTTTATGAGTCTAGCCCTCCATTTTATTTAAAATAAAACAACTCCCCAGCAGAGTCGCCACTGTGAGGTTCCCGGGGTGTGCTCCCGCGCCCCGCGCGCCCTTGGATAGGGGTGCGCGTACGTGCGGATGCGGGACACCACTGCTCTCGTTCCACCCTCCCTTGTTTAGGGGAAGACGAAATCAAAAGTGCGAGAGGAGTGCTGTCTATATTAGCACGTTGGAATGTGCCTCGGTTGCCCTGATCAGTGGATTTTGTATCCAAAATGGGAACTAATGGTTTTCCATGTCAAGTTATCCCTTATTTCGGGGATAACAGGATATGGGAATGCATTACCCTTCCATTCTCATTCTCCCCTTTTCTTTTTCAGGGGAAAATAGAGAAGTGCAAGAAAGGATATTGCGACGCCCCCACTATGGATTTATTAAAAATAGCCTTATGGCCCATTCAGATCACTATGGGAGCTATGGGTTTCCCGCATCAAGTTATCCCTTGTTTAGGGGATACCAGGATATGGGAATACATCACCCCTCCATTCCCGTATCTCCCTTTTTTAGGGGAGAACAGGAAAGTGCAAAGAGGGAATGTTGCGAGGCCCCACTGGATCTGAAAGTTTTAGAGTCGCCATCTTTATTTTAAAGCAAAAATAAAGAAAAACCAGAAAAAGTAAACCAGAGATTTTTGAAAGCGGGTTCGGAGGCTAAGTTACGAGTTGGGAAGGTGCTAGGCACCCAACTCGCCCTTTCGGTCTCAAAATGTTTTTGGCTGAAGTATGCTTATTGTTATATTTATCTAGCAAATAAATAAGGTATTATAATGACAAGGGAAATTTAAACAAATACATTCGTGGCTACATTATTTACGGACTCGCAGCCGTCTCCTTCCAATAATTACAAACATATTTAAGAATATTTGGCCATTATAATGTTACATAATATTTCCTAATCTAATCCGGGCAGCACAACGACTTATATTGGCTACATTGCGCCGGATTTAAATAACAACTTTTGAAAAATAAATAGAAGACAAAAAATACAAATAAAATAAAATACGCTCTTAAAGGTATTACCTTTTAGAGCGGCGTGTGCTCTCGCCCGTGAGAGGGAGTCTTTTTGTTTTGAATTGGGCAGGATGACTGCTTGATTTTTGAAGTTTGGGCTTATCAACTCGGGCAGAGTGACAGCTTTATTTGGGTAGGTTTTGGCCTTTTGGTTGGGCGGAACCTAGACTTAGTTTTTGACTTTTTTAGCTTGTTACTCGGGCAGAGTAACGGCTTATTTTGGGATTTTTGAACTGGGGAAGTGAGGTGGATACCTAACAACTAGGCTAGGGATCACTTATAACCTATGGGTTTTTGATTTGGCAGAGTTTGGACGGGGTTTGGAGATTATAGGGGCTTCCACTCACCTATCTAGCACCTCTCGTACTAACCTATCGGAGGAATCGCAGAAGCAGAGCTTCGCTGCGATTTTTCTATCGCATAAACTGAACAACGCAAATGAGAGGCCGGGGGTCTCTATTTATAGTAGAGACTGAGGATACGGTGGGAATTTGTTGATTTCTCCTTCGTGCATCAGCAGCTTGTACGTTGTGCTTCAAAATTTGTACAATTTCTCTTCTCAGACAACACACAGTAGACATGAGGGTGCGGCCAAGGCACCCCTTGGTGCGGCACCATCAAGGCTTTTTTCTTTCAAAATTTGCTACTTTACCCCCCTGCAGTTCACTGTTTCGCGCATCATGCTTTTCCTTTCGCATTTTTGACTCCTGCAACTTGACATTTGTTAAGTTTTAATAGTTCTTGATATTTTATGTCAGTCACATACCAGGGGTACGAAATTGGGGTGTCTACACTAATAAGATTCACTCAAACTCTTAAATTGATATTTAAAGCAACATAATTTTTGTACCATCACAAGTTGTAACACGTGTTTTCTCCGTAAGGTTCCTATTCTTTTTCCTTAAGAAGGAAACTATAATAGTGGACCATGTATTAGTTGTCCCTATAAAATGTTTCTCCTCAAATAGAGATTCAAATTGTTTCTTAATTTAGATTTCTTACTTATTTAATTGCATGAAATTCATAGTGATCCATAAAACCCAATATTTTAGTACACATAATATTCACATATAGAGAATTGGGATGACGGTTTAGATACTTATTTTGATTCATGTCTTGATTCAATTTTGCAATCTTACATGTAGGAATCCTATTCTTTCTTGCTTTTCTTTGCTTTCGTTTTTATGGTGAGAAGAAACCCTTACACACTTGTCTATATTTACAAGGACCATTAACATGAATACAATAATTAGAAGAAGAAAAAGAAAGTGAAATGGAAGTGGAATTGCATTAATATAGTAAACCTGTAATCCCAATACGTGGACTTTCTTGATCACACTATAGCAAAATTTACGGTAATGTACTAGACTAATTTCAAAGATCCATACCTAATGTACATTTTAAAATTAGATATTGAATCAATATTCATGGATTTGCCGTGAAATTGGTCGGTGGTTGGAGTCACACCTGAAGTAAATGCTTCATATCTTTGAAATATTTTCATACAACTTCCTTTAAGACAAAGGGCTTATCCACTTCTTATCTTTAATTGTTTTCATATTACTTCCTTTAAAAGAAGGGGTTTCTCCACTGCTTATCAAAAAGTTTCCATACAGTTTCTTTTAAGAGGAGGTTCTCCACTTCTTATCTTTAAATATTTCCATATCGCTTTCTTTAAAAGAAGGAGTTTCTCCATTTTGCACTACTAAAACAGCCACATCCTTCCTTGAAGGAAGATGGAAACTTTACCATCTAATAACCCAACCGCACACTAGGCCACGTGCAATTCTTAATTAGGAAAGAAAGAAGAACCATTTCTCTCAACATATCTTGGTGTTGTGTCACCCTTACCTTCGGTGTAGTAACTGAAGTCCAAAAGACTTAATTTGTGCTCCAACATCAGTGAGTCAAAGATTGGAAAAGCTTGAGAGGGATTTTATATGGGATGGTTTGATGGTGGATTGGAAGTATCATTTAGTGAAATGGGACAGGGTTTGTTCGAGTATCGGGATAGGTGGCTTAGATCTTAAGAAGCTCATTTGATGGTAGTTGCAGAGGTACTTGACTGATAAGGATGCGCTTTGGCGAAGACTAGTGGTGAGTAAGTATGGGAAAAGAATCATTTTTTTGTTTGCGAAGGAGATTTCCTTGTCCTATATATGGTGTGGGGTGTTTGGAAAAGGATCAGAAAATGGTGGGATTCTTTTGCAATAAATATCTCTTTTGAAGTAGGTAATGGGTTTACAATCATATTCTGGTTGGATAAGTGGTGTAGACATTTGGAGTTGTGAAGGGAATTTCCCTGGGATAAAGAAGCAAAGGTTGCACTCTAGTGTATGAAGATGGCATGATCATCAAGAATATAATGTTTTTGAAGATATTTATTCTAAACATATTTATTTTCATGATTGGGAAGTGGAGAATTTTCTCCATCTCTTCGATATGTTATATTCACATTAGATTGACAAGAGTAACGACAATAAGGTCATTTGAGGAAGGTCTAAAAATAAAATGTTCTATGTCAATCATTCTTTTTTGGCTCAGAGAATGTGGAAAGGGCCCCTTTCCCCTCGAAACAAATTGGGAAGACTAAGGCTTTGGGAAGAACTTCATTTTTGGTGTGGAAAATAGGAAATGAAACTATCCTTACGGAGGATAATATTTGGAGGCGTGCAAAGTGATAGTTATTTTGTGTTACTTGTGCAAAATGAATGGAGAGAATGATATTATCATATGCTTCATTGTCCAGTGGTGTGTGAATTGTAGAATTTCATTTTCTACATCCTCTTTTTTAAGAAAGGTTAGAGGCAACATTGACCTTACCTCCCTTAATATTATTATTAAAGCCTTGAAAGGCTACAAAGCATATAGATAGCACCATTTGTCTAAAACAATAGTACCATTGGAAGCTTGAGCAACAATGTCATGCGAATACAACAACGGTGCCTCTAATGAGGCTTGAGAAACTGTGCCTCTAGTAAGACTTGATTGAACACTCCACCCCCCTTTTAAGAGAAGTGAGCACAACAAATTGAACTAGAGCTCTTTGATGGTCTTTGCACAGTCAGAAATAGAGGGATTATATTTGGGAAACTATTCCCTTGGAAGTGTGCTGAGTGATTTGGAAAGAGAGAAAAATAGGAGAGCGTTCAAAACTGAGGAAAGACCTATGTCTTTACTCAATGTGATTTATTTAGTGTATAGATTCAGTGAGACTTTAGGTTAATTCTATTGTAGAGTTCATAGTTAACATCTGTAAACTTTGGAGTATACCACTTGCGTACAAAGTACACGGCACCTGCTTTGTCGCTCGTTTGTTTATAACTAGGGAAGGGCACATGCATTGCACATGTTGCCCATTGATTAGAACTTTGATAACCATATGTCTACGAAAATTGTTGTCAAATGTTTATTTTCATTAAGTTAAAGGCAAGAGAGTTAAGTCACATTGAATAGATATCTCAATTGCATGTTGAGATTAGTGCGAACGAAATGAAAGAAGATAAGTATTTCAAGTCCAGTGAAAGTAACTCCTATTCTCAAGTCTCATGGGTTGAGTCCATGCATAGGAATGTACACTCCAAATACTAGTTCTTTTCTTTGTTTTATTTTGATGTCTTCAGAAACGTTTTTTTGTTGTTGTTGTTTTCTAGTTTTTTTGTTTTTCCTTCCACATATTGAGTGTGTCATCATCGTCACTTGAAATCTCGACCTCACAAACTTCTTTGTTGCCTTCCTTCATTGAGTTTTTTCTCTCTCCATTTTTCTTTTGAGTAGACCTTCGTTTTTTTCAATCCCCTTGATCGGGTGCTGATGCTTTCGTGCCTTTTGTCAAATTATTTTCCAACTTACGTTTGCGTGATTTCGCTTTCGCATTCTTGTTGCCCCTCTCTTCTGTAGGGTTTTGAGTATGGTTGACCTTTTCAATTGCTTTGGCCACGACTATAATTCTTCCATTGTCAACTTTTGTCTTTTAGTTTAGAGGGACAAGGAATCGTGCTTCTTTTCTTGTGTACTCAATCATCGATAATAATTTGATGCATGTTCTCCCCATATAAGTTATATATAATTTAGTCAAAGAAGAATAACTTCTATTATCTAAGAAATTGTACATTTTTACCTCCTTGATGGAATATATGTATTCTTGTATTGTGCATCCCACAAGTACAGCTGCGGACTCTTCAAATAGTGTAATTGTTGCAATTTTTTCAGCTTGCACCACGGTTAATGTGACTATATATCTGTCAATAATGCAACAATATTGGCCAGCTATAACATTCTCTAAATTATTGTTAAAATTAATGAAGAAAAAAGAAACTTGTATTATATAATTAGAGATGAGTAGTTGGCAATGTCAAGCTAAGAAGATGCTCATGGAAACGACAGAAAATGGATGTTTGAGCATGAATTGAATTAATAATGTAATTTTTGAAGTTAGTGAAGCATGGTCCGGTCCGGATGATATTAAAAATGAAACTGACATGACAGACATCCTTTGTGATTTCATGGATATTTGAGTTGCATTAATGATAACTCTTCAATCATGGATAATGGATTCCAAAAATAAACATCCCATCATAATCATATCATATACTAGTATAAAATGTAGGGAGTAGTATTATATACTCATCTGCGCAGAGACCCATATATGAAAATGAAACTGAGATTTCTTCTCGAAAAGTAAGTAATTAATTAGTAAACTGTAAACACAAGATCAGATTTAGATAACCACGCAAGCTTTCGAGAAACAATTTCTTTGTTTTCTAAACAAACAGAATGGCCGGTCAAACAAGGAGCAGAGCCTGAGGGCCGAGGAGAAGGAATCAAATTACAGATTAATGTAGTGTTGTAACTATGTACAAGTAGGTATAGGGTGAAGTATTTCATGGTTGAAAGTCTATATAAGGGATGCATGCATCATGCCAGATATAAGGAAAGGGAGAACTGAAAATCAATCAATAAAATGACTGGTGAGTTCAAATTTACATATTCATCGGTTCTGAAATATCTGTGCCTTGCTAGTTGCTGCCTTTCTTCTTCTATACTTTAAGGGACAAGGGAGAGATATGATATATATGGTTTCCACTTTCCATAATCCAGAGATATGCATGTATAACGGGTGATAAGATACTCAGCATTGAACCTCGCTCGAGTTGGCAAACTCAAAAATTTCTACAGTAAAAAGAAACTGAAAGAGAGAGAATTTGGGGTATCCCAAAAAAAAAATAGCTGGAATTAAAGAAATGGACAGGAAATTAAAAGGGAACATTCCAAAATGCATTTGCAATGGACATTCATAAAGGCGTCTCTTCCCTCTATGTCTGTCCCCACTCCTCCACAAACACCTTGGTCGCCACAAATGGCAATGCAAATTAATTATATTACTCACTCAAACTATTTGAACTATAAAACTGAAGACAAAACAAGTATGTAAATAAATGTGCATATACTAACTCGTCAATACAAGTACAGAGTCAAGCATTCTATTCTCTATTTCCCAACCAACCAACCCATTGTTAGATAACATGGAAGGTTCCTTTCTGTCAAATTTTTAGACAACACATTCTGAATGTGTTTTTGACCGTGTTAGTTTATTGGCGCTGGAAGTCTGAAACTTTGTCGAAGGATAGGGGCCAAATAGACTGTTGATATGGTTCCAAATATTTTCTGTAGAAAAACAAGAAAAACCCATAAAAAATTATACAGCATCCCTGATTATAGATGAGTAGCTAACATTTTGTACATATTTTTTCTTGGACAAATCAGTTCAAAAAAACATGATTTTTCTCATCATTCAAGAATAGCATGTCGGGTACCTAGTTTGATGCACAAGTCTAGAAAAATAAAAGGCTTGATGTAGCACATACTTACAATCATACTTGTGGTAACATAATTGGTCGGTGATCTGAGTTACAATTGGTATTGCTGCTTCAATCAAGTATACCTATTAATTAAAGAACAAAAATTAAAGCAAGATTTATTAGATGCTCAAAGGCAATCTAGCCAAGTTTTCAAATAATCCCTACTAACATACACTAAACCGTACTAAACTGGATTGGAATATTAGATCCAATTCCTCTTTGTAAGTGCCACTTGGTTTGAAATATTACAGTCATGCCTTCAGTTATTCATGATTCAAAAAAGTAGTATCAACTCTTAAAAATAAATATTTATAGTGTGATTTAGGAAAGGTACAAACATATAATGCTACAGCCATAAATATTTTGACTTGTCAAATGTGACTATTCGTTCTAGAATGAGAAAGTATATAAATAAATATGCTAAAAGTAGCTCGTAAATGTAAATACCTTGTCTGATGGTTAGTGGTATTTTTGCGCGTTCTTGTTTCTATTTCCCAATCATCCAAATATCTGAGAACCGTCTGGGGACCTATTGATGCTAGAGCCTGCAATAGAACTATGTTTGTTAGCATAATAATGATGCCATTGTGCGATACAAATTAAATTTATATTTAGAGCACTTGTCAATAATGAGATATTGAATGTAAGCTACGAGAATATTTGGAATAGGTATATGGAAATGAAAATTACCTTTTCAAGGTCCTTTATCTCGAATGCAAATAATGCATTATATGGAGTCCATGCATCACCGAAGAAATACATTGATACATCTTCTTGTTGTGCTAAGTTTATCCAAAGGTAAAAGCCTGAAAGGATCAAAAATAAAGAACAAAGTTGTGATAACGAGGAGAGTGGTAAACAACACAAATGCATGTGCAGTGGAAAATGAAGTGCATCAATTCAAATCAAGCAAAGAGCTATTTCAATCGTACCATAAGGGCCTACCGCAAGCAAGGAAGTACACAAAATTATCCATGTCCATCCTGCCCTAAGACTTTGTATATCTGCATCGAATTCAAAACTAGAGTAAACAGATTATTTCTAGCTAAATCAAATACCATTGCTTAGCCAACACAATCAGGTATATGATTGTATTTTATTCAAGTGTGGTTATATTTAGCTAAAATCAGATACCAAATTGCATAGATGGATTTTAATGAGATTATAAACCGCAATCATACTATACTGAATTATATTGGAAGAGCCACTTTAGATTACCAGTTTCAACCAAAATGAGAAATATGACTTGCAAATTATAATCAGACTAGTCATAATTAAAGTCTGACCAACGAAAAGCATAAAAGTACAGCCAAAACCAGAAACAAAAAAGTAGTGATGTACATTGATGCTAATTACCTCTCGAAATGCCATGAATAACGATCTTTCCTCTAATGTGAACTTCAGCATTCTCCAACGTTCCCATACCACCAACATACTATAGATTAAAAAGAAATGTCATACAAATTAAACCAATCGCAGAGAACTTTCACACCAAAAAATACACAAAATGAATCTGAGAAAATGAACAGAGAACTTTCACTTTTCTAGAAGACTTGTATCAGACTAAATTAAAAAAAAAAAAAAAACCCTTTTTTGGGTTCACGACCTACCAAAAATAAGCTTCAATTTTTGACAAAATAGATACCAAAACTAGACATGAAATAAGATGATGGGAATCAGAGTGGTAAAAAATTCTTCTGATCCGAACAAGATTTATGGCAGCGGTCATGACTAGTGACTAGTTTCCCGATTGGATCTATGGTTTCACAAACAACATAAAAATGGAGAAGTCTGATAAAGAAAAACTACTTACAAACATGGGGCTTCATCAACTGAGCGGCGGCTTGACATTCTAGTCGGAGAAAATCATTAATCACTAGCTATGTGATGCCAAGGTTTTAAGGCTGCTGGCTGCGCAGTCTGCAGGAACTTTTATTTTGTGACAAAAAGTGATGAACTAGGTTTAGGTTAAGGTGTGTATTTATATGGTTTTAGATGGGAAATGGAACCCTCTAGAATTAGTGGTGTTTACGGCTCTGATTAAGCCACGTCAAAAAATATTCAAGTGCATATTTGATGACTCGGATCAACGGGGTTCTTTTCCATGATTTCAAATTTATAAAGAAAGAAATTTATGTGAAATATACCGCTTGACATTTTTGCTAGAAATAAATAAGTTTAAATAGATTTCAACTCGATTCTATATATGAATCCCCAAATCATCATGACCTCATTTTGAATCAAGACTTTTTATTGATATGTGGTACGTGAGTAGCTTTGACCGACAAAAAGGTTTGTGTGAAAAATAAATATATTGTCTAATTAAAGAAATGAATTGAGTAGCCAATCCATTTGGATTTTTCCCTAATTAAGCTTATATTTAACATTTCTAAATAAATGGTATTATTTTAGATATTGTAAATATTTTCGAAAAGGGAACAATTAGAAACCGGTCAATACCTTCCGTAAATCAATATATTTCCAAAATTCGAATTACCATTTTTGTAAATAAAATAAATTATAAGCCAACCAATCGCATTGGAACATTTACTTTAGTTACATATACAAATTTTAAATCACCAACAATGGTGACTGGCATCTAGAAAGCGTGGAGAGGGTATCGTTATCGTTTTGTTACATTGACTTCTTGTAGTATCTTTTGTACCGTTTCATACAAATTTCTCTTTCAAGATTTTGGCTCGTTTTAGGAAAATATTGGACGAAGATAGGTCTTGTTTCATTTTTTATTTTATTAATAACTCCCAATTAGGAAAAAATTAAATATAAAATTTCCAAAATTCCTTTAGATTACCTTCAATAGAGCAACACGATTTTCCTTCCTCACCGCTTTATTCCCAAAGTAAACTTTTAAGGAGGGCAAAGTTCATTTAACATTGATAAAGATGACGAAGATCTCATCTCAAAACTACGATGGAACGTCTCTAGTTGGACGGGTTTGGGAAGAGTTTGGTTAGCGCCTCAACGTCGTCCGGTTCTCTTTGATGTTCCTATTCCTCTTGGGCAGCCTGTTACTAATCAGTCATTTTTTATTGAACTATGTTATATGTTTTTCTCCACTTAGTTCATAGGTTCACGGGACGGGACATAGTGAGTCGACGGAATAGAGAAGTAGGAGTCTAGAATAGGGGCGGGTTTGTGAAATGTCAAATCCATCCCAAACACAACCCATGACCATCCCTAAACATCTGTAAGGAATGAAACTTCTAAGCACGATAAGTGGCACAACACCTCCATTCTTGGCTCGTGAAGAGAGACTCGAGCATTCATCAAGGCCAATGATTCCAACTCATCATGATTTTACCTATGACTTAACGGATCGTTTGGTAGGAAAGCTGGATAACACTAATTAATACAAAAAATACAGATTCTTTTATCCATCATTATTTTATCTCGGCTGTGTAGTTATCCGATTTTGGTAGACCACATATTAGATTAATTTTTCTCGCTAATTAAGCTTTTCTCTGTTTGGTAGCCCTAACTAATTTCAGTATAACATTATTTTTCCAAAAATACCCTTAACTTGACTTATGATAAAACATGACTTCCATCTATCTTGCCCATTCTCTTTTCCCAAATTATAATCATTTTAAAATTTAAAAGTTAAAATTTATGATCCAATACTTATTATTATTATTATTATTATTATTATTATTATTATTATTATTATTATTATTATTATTTCATTGGTAAGTGTGACCTCTTATTAGTACGAGTATTGGAACCAAGGACCTTGTGAATTTTTTTAATGCAATATAATATATATCATTCATCTATTAAAAAAAAAATTACTATGTCACCACCTCATATCATCATCATCTGCAAATTGATCTAAAAAATATTTTCTTTTCTATTGAACTATATCACAAAGACAAAAACTTGTGTAGGACGGAATTTGGTAAGATGGAGCTCCATATAGGAATTTGCAGGTCATTATAAATATAAGGGCCAAAATATGAAAAACACCCCAAAATAACCACCTAATCCCATAATTCCCCCCAATGTTTAATTTTTCCCAAGTTCATGCATGATGTTTCCATTTGTCTCATAGTGCCCCTCCCTTCACTTGTCGTTTACAAAGGTACGTTAAGTGCACATGTTCATACACGTGTCGGACAAAATTGCCTTTTCCAACCTAATTGAACTGAGACAATACGTAAACAGAGCAAAAAAACCGATTTGAAATACTATCAAAAAAGCCCTAAATTTTGAGCGACTGATTGAGCGATTGTTGAGAGCTAAATTTATGGTTAGGGTTTTAATCGAAATTCGAGTGAGTGTTATGAGAGATTGAAGGAATATCGTGGATTGAAGGTAGCAATGAGTGTAGAAGGAATATCGCGGATAGAAGACAACGATACACAAGCTTTTCACTGTAAGTTTTCTATTATGTTTTCATTCTTGGTCTTTGAACTACATACCTGAGTTATTGAGTTGAAAAAAGTTAACATTTATTCATTGGGGTTAACTTTATTTCTTTGTTTACTCTATACTGTTCTTCATTCCTTTTTTATTCTTTTTGTTGTCTCTATTTTTTGTTCTTTTTCTTAGTACTGATGTATGTGAGTTATTGATTTAGAAAATGTAATTTTTGTTGACTTTATGCATGATTTTATACTGTTATTTAATGATGATTTGGCTTCATCTGATTTTTAGTGCTATATGTGACTTTATAGGAATGCTCCCCATGTGATTTATGGTGATGGTCCCCTTGAAGAGCTTTTGAGCTTTTCGTCGCCCTTTTTAATACATTTTTGTTTCTTTTGTTGTTTTATAGAAAGTGTGCATGTGCATGACTTGGTACACTTTTTTAATGCATTTTTTTTCCATTGTTGTCATGTGCTTTTCCAGATTTAGATGCAGATTATGTTGTTAGAATTCATCATGGTGGTGAGTTTACTTACCACCCTAGAACTGTGTATTTGGGTGGTGAAATGGAAACAATGGGTAGAGTAGCCAAGAATACTATGTCAATGGCCATTATGAATAGTTTTTATAAAGGATTTGGGTATAAAGATTATGCTAGCTACTACTATCTCTTACCCAATAAGTAAATGAGTATAGGGTTGGTGTTGATGTCCACTGATGAGGCAGTTATAAAAATGTTTGAAGGTATTGATCCTAACAATAGGATAGTTGATATCTATTGCAAGCACAATGAAGAATATTAGGGGGTTCAAAATCAAACTGAGAGAGTTGATATTGTAGATAGTGAAACTGAGAAGCAAGATGACGTAGATGATGATAAAAAGTTCAGGATATAGTGGCAGTGCATATGGGGAGAGTGATGCCAATGTTAATGATAAAGAGTGGTGTGTGTCTGATGGAGAAAAGGAGAAACAAAAGGCAAAAGAAAAAAGGAAAGGGAAGACAGTATGTGATAAAGGTAAAGGCAAGGAAAAAGGTGTATACAAAAAAATGTCACAAGCTTTAATAATTCATGACAATGGGGATGAGTATAATGTGGAATCACAATATGAAATTGAATCTGATGATTTTGAAAGCCTTGATGGGTCTGAGGATTTGGAGGAAGATGACCCAAGACAGTGCATGGGAAGGAAAAACACCCCAAATTTCAAGAGATTTCATCCTACAACAGAAATGGGTGACCCTAATTTTGAGTTCGGAATGGAGTTTACGGATAGTAAGGAATTCAGAGATGCTGTGAGAGCTTACTCAATAAAAATTAGGAAGGGGATAAGATTTGTCAAGAATGAGAGAATAAAGGTAAGTGCTAAGTGTAAGGAGGGTTGTCCTTGGTATATTTATGCTTCACAGCTTTCTAGTGAGGGTAATGCATTTAGAATCAAAACATTTGTTGATAATCACACTTGTGGTAAGTAGATAAAGAGTAAAATTGTAAACTCTAGGTGGATTGGGAATAAATACACTGAAAAAATTAACCTAAACCCTACATGGCCATCAGATTCTTTCTTTCACACTTTTGGGAAGGAACTTGAGATTCAGATATCAAGAAGTACTGCTTATAGAGCCTTGTTGGTTGCAAAGAATAATGCTGTAGAGTCTGCTGATGAACAATACATAGCATTATGGGATTATAAGCAAGATCTGATTAGATCAAATCCAAGAACAACTGTTGAAATTCTTTGTGGCGATGACAATGGGAAACCTATGTTTAAGAGAATGTATATATGCATTGGGGGTTTGAAAAGAGGTTTCTTAGAAGGATGTAGAAAGGATCTTGGGTTAGATGGTTGTTTTTTGAAGGGACTAGTGAAAGGGATGATTCTTTCAGCTGTTGGGGTTGATGCAAACAATGGGATGTGGCCTTTGTATTATGTAGTTGTTGAGGGAGAAAATAGAGAGTCATGGACATGGTTCTTGGAGTTGTTATTGTTAGGTACAGAATGTGTCAATTCATACCACTGGACATTTATGTCTGACAAACAAAAGGGCCTTGTTCCTAGCCTAGAGGCCCCTGTCCTTAATGCAGAGATCAGATTTTGTGTTAAACATCTTCATGATAATTTCAAGTTGAAGTTTAGGGGTAATGCCTTGAAAAAACAACTATATGCATGTGCTAAAGCCTCTTATGTTGAAAAATTCAACCTTGAGATTGAGAAAATGAAGACATTGAGTGTATTGGCTTAAGATTGGTTAGCTGCCAGAACACCTGCACACTGGAGTAGAGCTTTTTTTTCAACTAATCATTGCTGTGATATGCTATTGAATAATTTGTGTGAGACTTTTAATTCTTGTATTCTAAAAGCAAGGTCTAAACCTATTTTGGATTTACTTGAGTGGATAAGAATGTACATGATGTCAAGGTTGCAAAAGTGTAGGGAAAAGATGAGGGGATATAAAGGGATAATCTGTCCAAGAATAAACATTAAGTTAGACAACTATAAAGGAGAATCACATGAGTTTATTACAGTTTGGGCAGGGGTTAGAAAGTACCAAGTGAGGGGAATGTATGGTGACCAGTTTTATGTAGATTTGAATACTCTGTTGTGTTCTTGTGGAAAGTGGCAATTGTCAAGCATTCCATGTCCACATGCAATTTTTGCCTTAAATTCAAACCAACTTAATCCTGAAGAATAAGTGGATGATTGGTATAGAAATGATACTTGCATGAAATTCTATGAGTACATAATTTATCCTTTGAATGGAAGAGACTTATGGCCCAAGACTGGGTTACAATTGTACCCCCAATTTGTTAAAAAGATGCCTGGGAGGCCTAAAAAAAGAAGAATCAGGAAGCTTGATGAGAATAAAGACAAACCAAACAAATTGAGAAAGTACCAAAATACTGTGAGGTGTAAAATTTGTGGTGAAGGGTATCATAATGCCAGAACTTGTCCTAAAAAACCACCTCCAACTGAAACTGAAGAAGGAACGGAGAAGGCCCAACAAAATACAAGAACAGAGACATTGGAAGCTAGAAGTACAAAGGTACTATATTGATTTTAGGGCATTCAAATTAATACATAAGGATTGAAATTGTTACTTTTCAAATTATTTAAGATATACATACACTTTGTATTTCCAGGTGCCTATGAATTCAATTCAGAGGGATGATTTGAATGGTGATTCAATCAGACCAATAGGATCAAAAGATGCTGGAAGTACAATGCAGGTACTGTATTTACTTTCAAAATTCAAACAGATCACAGACTATTATACTTTCATACTAACATCTATAATATTACTCTGGTAGAAAATTGTCATAAGTCCAGGAAGAACAAAAAAAAGTGCAATGAGAGGGCCAGTAGGGACTCCAAATGCATTTTCCTATGGTCAACCAAGAACATTGTCTCAAGATTTTGTAATGAGAAACTTGGTAAGTGTTAATTTAAACAACCCAATATATTTGAATGCCATCTTATGTTATAATTGATATCTAATTATTTTTTCATGTTAAAACTGCTCCATTGGTAAAACCTACAGCTTCATCCCAAGACTTTAGAATTCCAGTACCGATAAGAGTTATCAAACTTTAACTCTATAAATTCATTGTACTGTATTCTACCAATATTATACTTTCATACTAACAACTATAGTATTACTTTGGTAGAAAATTATCACAAGTCCAGGAAGAACAAAAAAAGTGCAATGAGAGGGCCATTAGGGACTCCAAATACTTTTTCCTATGATCAACCAAGAACACTGTCCCGAGATTATGCAATGAGATACTTGGTAAGTGTTAATTTAAACAGCTCAATTAGATTGAATGCCATGCTATGTTATAATTGATATCCAATTATTTTTCTAGGTTAAAACTGCTCCATTGGTAAAACCTACAGCTTCATCCCAAGACTTTAGAATTCCAGTACCTATAAGAGTTATCAAACTTTAACTCTATAAATTCATTGTATTGTATTCTACCAATATTATACTTTCATACTAACAACTATAATATTACTCTGGTAGAAAATTATCACAAGTCCAGGAAGAACAAAAAAAAGTGCAATGAGAGGGCCAATAGGGACTCCAAATGCCTTCTCCTATGGTCAACCAAGTACAATTGGAGGGGGAATAGATGCAACAACTATTGGTGCCACTTCAATTTCTGCTGCAAACTTCACTTGGAGGGGGAATAGATGTGTAACTCTTGGAAGCTTGGAAGCTGCAAGGAATTTAAAGAATACCAAGGATGATAAAAAGTGTGATGGATATGGGGATGAACTGGATTAATAGATGTTTGTATTTGTAAAGTTGGTATAGCTCTTTTGGTCATTGAAACATGTTGGTATAGCTCTTTTGAAGTCTCCCTCGTAAAGTTGGTATTTGTAAAGTTGGTATAGATATTTTGCACAGGTTGGTATTTGGTAAATGTATAGACCTTTTGGTCATCTTCAAACTATAGATGTGTGAATGTAAATGTCCTTTAAAAGGACCAACTCTTACATTGGTATAGCTCTTTTGGTCTAGTTCACACTGTTTATGTATTACCAACTATTTTCAAGTTGTGAATTCAATGAATGACAATTTGCATAACTTTTAGTTGTTATGTACTCTGTAGTTGGGTTTCACATTCAGAATTTTCCCAGTTCCCTTTAGTAGCCAGTTAATGTCTAGTTATTGATGCAGACATGAAATTGCAAAGTCTCAGTCCCCTTTAGTAGCCAGTCAGTGTCTTTGTTTTAAATGTTTATAAGTTTCAAGTTGGATGGAATGATGGGTGCAAACAATCTTAACTGATGGAAGGTTCCTATCTTCCCATATTCACATTTGCCATGCCAACTGACGGATGGTTCCTGTCATCAACATTGATAGGCCTAGCTACTTCATGGTCCATGAAAAAACTCTTCAGTAAACTGGCTACATCAGAGTGAAAACTGGAAGCATTAACAAAGCATTATCATTGATTTGGTTAGTACATCAATTCACCAAGTTTGTCTTAACTGAGCATTATCATTGACATTCTCATAAACTTTCATAGCCATAAACATAGTACATAGATCCTATTACATAACCTTACTTCCCTAATTAACTTACATTTCACAAATCCCTCACTAATCATAAACAAAAACAAAGGGCAATCACAACTTTTTTTGCCCTCACTAATCATAAACAAAAACAGAGGGCAATCACAACTTTTTTTTTTCTCTCACTAACATTAACCAAAAACAAAGGGCAACTAAATTCTTTTATTTAGACAATAAGAAGAAGGAACATCAACAACACAATGAGAACTAAACACCCAACCAGTAGACACATGAAAAATTTCCGTTCTCTTGCATGATTGATTTTCAGTTGGGTAATTACTACTTTATGTTCATTGATAGATTGTAGAAGACCTGGAATAACAACTATCGATTGAGGGCACATTGGGGGATCGTACCAAGTAAAGTAACGGCATCCCTCATGTAACTCATCAAAATTAGAAAAGAGATGAAAGAAGGTGTATTCATTTAACCAGGGAATTTTTTGCCCTCACCTAGAAAAAAAACCTAAAATGAATCACTCATCGGGTTGTCCATTTATAAACCCTAAAATAATGTTTAACACTTACATAACAATAGTTTAGGCAGCCAAAAAATCTTCGACCAGGATTTGTACCAGTCCATGCCGTCTTGAGCACACTACATTGGCCACAATAGCAGATCGCATTTGACAAGACTTCTTGCTGGATTTTTCTTGTACAGAGAGGAAGAGAGAGAGAGAGACACGAGGTAGAAGAAGAAGTGATGTAGAAGGTTTCACAAGCTTCAAATTCTATATAATTAGGTTGGAAAAGACAATTTGTCCAGCATGTGTATGAACATGTGCCACTTAACGTACCTTTGTAAACGAAAAGTGACGTGAGGGGGCACTATGGGACAAATGGAAGCATCAGGCATGAACTTGGGAAAAATTTAACATTGGGGGCATTATGTGATTGGGTGGTTACTTTGGGGTGTTTTTCATATTTTGGCCTAAATATAAAACATGTTACTGAAAATTAAAAAAAAAAACGGTTTGGGGTGGAAGCTCTTAACCTTGGCAGAGGTCCTGTGCTCATAACCTATTATCCCTAAAATGATTTATAATTGAAATGTTTCATTTTTTTGCTCTCGTGCCCCTGGTTTTCCAACAGTTGCTGCAAAAATTTCTTCCTCCCTAACCTTTGCAATTTAATCCCCTGTTAGCTCCGTTAGCCCTCCATTAACTTTATTCGCCTTAGAATGCTTGACGGACTCTAACGAACTTTGACGAAACGTTAAGTAACACATTTAAAGGCAAAAGTGACACCTTTTAAGTTCAAAAGTGACATTATCAAGGAAAAAATATTATTATTTTCATTAAAATGTAAAGTGATATTTATAGGATCAAAAGTGGCACTTTTAATGATAAAAAGTGACACATGTAATGTTAAAAAGTGAAACTTTTAAGATCAATAACAACTATTTTTTGTTATAAGGGAAAATGACACTTCTAGGATCAAAAGTAACGCATTTAATGCTAAAAAGTGGCACTTTTAATGCTATAAAGTGACACTTTTAATGCCAAACGTAATGCTTTTCATTTATAGAAAATGATATTTTTCAAACCCTGCAAAAGTCGTGCTTTAAGTAGAAATTTAAGGCTATAGAGTATACTTACTAAAAACCCTTGAAAAAAAATGCAATTGGCAAAAAACTCATAAACCTTATTGACGAGTTCATCAAAGAGAGAGACACGGGCTTGAATGAAGAGAAATAGTTATGGTTTTATTGAAATACTCTTCAATTTTGCGGGAGAAAATTGGGCATACGGCCGAAATGCATATGGTTTAAAACAAAGTATCAAAATTATGAAGATGTTGAAGAAGCTATGACTTTAGATGATTTTGACCTCATAGAAGCTGCCATGGCAGTCAGGTTGGTTTATTTAAAGAATTAGGAGAGATAAAGTAAAGGTAAAGTCATGTAAGAGGATGAAGGGGGATGAGAAATTGATTGATTTCGATGGTGGATGAGTTTCACCAGAGAAGGTGAGTACGTGGATCCAATTTCATACATGAAATTGAAGATGGAGACGTGTAACTATGAGTAAGAGTTTTTTTTTTTTTTTCATATCTTTCGTTTACTTTGTTTTCATTATCAAGATAAGAAAATTGACAATGAAATGGAAAATGCATATCTATCATCTGGGTTAAGAGAGGAAATTTGGAGGGAGTAGACAAAACCATGATCGGGTTATGGGTTAATTTTTGTTGTGGAAACTGAAGATCAGAAAAAAATGGTTGGTCTTTTCTCTAGATTTTCTTTCAGTAAGAAAAAATGGAATTGTGGACCCCACTCCATTTTAACATTTGAACTTTAAGCACCCCAAAGTTTACATCGAATTCCTAATATTTCCCTCGAGTTAACATCGTGGAAGACCACGTGTAATTCAACGTGACTTTTCTAACCGTTCTCGCGGCTAGGGTGAAAAATATGAAAAAATATAACGTTAGATATCATTATGGGACAAAACTTAGGTTGGGGTGCACTATGTGATTTGGTGGATACTTTGGGGGGAGGGATTGTAATTTGGTATAATTATAAGGAAAATATTATCCTTACAAGATTTAGTAGTTGTAAGGAAAGTTATAAAATTAGTTGTAAAGCTAGCAATGTTGTAATTATAATTTGTATCATATTTAAATTTAAAGTTAAAGTTAAAAAATATATATTACTCTCAAAAAATGAAATTAAGAAGTTATTTAATTTATTTTGTTATCCTTCATTTTTTCCATCAATCTCATATCTCATAGACCCACCATCATTACCACCTCAAATAACATCATGAACCCAAAAATCAATTTTTTTTATTTTTATTTTATTTCTTTGTCTAATTTCTCACTCATTCGTTCAAATTAACACATATACAAAACTCATCATTTATAGACCCACCACCACAAGAACATTAAATTTCACTATTTACAAATCTAAATTCAATTTTTTGAATTTTTAAATTTGATGATTGAAACTCAAACTCATATGAATATTTGAAATTTTTTGGAAATCTAATAATATCATATTCTACACCTAAACCTCCACTGTTATGGTTATAATCAACCCCACCACTACCTCTAACCACCACCACCAGCATCCCTGCAACTACTACCACCGGTATGATCACCACTACCAAGAAATACGTTCACCTTGTCTTACTAAAATGGAAAAATAAAATGTATTTAGCTTCCATTAAATCAAACTGCTTTCTTTAAATGTATCTCCTATAGATTCTAGTTTTCTTCTTTAACAAAACGCAAAGATTTGTCAACAAAGTTCTCCGTTTTTTTAATCTTCTTGACATTATATCACCTTACCTTAACGCATTTTCTTAGATTATTTACAACTAAGTAATTATTAAACATGTTACATAAGTGCCTAATATCTTGATACTCACCAACAAGTGTATTATTATAGTTACATTTTTTCATACACCTCTAATAATGTCTTTCTCAACCTATGATGTCTCACTTTCATACATAATTTTTATATTTGTCCGACTTTGTCCTCTCCCGTTCATGGGTGTTAAAAACAGTAATGAAAAATCATACATGTTAGGATTATTTTGGTCATATTTTACTTGTGACGCAAAGTGAGATTTGATTATATTTTCATAATTTAGTTTGCCATTTGATATTTAAAATATATTTTAATTAAAATAATAAATAATTATTTCAATAGTTATACTTTGTCTCATTTTAAATTCAAAGGCGAAAAAAATGCATTACTCCAAAAAAAAATTAAATTTAGATTCTATTCAATTTATTATTTTATCACTTTCTTCTGTCAACCTCATTATTCATATACTCACCACCACTGCCACCTCAAATTTCACCATTAGCACAAAAGTTAATTTTTTATTTGATTTTATTTCATTTTCTAATTCCTTACTCCTACCTTCAAAGTAACTCATTTGCAAAAGCCATCATTTATGGACACACCACCACCACAACCTTAAATTTCGTTTTTTACAAACTCAACTTCAATTTTTTAATTTTTCAAATTTTCAAATTGAAACTGAAACCCATATGGATTTTGAAAATTTGATGATTTGGAAATCTCGCAATGTTGTATTTAATCTAAACCACCACTGTCATCCCTACAATCACCGTCATCACCGCCCCTAACACCAATATCCTTGCAGTCGTCAACACTGTTATCACCATCACCAAGAAACGCACTCACCTCGCCTTGCTCAAATGGAGACATAAAATCTCTTTGACTTTCGTTTAGTCGAACTTCTTTCTTTAAACATCTCTCATTTCTTAGTTTCAATACACTTTTTGTGTAAATTACTAAGTAAGGAGAAACTATAATTTTGGAATGATACTACTGAAAAGGATGTCGGTTGGTGACAACCTATTTCAATAAAAGGAGAGTTACGGTAGAAGAAAGAAATTCGATAGCCAGAGGAGGGAGTATAGAGATTCTCACATTAACTACCTCGAGTTCGATGAAGAGGGGCAAACAAATTAAGACCAAAAGAGGTTAGAGGTTTGGATCCAAGTTAAGAAAATGAGTAAAATATTTTGAATCCAGTTATTTGAGATTACTAACATTGGTTTTGTTTGTAATATCTATAAGTTAGGGACCATTGATAGTTTTAAAAGCTGTTGTAGTAGTCTGAAAATTTAAAGAAGTAAATAGTAGATTTTAGCATTCTTTTCTAATAAAACGCATTTATTCATCAATTGGTTCTTCATTTTCTTCATCTTCTTGACATTATGGCACATTTTCTTAACCCGCTTCTCTTAGCTTATTCGTGGGTAATAACTAAACATGCTACATATTTGTTTAATAGTTTGATACTCACTAACAAATCTATCATTACAGTTAAAATTTTCTATATACATCTAATAATGTCTTTCCCGAACATATATATTTAAGAAATAAAGAAATAAAACAATATTATTTTTTAGTTTCAAATATTTTTTTTGTTTCGAATAAAGTTTTAGTCTCTTGAGTAAATGTATTTTGTCATTTTAGAATATATTGGACGATATTTGTAACGATAATGGTAGGAGTGGAAAAATGATAGCAAAATCAAAATACAAGACGAAATGAATAGAATTCAATAATGTATGACCTAACTTTAAAATAGGTACAAGTCAAGGGATCAAATTATTATTTAATTATTCATGGAATTAATTAGCCTATGACAAATTTACTTGTTCAACCTTAATTAATAGTGAGTGATTTATTATAGTTAGGGCTATTTTTGTCCGAACATTACTTTTTGTCATGGTAAATTTACTTGTTTTGTCCTTAATTAAATGGTGGGTAGTTTATTTGGTGAAGGGTTATTTTTGTCTATCAATTAAATTGTAAGAAACAAGCTTTACTTTTATAATAAGAGAGAAAACATTACTTTTTGTCATGGTAAATTTACTTGTTTTGTCCTTAATTAAATGGTGGGTAGTTTATTTGGTGAAGGGTTATTTTTGTCTATCAATTAAATTGTAAGAAACAAGCTTTACTTTTATAGTAAGAGAGAAAACATTACTTTTTGTCATGGTAAATTTACTTGTTTTGTCCTTAATTAAATGGTGAGTAGTTTATTTGGTGAAGGGTTATTTTTGTCTACCAATTAAATTGTAAGAAACAAGCTTCACTTTTATAGTAAGAGAGATACTTTAAGGGACAAGGGAGAGATATGATATATATGGTTTCCACTTTCCATAATACAGAGATATGCATATCTAACAGGTGATCAGATACTCACATTGAGCATCGCTCGAGTTGGCAAACTTAAAAATGTCTACAGTAAAAAGAAACTGAGAGAGATAGAATTTGGGGTATCCCAAAAAAGAAACAGCTGAAATTAAAGAAATGGACAGGAAATTAAAAGGGAACATTCCAAAATGCATTTGGACAAGTGAGTCAATGCCAATGATATAGTATGTGTTTGCAATGGACATTCATAAAGGCGTCTCTTCCCTCTATGTCTGTCCCCACTCCTCCACAAACACCTTGGTCGCCACAAATGGCAATGCAAATTAATTATATTACTCACTCAAACTATTTGAACTATAAAACTGAAGACAAAACTAGTATGTAAATAAATGTGCTTATACTAACTCGTCAATACAAGTACAGAGTCAAGCATTCTAATTCTCTACTTCCCAACCAGCCAATCCATTGTTAGATAACATGGAAGGATCCTTATCTCTCAAATTTTTAGAGAACACGTTCTGAATGTGTTTTTGACCGTGTTAGTTTAATGGCACTGGAAGTCTGAAACCTTGTCGGAGGATAGGGGCCAAATAGACTGTTGATGTGGCTCCAAATATTTTCTGTAGAAAAACAAGCAATACCCATAAAAAATTATACAGCATCCATGATTATAGATGAATAGCTAACATTTTGAAAATATTTTTTCTTGGACAAATCAGTTAAAAAAAAACTTGTTTTTTCTCATCATTCAAGAGTAGCATGTCGGGTAACTAGTTTGATGCACAAGTCAAGAAAAATAAAAGGCTTGATGTAGCACATACTTACAATCATACTTGTGGTAACTTAGATGGTCGGTGATCTGAGTTACAATTGGTATTGTTGCTTCAATCAAGTACACCTATTAATTAAAGAAAAAAAAATTAAAGCAAGATTTATTAGATGCTCAAAGGCAATCTAGCCAAGTTTTCAAATAATCCCTACTAACATACACGCAACCGTACTAAACTAGATTGGAATATCAAATCCAATTCCTCTTTGTAAGTGCCACTTGGTTTGAAATTTTACATCATGCCTTCAGTTATTCATTATTCAAAAAACTAGTCTCAACTCTTAAAAATAAATATTTATAGTGTGATTTATGCAAGGTACAAACATATAATGCTACAGCCATAAATATTTTGACTTGTCAAATGTGACTATTCGTTCTAGAATGAGAATGTATATAAATAAATATGCTAAAAGTTGCTCGTAAATGTAAATACCTTGTCTTGATGGTTAGTGGTATTTGATGGCGTTCTTGTTTCTATTTCCCAATCATCCAAATATCTGAGAATCGTCTGGGGACCTATTGATGCTAGAGCCTGCAATAGAACTATGTTTGTTAGCATAATGATGATGCCATAGTGGGATACAAATTAAATTTATTTTTAGAGCACTTGTCAATAATGAGATATTGAATGTAAGCTACGAGAATATTTGGAATAGGTATATGGAAATGAAAATTACCTTATCAAGGTCCTTTATCTCGAATGCAGATATGGAGTCCATGCATCACCGAAGAAATCCATTGATACATCTTCTATAGAAGATGTAGCTCTTGCTGTGCTAAGTTTATCCAAATGTAAAAGCCTGAAAGGATCAAAAATAAAGGACAAAGTAGTGATAAGGAGGAGAGTGGTAAACAACGCAGATGCATGTGCAGTGCAAAACGAAGTGCATCAATTCAAATCAAGCAAAGAGCTATTTCAATCGTACCATACGGGCCTAGCGCAAGCCAAGAGGTACACAAATTTATCCATGTCCATCCTGCCCTAAGGCTTTGTACATCTGCATCGAATTCAAAAATAGAGTAAACAGATTATGTCTGATCCTCAAATGATTCACTAGATCTAGAAAACGGCTTTCAGGAACATGAAATCAGTAAACAGATTATTTCTAGCTAAATCAAATACTATTGCTTAGCCAACACAATCAGGTATATGATTGTATTTTATTCAAGTGTGGTTATATTTAGCTAAAATCAGATACCAAATTGGATAGAGGGATTTCAATGAGATTATAAACCGCAATCATACTATACTGAATTATATTGGAAGAGCCACTTTAGATTACCAGTTTCAACCAAAATGAGAAATATGACTTGCAAATTATAATCAGACTAGTCATAATTAAAGTCTGACCAACGAAAAGCATAAAAGTACAGCCAAAACCAGAAACAAAAAAGTAGTGATGTACATTGATGCTAATTACCTCTCGAAATGCCATGAATAACGATCTTTCCTCTAATGTGAACTTCAGCATTTTCCAACGTTCCCATACCACCAACATACTATAGATTAAAAATAAATGCCATACAAATTAAACCTATCGCAGAGAACTTTCACACCAAAAAATACACAAACTGAATCTGAGAAAATGAACAGAGAACTTTCACTTTTCTAGAAGACTTGTAACAGCCTAAATTAAAAAAAAAAAAAAAAACCCTTTTTCTGTTCACGCCCTACCAAAAATAAGCTTAATTTTTTTGACAAAATAGATACCAAAACTTGACATGAAATAAGATGATGGGAATCAGAGAGGTAAAAAATTCTTTTGATCCGAACAAGATTTATGGCAGCGGTCATGACTAGTGACTAGTTTCCCGATTGATCTATGGTTTCACAAACAACATAAAAATGGAGAAGTCTGATAAAGAAAAACTACTTACAAACAGAGGGGCTTCATCAACTGAGCGGCGGCTTGACATTCTAGTAGGAGAAAATCATTAATCACTAGCTATGTGATGCCATGGTTTTAAGGCTGCTGGCTGCGCAGTCTGCAGGAACTTTTATTTTCTAACAAAAAGTGATGAACTAGGTTTAGGTTAAGGTGTGTATTTATATGGTTTTAGATGGGAAATGGAACCCTCTAGAATTAGTGGTGTTTACGGCTCTGATTAGCCCACGTCAAAAAATATTCAAGTGCATATTTGATGGCTCGGATCAACAGGGTTCTTTTCCATGATTTCAAATTTATAAAGAAAGAAATTTATGTGAAATATACTGCTTGACATTTGTGCTAGAAATAAATAAGTTTAAATAGATTTCAACTCGATTCTATATATGAATCCCCAAATCATCATGACCTCATTTTGAATCAAGACTTTTTATTGATATGTGGTACGTGAGTAGCTTTGACCGACAAAAAGGTTTGTGTGAAAAATAAATAAATTGTCTAATTAAAGAAATGAATTGAGTAGCCAATCCATTTGGATTTTTCCCTAATTAAGCTTAAATTTAACATTTCTAAATAAATGGTATTATTTTAGATATTGTAAATATTTTCGAAAAGGGAACAATTAGAAACTGGTCAATACCTTCCGTAAATCAATATGTACTTAAATTTCCAAAATTCGAATTACCATTTCTGTAAATAAAAGAAATTATAAGCCAACCAATCGCATTGGAACATTTACTTTAGTTACATATACAAATTTTAAATCACCAACAATGGTGACTGGCATCTAGAAAGCGTGGGGAGGGTATCGTTATCGTTTTTTAACATTGACTTCTTGTAGTATCTTTTGTACCCTTTCATACAAATTTCTCTTTCAAGCTTTTGGCTCGTTTTAGGAAAATATTGGACGAAGATAGGTCTTGTTTCATTTTTTATTTTATTAATAACTCCCAATTAGGAAAAAATTAAATATAAAATTTCCAAAATTCCTTTAGATTACCTTCAATAGAGCAACACGATTTTCCTTCCTCACCGCTTTATTCCCAAAGTAAACTTTTAAGGAGGGCAAAGTTCATTTAACATTGATAAAGATGACGAAGATCTCATCTCAAAACTAGGATGGCCCGTCTCTAGTTGGACGGGTTTGGGAAGAGTTTGGTTAGCGCCTCAACGTCGTCCGGTTCTCTTTGATGTTCCTATTCCTCTTGGGCAGCCTGTTACTAATCAGTCATTTTTTATTGAACTATGTTATATGTTTTTCTCCACTTGGTTCATAGGTTCACGGGACGGGACATAGTGAGTCGACGAAATAGAGAAGTAGGAGTCTAGAATAGGGGCGGGTTTGTGAAATGTCAAATCCATCCCAAACACAACCCATGACCATCCCTAAACATCTGTAAGGAATGAAACTTCGAAGCACGATAAGTGGCACAGCACCTCCATTCTTGGCTCGTGAAGAGAGACTCGAGCATTCATCAAGGCCAATGATTCCAACTCATCATGGTTTTACCTATGACTTAAGGGATCGTTTGGTAGGAAAGCTGGATAACACTAATTAATACAAAAAATATAGATTCTTTTATCCATCATTATTTTATCTCGGTTGTGGAGTTATCCGATTTTGGTAGACCACATATTAGATTAATTTTTCTCGCTAATTAAGCTTTTCTCTGTTTGGTAGCCTTAACTAATTTCAGTATAACATTATTTTTCCAAAAATACCCTTAACTTGACTTATGATAAAACATGACTTCCATCTATCTTGCCCATTCTCTTTTCCCAAATTATAATCATTTTAAAATTTAAAAGTTAAAATTTAGGATCCAATACTTATTATTATTATTATTATTATTATTATTATTATTATTATTATTATTATTTCATTGGTAAGTGTGACCTCTTATTAGTACGAGTATTGGAACCAAGGACCTTGTGAATTTTTTTAATGCAATATAATATATATCATTCATCTATTAAAAAAAAATACTATGTCACCACCTCATATCATCATCATCTGCAAATTGATCTAAAAAATATTTTCTTTTCTATTGAACTATATCACAAAGACAAAAACTTGTGTAGGACGGAATTTGGTAAGATGGAGATCCATTTAGGAATTTGCAGGTCATAATAAATATAAGGGCCAAAATATGAAAAACACCCCAAAATAACCACCTAATCCCATAATTCCCCCCAATGCTTAATTTTTCCCAAGTTCATGCCTGATGTTTCCATTTGTCTCATAGTGCCCCTCCCTTCACTTGTCGTTTACAAAGGTACGTTAAGTGGCACATGTTCATACACGTGCCGGACAAAATTGCCTTTTCCAACCTAATTGAACTGAGACAATACATAAACAGAGCAAAAAAACCGATTTGAAATACTATCAAAAAAGCCCTAAATTTTGAGCGATTGTTGAGAGCTAAATTTACGGTTAGGGTTTTAATCGAAATTTGAGTGAGTGTTATGAGAGATTGAAGGAATATCGTGGATTGAAGGTGGCAATGAGTGTAGAAGGAATATCACGGATAGAAGACAACGATACACAAGCTTTTCACTGTAAGTTTTCTATTATGTTTTCATTCTTGGTCTTTGAACTACATATATGAGTTATTGAGTTGAAAAAAGTTAACATTTGTTCATTGGGGTTAACTTTATTTCTTTGTTTACTCTATACTGTTCTTCATTCCTTTTTTATTCTTTTTGTTGTCTCTATTTTTTATTCTTTTTCTTAGTACTAATGTATGTGAGTTATTGACTTAGAAAATGTAATTTTTGTTGACTTTATGCATGATTTTATACGGTTATTTAATGATGATTTGACTTCATCTGATTTTTAGTGCTATATGTGACTTTATAGGAATGCTCCCCATGTGATTTATGCTGATGGTCCCCTTGAAGAGCTTTTGAGCTTTTCGTCCCCCTTTTTTAATGCATTTTTGTTTCTTTTGTTGTTTTGTAGAAAGTGTGCATGTGCATGACTTGGTATGCTTTTTTAATGCATTTTTTCCTTTCTTGTTATGTGCTTTTCCAGATTTAGATGCAGATTATGTTGTTAGAATTCATCATGGTGGTGAGTTTACTTACCACCCTAGAACTGTGTATTTGGGTGGTGAAATGGAAACAATGGGTAGAGTAGCCAAGAATACTATGTCAATGGCCATTATGAATAGTTTTTATAAAGGATTTGGGTATAAAGATTATGCTAGCTACTACTATCTCTTACCCAATAAGTAAATGAGTACAGGGTTGGTGTTGATGTCCACTGATGAGGCAGTTATAAAAATGTTTGAAGGTATTGATCCTAACAATAGGATAGTTGATATCTATTGCAAGCACAATGAAGAATATCAGGGGGTTCAAAATCAAACTGAGAGAGTTGATATTGTAGATAGTGAAACTGAGAAGCAAGATGACGTAGATGATGATAAAAAGTTCCGGATATATTGGCAGTGCATATGGGGAGAGTGATGCTAATGTTAATGATAAAGAATGGTGTGTGTCTGATGGAGAAAAGGAGAAACAAAAGGCAAAAGAAAAAAGGAAAGGGAAGACAGTATGTGATAAAGGTAAAGGCAAGAAAAGAGGTGTATACAAAAAAATGTCACAAGCTTTAGTAATTCATGACAATGGGGATGATTATAATGTGGAATCACAATATAAAATTGAATCTGATGACTTTGAAAGCCTTGATGGATCTGAGGATTTGGAGGAAGATGACCCAAGACAGTGCATGGGAAGGAAAAACACCCCAAAATTCAAGAGATTTCATCCTACAACATAAATGGGTGACCCTAAGTTTGAGTTAGGAATGGAGTTTACGGATAGTAAGGAATTCAGAGATGCTATGAGAGCTTACTCAATAAAAATTAGGAAGGGGATAAGATTTGTCAAGAATGAGAGATTAAAGGTAAGTGCTAAGTGTAAGGAGGGTTTTCCTTGGTATATTTATGCTTCAGCTTTCTAGTGAGGGTAATGCATTTAGAATCAGAACATTTGTTGATAATCAGACTTGTGGTAAGGAGATAAAGAGTAAAATTGTAAACTCTAGGTGGATTGGGAATAAATACACCGAAAAATTTAAACTAAACCCTACATGGCCATCAGATTCTTTCTTTCACACTTTTGGGAAGGAACTTGAGATTCAGATATCAAGAAATATTGCTTATAGAGCCTTGTTGGTTGCAAAGAATAATGTTGTAGAGTCTGCTGATGAACAATACAGAGCATTATGGGATTATAAGCAAGATCTGATTAGATCAAATCCAGGAACAACTGTTGAAATTATTTATGGCCATGACAATGGGAAACCTATGTTTAAGAGAATGTTTATATGCATTGGGGGTTTGAAAAGAGGTTTCTTAGAAGGATGTAGAAAGGATCTTGGGTTAGATGGTTGTTTTTTGAAGGGACTAGTGAAAGGGATGATTCTTTCAGCTGTTGGGGTTGATGCAAACAATGGGATGTGACCTTTGGATTATGCAGTTGTTGAGGGAGAAAATAGAGAGTCATGGACATGGTTCTTGGAGTTGTTTTTTTTTTTTTTTTTTTTGGGAAAGCAGGGCGGTACCTGTGAAAATTTTATTAAAATGACAAAATAACAAACAACCAGGAGGGGGACAACCAGCCTTACCCACAAACGGGGGGACAAATGAGCCTTACCTCTAAACAAAAAATCCCTACAAAACTAATCAAGGACGAAAACTATATAAACCTCTCTCATCATGACCAAGAGCCAACTGAACTGAACTAGACTAGGAAGAGACACTCTACTGTTATAAGTTTGTTTACCCCGGTGATCATGCGCCATCGCAGCCAATCTATCCGCTACATGATTCCTCTCTCTATAAACATAAGAGAGACCATAATATCCCAGCAGCTCCCGACAAATGCGAAAGTCATAGGTGTACTGCCACGGAGGTTGCTGAATCCCACGAAGAACCAAAACAGCCACCAAAGAATCTGACTCCACCTCAACCAAAGCAAGCCCTACAAAGCTGTAAACCATCTCTGAGAGCTAAAATTTCTGCCCGCATGTTAGAGCCATCACCATAAAAGTTGGAAAAAGCTCCCACCAAGTTGCCCCGGCTATCTCTAACTATACCACCTCCAGTACAAACATTACCAATACTAGAGCCATCAGTGTTTAATTTGAACATACCATCACTCGGAGAAATCCATCTAAACCAGTTGCCCTTTCTGAAAGTGCACTGAACAACCTCAATTCCCAATTGCTGTATACCAAGCCCCCCCATAATAGGAACCTTCAATTTAGGTTTGTACTGATAAAACATGTCAAATAAATGGCTACGAATACGAGAAAAAATCACCTCAGCATTCATCGGAATATTTTCGAAAATGGCCGTGCACCTAGCTTTCCAAATCTCCCAACATGTAAACATAAAAATTCCCAAATAGCAAGCCCCTACCTGATTACGTAACGAAACTCCCCTCGTCCAAACTTCAAACAGATGTTTGATACTTACATAGTGATATATGTTTCCAAACGGTCTAGAAAACCTTTCCCACAAGTTGCGAGCGATATCAGATCTAAGAAATAAATGATCCAATGATTCTTGATCATGATGCCCAACACAACATACGCATTTAGAAACATAATAAATACCCTTTTTATGCAACAACATATCAACAGGAAGAGCACTATGAAGAAGCCTCCAAACAAACATACTCACCTTTTGAGGCATCCACTTTTGCCAAATCTTTTTCCCCCAAGCCACAGAAGGAAGCTTATCTCTCCATTTATGATAGAATGCCGCCAAATCAAACACTCCGGAAGAAGTTAACGTGCTAGCTAACCAATCTGAACAACCTTCTTGAATACTGATGTTTTGCAAAGTAGCATGACACTCGGCAGGAAGCAACTGCAAGATCTGATCCATATCCCTCTTAGCATCCGAAACCGTGAGCTTGGCATCAACTGGACGGGGACCATACAGCACTTGCCCACTCCAATTCGACAGCCAGAAGGAAATCTTGCCTGAACCAATGACCCACCAGCTATGCATTCTAACCTGATCCATTTTAGACATAACTGACTGCCATATATTAGAAGAGTGTAACGGCTGGACAAAATTACCATCAATCGAACCATATTTAGCTTGAGCAAACCGCGACCACAGACATGTCCCTTGTAAAACACGCCATGCTAATTTAGCACGCAGAGCCTCCATAATCTGATGCAACGACCGTATACCCAATCCTCCCTCTACAATAGGCTGACAGGTTCTTAGAGTTGTTATTGTTAGGTATAGAATGTGTCAATTCATACCACTGGACATTTATGTCTGACAAACAAAAGGGCCTTGTTCCTAGCCTAAAGGCCCTTGTCCCTAATGCAGAGATCAGATTTTGTGTTAAACATCTTCATGATAATTTCAAGTTGAAGTTTAGGGGTAATGTCTTGAAAAAACAACTATATGCATGTGCTAAAGCCTCTTATGTTGAAAAATTCAACCTTGAGATGGAGAAAATGAAGACATTGAGTGTAATGGCTTATGATTAGTTAGCTACCATAACACCTGTACACTGGAGTAGAGCTTTTTTTTCAACTGATCATTGCTGTGATATGCTATTGAATAATTTGTGTGAGACTTTTAATTCTTGTATTCTAAAAGCAAGGTCTAAACCTATTTTGGATTTACTTGAGTGGATTAGAATGTACATGATGTCAAGGTTGCAAAAGTGTAGGGAAAAGATGAGGGGATTTAAAGGGATAATCTGTCCAAGAATAAACATTAAGTTAGACAACTATAAAGGAGAATCAAATGAGTTTATTACAGTTTGGGCAGGGGTTAGAAAGTACCAAGTGAGGGGAATGTATGGTGACCAGTTTGATGTAGATTTGAATACTCTGTTGTGTTCTTGCGGAAAGTGGCAATTGTCAAGCATTCCATGTCCACATGCAATTTCTGCCTTAAATTCAAACCAACTTAATCCTGAAGAATAAGTGGATGATTGGTATAGAAATGATACTTGCATGAAATTCTACGAGTACATAATTTATCCTTTGAATGGAAGAGACTTATGGCCCAAGACTGGGTTACAATTGTACCCCCAATTTGTTAAAAAGATGCCTGGGAGGCCTAAAAAAAGAAGAATCAAGAAGCTTGATGAGAATAAAGGTAAACCAAACAAATTGAGAAAGTACCAAAATACTGTGAGGTGTAAAATTTGTGGTGAAGGGTATCATAATGCTAGAACTTGTCCTAAAAAACCACCTCCAACTAAAACTGAAGAAGGAACGGAGAAGGCCCAACAAAATACAAGAACAGAGACATTGGAAGCTAGAAGTACAAAGGTACTATATTGATTTTAGGGCATTCAAATTAATACATAATGATTGAAATTGTTACTTTTCAAATTATTTAAGATATACATACACTTTGTATTTCAAGGTGCCTATGAATTCAAGTCAGAGGGATGATTTGAATGGTGATTCAATCAGACCAACAGGATCAAAAGATGCTGGAAGTACAATGCAGGTACTGTATTTACTTTCACAATTCAAACAGATCACAGACTATTATCCTTTCATACTAACATCTATAATATTACTCTGGTAGAAAATTGTCACAAGTCCAGGAAGAACAAAAAAAAGTGCAATGAGAGGGCCAGTAGGGACTCCAAATGCTTTTTCCTATGGTCAACCAAGAACATTGTCTCAAGATTCTGTAATAAGAAACTTGGTAAGTGTTAATTTAAACAGCCCAATATGTTTGAATGCCATCTTATGTTATAATTGATATCTAATTATTTTTTCATGTTAAAACTGCTCCATTGGTAAAACCTACAGCTTCATCCCAAGACTTTAGAAATCTAGTACCTATAAGAGTTATCAAACTTTAACTCTATAAATTCATTGTACTGTATTCTACCAATATTATACTTTCATACTAACAATTATAATATTACTCTGGTAGAAATTATCACAAGTCCGGGAAGAACAAAAAAAAAGTGCAATGAGAGGGGCCAATAGGGACTCAAATGCTCCTCTCTATGGTCAACCAAGTACACTTGGAGGGGGATAGATGTGTAACTCTTGGAAGCTTGGAAGAGCACCAAGGAATTTAAAAAGATATACAAGGATGATAAAAAGTGTGATGGATATGGGGATGAACATGATTAATAGATGTTTGTATTTGTAAAGGATTGGTACAACTCTTTTGGTCATTAAACTCTGCGTTAGTATAGCTCTTTTAAAGTCTCCCTTAATAAAGTTGGTATTTGTAAGTTGGTATAGCTCTTTTGCACGGGTTGGTGGTAAATGTATAGACCTTTTGGTCATCTTCAAACTATAGATGTGTGAAGTAAATGTCCTTTAAAAGGACCAACTCTTACATTGGTATAGCTCTTGGTCTAGTTCACACTGTTGTTTATTCTTACCAACTATTTTCAAGTTGTAGAATTCAATGAATGACAATTTCATAACTTTTTAGTTGTTATGTACTCTGTAGTTGTGTTTCACTTTCAAATTTTCCCGATTCCTTTAGTAGCCAGTTAATGTCTATGTTATTGATGCAGACATGCAATTGCAAAGTCTCAGTTCCCTTTAGTAGCCAGTCAGTGTCTTTGTTTTAAATGTTTATAAGTTTCAAGTTGGATGGAATGATGGGTGCAAACAATCTTAACCGATGGAAG